>CM040438.1:15821453-15935304 GCA_022702705.1 Papilionanthe hookeriana x Papilionanthe teres
TAAATTTTTGATCAAAAATGAAACCATTGTGTTAACGGGGGGGTTATTGGGTCTGAAATTGACCATTTTGACCAAAGAAGACTTTTGGTCATAAGTTGGCCTATTTTGACCTATTTGGTTTTTTGGTTAAAAGTTAACCCATTTGGTGAACGGGGTGGTCACTAGGTCAGGACTGTCCATTTCACCAAAGTCGACTTTGCGGTCAAAAGTCGACCTATTTGGCAAATGAGCTTGGCAATCGGGTCGGCAAATCGACCGGTCTGCATCGAAGACGACTTTTTGGCCGAAACTTGACATGTCGGGTCGATGGGTTTTTCTATCGGGTCTAAAATCGACAATTTCGACCAAAAGTTGAATTTTTGGTCAAAAGTCGACTCGTTGGGTGAATGGGTGGTCGTTAAGGTCAAAAATTGAGTATTTCGAGTAAGATCGACTTTTGGTAAAAAAGTCGACCTGTCGGGTCAAGGATCGACCATTTTGTAACAAAAGTTAACTTTTGGTCGGAAATCGAACTTATTGGTTCAATAGTTGGTCTTTAGGTGAAAAGTTGACTATTTTGACCAAAATTGAATTTTTAATTAAAATTTAACCCATTGGGTCAACGGGGTGTTCAATGGGTGAGAAATTGACCATTTTGATGAAAGATGAATTTTTGGTCAAAAGTTGACCTATTTTGACCAAAATTAAATTTTTGGTCAAAAGTTAACCCATTGGGTCAACGCGGTGGTGATTAGGTCAGAAATTAACCATTTTAACTGAAGATGACTTTTTGGTCAAAAGTTGATATATTTGGTCAATTGGTTGGTCGTTGGGTCAAAAATTGAACATTTTGACCAAAGATAACTTTTTGGTCAAAAGTTGACCTATTAGGTCAATGGGTGGTCATTAGGTCAAAAAATGCCTATTTTGACCAAAATTGACTTTTTGGTCAAAGTTGACCAATTGGGTCAATGGGTTTGTCATTGGGTCAATGATTGACCATGTTGACAAAAGTTTACTTTTTGGTCGGAGATTGACTTATTGGGTCAATAATTGGTCATTAGGTCAAAAAATTAACTATTTTGACCTAAATTGAATTTTTCGTCAAAAGTTAACCCATTGGCTCAACGGGGTCGTCATTGGGTCAGAAATTAACCATTTTGACCAAAATTGACTTTTCGTTCAAAAGTGGACCTATTTGGTCAATGAGATGGTAATTGGGTCAAGAACTGACAATTTTGACCAAAGATGACGTTTTAGTCAAAGGTTGACCTATTGTGTCAATGGGTGGTCATTATGTCAAAAATTAGCTATTTTGACCAAAATTTACATTTTGGTTAAAATTTGGCTCATTTGATCGATGGGTTTGTCACTAGGTCAAGGACTGACCATTTTGACCAAAGTTGACTTTTTGGTCAGAGATTGACTTTTTGGGTCAATAATTATTCATTATGTCAAAAATTGACTATTTTGACCAAAATTGAATTTTTTTTTAGAAGTTAACCCTCAATGGAGTGTTCATTCTGTCAGAAATTGACCATTTTGACCAAAGATGACCTTTGGTCAAAAGGTGACCTATTTTGACCAAAATTGAATTTTTTGTCAAAGGTTAACCTATTGGGTTAACGGGGTGGTCATTGGGTCAGAAATTGACCATTTTGACCAAAGTTGACCTATTTGGTCAATGAGTTGGTAATTAGATCAAGAAATGACAATTTTGAACAAAGATGACTTTTTGGTCAAAAGTTGACCAATTGGGTTAATGGGTCGCTCATTGGGTCAAAAAAGACCATTTTGACCAAAGTTGACTTTTTTCGCCAAATGTTGACATATTGGGTCAATGGGTGGTCATTAGGTAAAAAATTGTCTATTTTGACCGAAATAGATTTTTTGGTCAAAAGTTGACCTATTGGGTTTATGGGTTTGTCATTGGGTCAAGTATTCACCATTTTGACCAAAGTTGACTTTTTGGTGAGAGATTGACTTATTTGGTCAAGAATCGGTCATTAGGTCAAAAATTGACTTGTTTGACTAAAATTGAATTTTTGGTCAAAAGTTAACTCTGATAGGTCGATGGGGTGGTCATTGGGTCGAGGAATCGACCATTTTGACCAAAGTTGACTTTTTGGTCAAAAGTTGACCTATTTGGCCAAAGAGTTGGTAATTGGGTCAAGAACTGACCACTTTGACCAAAGATGTCATTTTACTCAAAAGTTAACCTTTTGGGTCAATGGGTTGGTTTTGGGTTAAAAATTAACCATTTTGACCAAAGTTGACTTTTTGGTCAAAAGTTGACCAATTGGGTCAATCAGTGCTCATTAAGTCAAAAATTGATAATTTTGACCAAAATTGACTTTTTGGTCAAAAGTTGACCTATTGGGTCAAAGGGTTCGTCATTGGGTCAAGGAATGACCATTTTGACCAAAATTGACTTTTTGGTCAAAAGTTGACCTATTGGGTCAAAGGGTTCGTCATTGGGTCAAGGAATGACCATTTTGACCAAAGTTGACTTTTTTGGTCAGATATTGACTTATTGGGTTAATAATTGGCCATTAGGTTAAAAATTGACTTTTTTGACCAAAATTAAATTTTTAGTCAAAAGTTGACCTATTAAGCTAATGATTAGTCATTTGGTCAAGGATTAATTGTTTTGTCCAAAGTTAATTTTTTGGTTAAAAGTTAACCTATTGAGTCAATGTGTTGGTCATTGGGTCAAGGATTGACCATTTTGACCAAAGTTGACTTTGTGGTCAAAGATTAGATTACTAGGTTAATAATTGGTCATTAGGTAAAAAATTGACTATTTCGATAAAAATTGACTTTTTGGTCAAAAGTTGACCTATTGGGTCAATGTGTGGTCATTATGTCAAAAATTAACTATTTTGACTAAAATTTACTTTTTGGTCAAAAGTTAACCTAGTCATTGGGTCAAGGATTGACCATTTTAACCAAAGTTGATTTTTTGGTCAGAGATTGACTTTTTGGGTCAATAATTGGTCAATAGGTCAAAATTTGACTATTTTGACCAAAATTTAATTTTTTGTCAAAGTTAACCCATCGGGTCAATGGAGCGGTCATTAGTTCGAAATCGACTCATTTCACTAAAGATGACTTTTTCGTCAAAAGTCGACTAATTTGCCCAAATTAATTTTTTGTCAAAAGTTAACTTATTTAGGTCAACGTGGTGGTCATCGGTCGTAAATTGACCATTTCGACCAAAGTTGACTTTTTGGTCAAAAGTTGACCTATTTGGTCAATGAGTCGGTAATTGTGTCAAGAATCGACCATTTTAACCAAAGATGACATTTTAGTCAAAAGTCGATCTATTAGGTCAATGTGTCGGTCATCGAGTAAAAAATCGACCATTTCGACCAAAGTCGACATTTCTGGTCAAAAGTTCGACCTATCGGGTCAATGCTTTGGACATTGGGTCAAGGATTGACCATTTTGACAAAAGTTTAAATTTTTGTCAGAGATTGACATATTAGGTCAATAATTGGTCATTAAGTCAAAAGTTGACTATTTTGACCAAAATTGACTTTTTGGTCAAAAGTTGATCTATTGGTTCAATGGGTCTTGTCGTCGGATCAAGGATCGACTATTTCGACCAAAGTTGACTTTTTGGTTAAAAGATTGACTTATTTGGTCAATGAGTTGGTCATTAGGTCAAAATCGGACCATTTTGACCAAAATCAATTTTTAGTCAAAAGTTAACCCATTAGGTCAACAGTAGAGCGTCATAGTTAGGTCAAGTATCGATCATTTTGACAAATATGACATTTTGGTCATAAGTTGATCTATTTCGATCAAAATCGACTTTTTGTTTCAAATTTGACCTATTGGGTCAATGGGTTTGTCATTGGGTCAAGCATTGACCATTTTGACTGAAGTTGACATTTTGGTCGAAAGTTGACCTATTTAGTCTATGAGTTGGTAATTGGGTCAAGAATTAACAATTTTTACCAAAGATGACTTTTTGGTCAAAAGTTGATCTATTTGATCAAAGAGTTGGTCATTGAGTCAAAAATTGATCATTTTCACCAAAGTTGATTTTTTGGTCAAAAGTCGATCTATCGGGTCAATGGTTCATTATTAGTGTCGAAAATTACTATTTTGACCAAAATTGACTTTTTGTCAGACAAGCTTTATTGATGTCAATGTATTGTCATTGGGTCAAGGATCGACCATTTTGACCAAAGTCGACTTTTTCGTCGAGATTAACTTATCGTGGTCAATAATCTGGTCATTTGGCTGAAAAATCAACTATTTTGACCAAAATCGATTTTAGTCACAAGTTAACTAATCTGAGTCAATGGCAGTCATCGGGTCGAAAATCGACCATTTTGACCGAATGATGACTTTTTTGTCAAAAGTCGACTATTTTGACCAAAATTGTACTTTTGGTCGAGGATCGACCTATCGGGTCAACGAGTTGGTCATTAGATTAAAAATCGACCATTTCGACTAAAGTTGACTTTTTGATCAATAAGTAGACCTATTGGTCAACTGAGCTAGTCATCGGGTCAAGAATTGACCATTTTGACCAAAGATGACTTTTCGGTCGAAAGTCGATCTATCGGATAAATGAGTTGGTCATTACGGTCAAGAATCGACCATTTCGACCAAAGTTAACTTTTTTGGTCGAAAGTCGACTTATCGGGTCAATGGGTGGTCATTAAGTCAGAAATAGACTATTTTGACCAAAATTGACTTTTTGGTCAAAAGTCGACCTATTAGAGTTAATCGGCTCGGTTATTGGGTCAAGGATTGATCGTTTTGTCTAAAGTCGACTTTTCGTCAAAAAGTCGATCTATTATCGTCAATGTGTCGGTCATTGGTCAAGGATCGACCATTTCGACCAAAGTCGACTTTGTGGTCAAAGAGTTGACTTATTGGGTCAATAATTGGCCATATAGGTCAAAAATCGACTCATTTCGACCAAAAATCGACTTTTTGTCAAAAGTTGACATATCAGTCAATGGTGGTCATTAAGCATCGAATTTCGACAAATTACTTTTTGGTCAAAAAGTCGACTATGGTTTGGTCAAGGATTTACCATTTCGACCAAAGTCGACTTTTAGGTCGAGAGTCGACTTTTGGGTCAATATGTCGTCATTAGGTCAAAAATCGACCATTTTCGACCAAAATCGACTTTTTTGTCAAAAGTTAACCTATCTAGGTCAATGGAGTGGTCATTGGTCGAAGTTGACCATTTGACTAAAGATGACTTTATTAGTCAAAAGTCGATCTATTTTGACCAAAATCGAATTTTTGTCAAAAGTAACTATTGGGTCAACGGGTGGTCATTGGGTCGGAAATCGACCATTTTGACCAAAGTCGACTTTTTTGTCAAAAGTCGACTTATCTTGGTCAATGAGTCGGTAATTAGGTCAAGAATCGACCATTTCGACAAAGATGACTTTTAGTCAAAAGTTGACATATCAGGTTAATGGGTTGTCATTACAGTCAAAATCGACCATTTTGACTCAAAGTCAACTTTTCGGTCAAAAGTCGACTCTATCAGGTCAATGAGGTCATCAGTCAAAAATCGACTATTTCGACTCAAAATTGATTTTTGGTCAAAAGTCGACTCATTGGGTCAATGGGTTCATTATTGGCCAAGGATTCGACCATTTCGACCAAAGTTGACTTTTTAGTCGAGATCGACTTATCGGGTCAATAATTGGTCATTAGGTCAAAATTGACTATTTCGACCAAAATCGAATTTTTGATCAAAAGTTATCCCAATGGGTCAACGAGGTGGTCATTGGGTCGAGAATCGACCATTTTGACCAAAGTTGACTTTTTAGTCAAAAGTCGACCTACATCGGGTCAATGGGTTGGTCATTGAGGTCAAATCGATCATTTCGACCAAAGTCGACTTTTGGTCGAAAAGTTGACCTATTGGGTCAATGAGTGGTCATTAGATCAAAATTGATTATTTCGACCAAAATCGACTTTTCGTCAAAAGTCGACCTATCAGGTCAATGGGTTTGTCATTGGGTCAATGATCGACCATTATTAACCAAAGTCGACTTTTGGTCAAGAGATTGACTTATTGAGTTAATATTTGGTCATTCGGTCAAAATTGACTTTTTAACCAAAATTAAATTTTTAGTCAAAAGTTAACTCGATGTGGCCAACAGTAGTTGTCATTGGGTCAGACACTAATCATTTGGACAAAAGTTAAGTTTTTGGTCAAAGGTTGCGTTGTTTGGCCTATGAGTTGGTAATTCAGTCAAGAATTAACCATTTTGACCAAAGATGACTTTTTAGTTAAAAATTGATCTATTGGGTCAATGGGTTAGCGTCGTTAGGTCAAAAATTGACTATTTCTGACAAAAAATCGACTTTTCGGTCAAAATTCTACTTATTGGGTCAATAGGATTTTTCTATTGGGTCAAAGGATTGGCCGAAAGTTGAATCTTTGATCGCGAGATCGACTTATTCGGTCAGTAATTGATCAATAGTTCAAAATTGATCTATTTTGATCAAAATCGACTCTTCGTCAAAAGTTAACCTATTAGGCCAATAGGTTGGTCATTGGGTCAAGGATTGATCATTTTGACCAAAGTAGACTTTTTGGTTAAAAGTTTACCTATTGGGTTAATGGGTTGGTCTTTGAGTCTCAGATTGATTATTTTGACCAAAGTTGACTTTTTGGTCAGAGATTGACTTACTACGTCAATAATTGTTCATTAAGTCAAAAACTAACTATTTTGACAGAAATTGACTTTTTGGTCAAAGTTGACCTATTGGGTCAAAGGGTTTGTCATTAGGTCAAGAATTGACCATTCTGACCAAAGTTGACTTTTTGTTCAGAGATTAGTCATCAGGTCAATAATTAGTCATTAGGTCAAAAATTGACTATTTTGACCAAAATTGAATTTTTGGTCAGATGTTAATCCATTGGGTCAATAGGTTGGTCATTGGGTCACAAATTGACCATTTTGACCAAAGATGGCTTTCTGGTCAAAAGTTGACCTATTTTGACCAAAATTGAATTATTGATCAAAAGTTAACCCATTGAGTGAACGGTGTGGTCATTGGGTAAAAAATTGTCCATTTTGACCAAAGTTGACTTTTTGGTTAAAAGTTGACCTATTTGGTAAATGAGTTGCTAATTGGATCAAGAATTGACCATTTTTACTGAAGATGACTTTTTCGTCAAAAGTTTATCTATTGGGTCAATGGGTCATTGGGTCAAAAATTGACCATTTTGACCAAAGTTGACGTTTTGGTCAAAAGATGACCTTTTGGGTTAATGGGTGGTCATTAGGTCAAAACTTGACTATTTTGACCAAAATTAATTTTTTTTTGTCAAAAGTTTACCTATTGGGTCATGTGTGTTTATTTGGTCAAAAATTGACTACTTTAATCAAATATGACTTTTTGGTCAAAAGTTGACTTATTGGGGTCATTGGGGTTGTCGTTGGGTCAAGGATTGACCATTTTGACCAAAGTTAGCTTTTTGTTCAAAGATTGACTTATTGGGTCAAAAATCAGTTATTAATTCAAAAGTTGACTATTTTGACCAAAATTATCTTTTTGGTCAAAAGTTGACCTATTAGGTCAATGGGTTGGTCACTGGGTCAAATATTGATCATTTTGACCAAAGTTGACTTTTTGGACAAAAGTTGACATATTGCGTTAATAGGTTGGTCATTCGGTCAAGGATTCACTATTTTGACCAAACTTGACTTTTTAGTCAGAGATTGGCTTACTGGGTCAATAATTGGTCATTAGGTCAAAATTGACTATTTTGACAAAAATTGACTTTTTAATCAAAATTTAACCTATTGTGTCAATGGGTGGTCTTTAAGTCAAAAATTGACTATTTTGTCAAAAGTTGACCTATTGGGTTAATGGGATTGTCATTGAGTCAATGATTGACAATTTTGACCAAAGTTGACTTTTTGGTCAGAGATTGACTTATTCAGTCAATAATTGGTCACTAGGTCAAAAATTGACAATTTTGACCAAAATTGATTTTTTGGTCTAAAGTTAAACCATTAGGTTAACGGGGTGGTCATTGGGTAAAAAATCAACCATTTTGACGAAAATGACTTTTTGGTCAAAAGTACACCTATTTTGACCAAAATTGAATTTTTGGTCAAAAGTTAACCCATTGGGTCAACGAGGTGGTCATTGCGTCAAAAATTGACCATTTTGACCAAAGTTGACTATTTGGTCAAAAGTTGACCTATTTGGTCAATGAGTTGGTAATTGTGTCAAGAATTGATCGTTTTGACTGAATATGACTTTTTGGCTAAAAGTTGATGTATTGGGTCAATGGGTTGGTCATTGGGTAAAAAATTAGCCATTTTGACCAAAATTAACTTTTTGGTCAAAAGTTGACATATTGGGTCAATGGGTGGTCATTACGTCAAAAATTGACTACTTTCAACAAAATTGACTATTTGGTCAAAAGTTGACCAATTGTCCTATTGGGTCAATTGGTGGTCATTAGGTCAAAAATTGACTATTTCGACTAAAATTAACTTTTTGGTCAAAAATTGTCCTATTGGGTCAATGGCTTTGTCATAGGGTCAAGGATTGACCATTTTGACCAAAGTTGACTTTTTGGTTAGAGATTGACTTATTGGGTTAATAGTTGGTCATTAGGTAAAAAATTAATTACTTTTACCAAAATTGATTTTTTTGTCAAAAGTTAACCCATTTGGTCAACGGGGTGGTCATTGGGTCAGAAATTGACCATTTTGTGGAAAGATGACTTTTTGGTCAAAAGTTGACCTATTTTGACCAAAATTAAATTTTTGGTCAAAAGTTAACCCATTGGGTCAGAGATTGAGCATTTTAACTAAAGTTGACTTTTTGGTCAAAAGTTGACCTATTTGGTCAATGAGTTGGTAATTAGGTCAAGAATTGGCCAAAATGATCGAAGACGACTTTTTAGTCAAATGTTGATCTATTGGGTCAATGGGTTGGTCATTGAGTAAAAAATTGACCATTTTGACCAAAGTTAACTTTTTGCTCAAAAGTTGACCTATTGGGTCAATGGGTGGTCATTAGGTCAAAAATTGACTATTTTAACCAAAATTGACTTTTTGGTCAAAAGTTGACCCATTGGGTCAATGGGTTGGTTATTGGGTAAAAAATTGACCATGTTGATCAACGTTGACTTTTTGGTCAAAAGTTTACCTAATGGGTCTATCGGAGGTCATTAGGTCAAAAATTGAGTATTTTGACCAAAATTGACTTTTTGGTCAAAAGTTGACCTATTAGGTCAAGGTGTTTGTCATTGGGTCAAGGATTGACCATTTTGGTTAAAGTTTGATTTTTTGGTCGGAGATTGACTTATTCGGTCAATAATTGGTCATTAGGTCAAAAATTAACTTTGTGGCCAAAGATTGACTTATTGTGTCAATAATTGGTCATTAATTCAAAAATTGACTATTTTGACCAAAATTGTGTCAAAAGTGGACCTATTAGGCTAATGGGTTGGTCATTGGGTGAAGGATTGATCATTTTGTCCATAGTTGACTTTTTGTTCTAAAATTGACCAATTGGGTCAATGGGTTGGTCATTGGGTCAAGGATTGACCATTTTGACCAAAGTTGACTTTGTGGTCAAAGATTGGTTTGCTGGGCCGATAATTAGTCATTAGGTTATAAATTGACTTTTTGGTCAAAAGTTGACCTATTGGGTCAATGCGTGGTGATTAAGTCAAAAATTGACCATTTTCACAAAAAAATACTTTTTTGTCAAAAGCTGACCTATTGGGTCAGTGGGTTTGTCATTGGGTCAAAGATTGGTCATTTGGTCAAAAATTGACAATTTTGACCAAAATTGATTTTTTTTGTCAAAAGCTAACCCATTGGTTAAAGGGGATGGTCATTGGGTCAGAAATTGACCAATTTGATCAAAGATGACTTTTTGGTCAAAAGTTGACCTATTTTGACCAAAATTAAATTTTTGACCAAAAGTTAACCTATTGGGTCAACGGGGTAGTCGTTGGTTCAGAATTGACCATTCGGACCAAAGTTGACTTTTTGGTCAAAAGTTGACTATTTGGTCAATGAGTTGGTAATTGGGTCAAGAATTGACCATTTTGAACAAAGATGAATTTTAAGTCAAAAGTTGACATATTTGGTTTAAGGGTTGGTCATTGAGTTAAAAATTAAACATTTTGACCTAAGTTAACTTTTTAGTCAACAGTTGAGCTATTGGGTCAATTGGTGGTCATTAGGACGAAAGTTAACTATTTTGACCGAATTTGATTTTTTTGACAAAAGTTGACCTATTGGGTCAATGGGTTCGTCATTGGGCCAAGAATTACCATTTTGACCAAAGTTGAATTTTGTCAGAGAGTGACTTATTGGGTCAATAATTAGTCATTTGATCAAAAATTGACTTTTTGACTAAAATTGAATTTTTGGTCAAAAGTTAACCTAATGAGTCAACGGGGTGATCTTTGGGTCAGATTTTGACAATTTTGACCAAAGTTGACTTTTTGGTCAAAAGTTGACCTATTTGGCCAATGAGTTAGTAATTGGGTCAAGAACTGACCATTTTGACCAAAGATGAGTTTTTAGTCAAAAGTAGACCTATTGGGTCAATGGGTTGGTCATTGGATCAAAAATTGATCGTTTTGACCATAGTTGACTTTTTGGTCAAAAGTTGACCTATTTGGGTCAATGGGTGCTCATTATGTTCAAAATTGACTATTTTGACAACAATTGATTTTTTTGTCAAAAGTTGACCTATTGGGTCAATGGGTTTGTCATTGGATCAAGGATTGACCATTTTGACAAAAGTTGACTTTTTGGTCAAAGATTGATTTTTTGGGTTAATAATTGGTCATTAGGTCAAAAATTGACTTTTTTGACCAAAATTAAATTTTTAATTAAAAGTTAACTCAAAGGGTCAATGGGGTTGTCATTGGGTCAGAGATTGACCATTTGGACCAAAGTTTAGTTTTTGGTCAATCGTTGACCTATTTGGCCAATGAGTTGGTAATTGGGTTAAGAAATGACCCTTTTGACCAAAGATGACTTTTTAGTCAAAAGTTGATCTATTGGGTCAATGGGTTGGTCATTGGGTCAAAAATAGACCATTTTGACCAAAGTTGAATTTTTGGTCAAAAGTTGACCTATTAGGTCAATGGGTGGTCATTAGGTCAAAAATTTACTATTTTGTCCAAACTTAACTTTTTGGTCAAAATTTGACTTATTGGATCAATGGGTTTGTCATTGGGTCAAGGATTGTCCATTTAAACCAAAGTTGACTTTTTGGTCAAAAGTTGACATATTAGGCTAATGTGGTTGTCATTGGGTTAAGGATTGATCATTTTGACCAAAGTTAACTTTTTGGTCAAACGTTGACCTATTTGGTTAATGGGTTGGCTATTGGGTCAAGGATTGATCATTTTGACCAAAGTTGACTTTTTGGTCAGAGATTGGCTTACTAGGTCAATAATTGGTCATTAAGTAAAAAATTGACTATTTTGACCAAAATTGAATTTCTTGTCAAAAGTTAAGCCATTGGGTCGATGTGGTGGACATTGGGTCAGAAATTGACCTTTTTGACCAAAGATGACTTTTTCGTCCTAGTTTGACCAAAATTAAATTTTTGGTCAAAAGTTAACCTATCTGGTCAACGAGGTGGTCATTGGATCATAAATTGACCATTTTGACCGAAGTTGACTTTTTGGTCAAAAGTTGACCTATTTGGTCAATGAGTTGGTAATTGGGTCAAGAATTGACCATTTTGAACAAAGATGCCTTTTGGCAAAAGTAGACCTATAGGGTTAATGGGTTGATCATTGGGTCAAAAATTGACCATTTTGACCAAAGTTAACTTTTTGGTCAAAAGTTAACGTACTGGGTCAATGCGTTTGTCAATGGGTCAAGGATTCTCCATTTTGACCAAAGTTGACTTTTTGGTCAGAGATTGACTTATTGGGTCAATAATTTGTCATTAGGTCAAAAATTGACTTTTTTGACTAAAATTGAATTTTTGGTCAAAAGTTATCCCAAAGGGATAATGGGG
The DNA here is from genome assembly GCA_022702705.1 of Papilionanthe hookeriana x Papilionanthe teres. Classification (NCBI taxonomy): domain Eukaryota; kingdom Viridiplantae; phylum Streptophyta; class Magnoliopsida; order Asparagales; family Orchidaceae; genus Papilionanthe; species Papilionanthe hookeriana x Papilionanthe teres. The sequence goes on from CM040438.1 coordinate 15,833,445, forward strand.
TAGTCATTGGGTCAGAAATTAACCATTTTGACCAAAGTTGACTTTTTGGTCAAAAGTTGACCTATTTGGCCAATGAGTTGGTAATTGGGTCAAGAACTGACCATTTTAACCAAAGACTTTTTAGTCAAATGTTGACCTATTGGGTCAATGGGTTGGTCATTGGGTAAAAAATTGACTATTTTGACTAAAGTGACTTTTTGGTCAAAACTTGACCTATTTGGGTTAATGGGTGCTCATTAGGTGAAAAATCGACTATTTTGACTAAAACTGACTTTTTGGTCATAAGTTGACCTATTGGTTCAATTAGTTTGTCATTGGGTCAAGGATTGACCATTTTGACCAAAGCTGACTTTTTGGTCGGAGATTGACTTATTGGGTTAATAATTGGTCATTAGGTCAAAAATTGACTTTCTTGACCAAAATTGAATTTTTAGTCAAAAGTTAACCCAATGGGTGAACGGGGTTGTCATTGGGTCAGAAATTGACCATTTGGACGAAAGTTGAGTTTTTGGTCAAAAGTTGACTTATTTGGCCAATGAGATGGTAATTGGGTCAAGAATTGACCATTTTGACCAAAGACGACTTTTTAGTCAAAAGTGGACCTATTAGGTCAATGGGTTGGCCATTGGGTCAAAAATTGACCATTTAGACCAAAGTTGAATTTTTGGTCAAAAGTTGACATATTAGGTCAATGGGCGGTCATTAGGTCAGAAATTGACCATTTTGACCAAAGTTTACTTTTTGGTCAAAAGTTAACCTATTTGGTCAATGAGTTGGCAATTGGGTCAAGAATTAAACATTTTGACAAAAGATGACGTTTTAGTCAAAAGTGACTTATTGGGTCAATGGGTTAGTCATTGGGTAAAAAGTTGTCCATTTTGATCAAAGTTGACTATTTGGTCAAAAGTTGACTTATTGGGTCTATGGGTGGTCATTAGGTCAATATTTGACTATTTTGACCAAAATTGACTTTTTGGTCAAAAGTTGACCTTTTGGGTCAATGGGTTTGTCATCGGGTCAAGGATTGACCATTTTGACCAAAGTTGACTTTTTGGTCCGAGATTGACTTATTGGGTCAATAGTTGGTCATCAAGTGCAAAATAGACTATTTTGTCCAAAATTGAATTTTTGGTCAAAAGTTAACCCATTGGGTCAACTGGGTTGTCATTAGGTCAGAAATTGTCCATTTAGATCAAAGTTGAGTTTTCGGTCAAAGGTTGACCTATTTGGCCAATGAGTTGGTAATTGGGTAAAAAATTGAGCATTTTGACCAAAGATGACTTTTTAGTCCAAAGTTGATCTATTAGGTCAATGGGTTGGTCATTGGGTAAAAAACTGACCATTTTGACCGAAGTTAAATTTTTGATGAAAAGTTGACCTACTAGGTTAATGGGTGGTCATTAGGTCAAGAATTGATTATTTTGACCAAAATTGACTTTTTGGTCAAAAGTTGACTTATTGGGTTAATGGGTTTATCATTGGGTCAAGGGTTGACAATTTTGACCAAAGTTGACTTTTAGGTCTGAGATTGGCTTATTGGGTCAATAATTGGTCAATAATTAAAAAATTGACAATTTTGACCAAAATTAACTTTTTGGTCAAAAGTTGACCTATTAGGCCAATGGGTTGGTCATTGGGTCAAGGATTGATCATTTTGACTAAAGTTGACTTTTTGGTCAAAGTTGACCTATTGGGTTAATGGGTTGGTCATTGGGTAAAGGATTGACTATTTTGACCAAAGTTGAATTTTTGGTCAGAGATTCGGTTAATAGGTCAATAATTGGTCTTTAAGTCAAAAATGACAATTTTGACTGAAATTGACTTTTTGGTCAAAAGTTGACCTATTGGGTCAATGAGTTTGTCAGTGGGTTAAGGATTAACCATTTTGACCAAAGTTGAACTTTTGGTCAAAAGTTAACCCATTTGGTTAACAGTGGGGTCGTTGGGTCAGAAATTGAACATTTTAAGCAACGATGACTTTTTGGTCTAAAGTTGACCTATTTTGACCAAAATTGACTTTTTGGTCAAAAGTTAACCCATTGGGTGAAGCGTGGTGGTCATTAGGTCGAGAAATTGTCCATTTCGACTCAAAGTTGACTTTTGGTCAAAAGTCGACTTATTTAGTAAATGAGTTGGTAATTGGGTTAAGAATTGGCCATTTCGATCGAAGATGACTTTTTGGTCAAAAGTCGATCTATCGGGGTAAATGGGTGGGTCATTGGGTCAAGAATTGATCATTTTATCCAAAGTTGACTTTTTGGTCAAAAGTTAACCTTTTGGGTCAATGGGTTGGTCATTGGGTTAAGGATTGACCATTTTGAACAAAGTTGACTTTGTCGTCAAAGATTGGCTTACAGGGTCAATAATTGTTCGTTAGGTCAAAAATTGACTATTTTGATAAAAATTGACTTTTTGGTGAAAAGTTGACCTATTAGGTCAATTGGTGGTCTTTAACTCAAAAAATGACTATTTTGAACAAAATTTTCTTTTTGGTTGAATGTTGACCTATTGGGTCAATGGGTTTGTCATTGGGTTAAGGATTGACCATTTTGACCAAAGTTGACTTTTTGGTCAGAGAATGAATTTTTGGGTTTGTAATTGGTCATTAGGTAATAATTTAACTATTTTGACCAAAATTGAATTTTTTGTCAAAAGTTAACCCATTGGGTCAATGGGTTAACTTGGGTTAGTAATTGATCATTTTGACCAAAGATGACTTTTGGTCCAAAAGTTGACCTATTTTGACCAAAGTTGACTTTTTGGTCAGAGATTGACTTATTGGGTCAATATGTGGTCATTAGGTCAAAAATTGACTTTTTTTAACTAATATTGAATTTTTTTGTCAAAAGTAACCCAATGGATCAACGGGGTTGTCATTGGGTCAGAAATTGACCATTTTGACCAAAGTTGACTTTTGGTCAAAAGTTGACCTATTTTGCCAATGAGTTGGTAATTGGGTCAAGAACTGACCATTTTGACCAAAGATGACTTTTTCGTCAAAAGTTGTCATTTTGGGTTAGTGGGTTGGTCATTGGGTCAAAAATTGACCATTTTGACCAAAGTTGACTTTTGGTCTAAAGTTGACCTATTGGGTCAATGAGTAGTCATTAGGTCAAAAATTAACTATTTTGACCCAAATTGATTTTTTGGTCAAAAGTTGACTTATTGGGTCAATGAGTTAGTCATTGGGTCAAAGATTCATCCTTTTAACCAATGTTGAATTTTTTGTTAGAGATTAACTTATTGGGTCAATAATTTGTCATTAGGTCAAAATTGACATTTTTTACTAAATTTAAATTTTGTGTCAAAACTTAACCCAATGGGTCAACGAGATGGTCATGGGTCAGAAATTGACCATTTTAACCAAAGTTGACTTTTTGGTCAAAAGTTGACCTATTCTGTCATTGTGTTGGTAATAGGGTTAAGAATTGACCATTTTGACCGAAGATGACTTTTTGGTCAAAAGTCGACCTATTGGTTCAAAAATTGACCATTTTGACCAAAGTTGACTTTTTGGTCAAAAGTTAACTTATTGGGTCAATGGGTGGTCATTAGTTCAAATTTGACTATTTTGACCAAAATTGACTTTTAGTCAAAAGTTGACCTATTGGGTCAAAGGGTTTGTCATTGGGTCAAAGATTGACAATTTTGACCAAAGTTGACTTTTTGGTTAAAAGTTCACCTATTGCGTCAACGGTTTCGTCATTGGCTCAGAAATTAACCATTTTGACCAAAGTTAACTTTTTGGTCAAAAGTTGACCTATTGGGGCAATGGGTTTGTGATTGGGTCAAAGATTAACCATTTTGACCAAAGTTGACTTTTTGGTCAGAGATTGGCTTACGGGGTAAATAATTGGTCATTAAGTAAATAATTTAATATTTTGAGCAAAATTGACTTTTTGGTCAAAAGTTAACCTATTGGGTCAATGTGTTGGTCATTGGGTCAAGGATTGACTATTTTGACCAAAGATTAGATTTTGGTCAACAGTTGACCTATTGAGTCAATGAGTGGGTCATTGGGTCAAGGATTGACCATTTTGACCAAAGTTAACTTTTTGGTCAATGATTGACATGTTGGGTCAATAATTGGTCATTAGGTCAAAAATTGACTATTTTGACCAAAATTGAACTTTTGGTCAAAAGTTAACCCATTGGGTCAACGGGGTGGTCTTTGGGTCAGAAATTGACCATTTTGACCAAAGTTGACTTTTCGGTTAAAAGCAGATCCATTTTGATCAATGAGTTAGTAATTGGGTCAAGAATTTGACCTATTGGGTCAATGGATTGGTCATTTACTCGAAAATTGATAATTTTGACCAAAGTTGACCTTTTGGGATAATGGGTGGTCATTAGGTCAAAAATTAACTATTTTGTCAAAAGTTGACCTATTAGTTCAATGTGTTTGTCATTGGGTTAAGGATTGACCATTTTGACCAAAGTTGGCTTTTTGGTCATAGATTGACTTATTGGGTCAATAATTGGTCATTAATTCAAAAATACACTATTTTTACCAAAATTGATTTTTTGGTCAAAGGTTGACCTATTAGCCCAATGAGTTGGACATTGAGTCAAGGATTGATCAATTTGACCAAAGTTAACTTTTTGGTCAAAAGTTGACCTACCGGGTCAATGGCGGTGTCATCTGGGCCAGTATCGACCATTTTTACCAAACTTAAGATTTTGGTCGATATCGTCTTACTCGGGCAATTATTACTCATTAGGTGGAAATTGACAATTTTGGCCAAAATTAACTTTTTGGTCAAAAGTTGACCTATTGGGTCAATGGGTTGGTCATTGGGTCAAGGATTTGCCATTTTGACCAACGTTAACTTTTTGGTCAAAAGTTGACCTATTGAGTCAAGGGGTTGGTCATTGGGTTAAGGATTGACTATTTTGACCAATTTGACTTTTTGGTCAGAGATGGACTTATTGGGTTAATAATATTTCATTAGGTCAAAAATTAATTATTTTGACCAAAATTAAATTTTTTGACAAAAGTTGTCCCATTGGGTCAGAAATTGATCATTTTGACCAAAGTTGACCTTTTAATCATAAGTTAACCTATTTGGTCAATGATTTGGTAATTGGGTTAAGAATTGACCATTTTGCCCAAAGATGACTCTTTGGTCAAAAGTTTATCTATTGGGATAATGAGTTGGTCATTGGGTCAAAAATTGGCCATTTTGACCAAAGTTGACTTTTCCGTCAAAAGTTGACCTACTGGGTCAATGGGTTGTCATTAGGTCAAAAATTGACTATTTTAACCAAAGTTGACTTTTTGGTCAAAAGTTGACCTATTGGGTCAATTTGTGGTCATTTGGTCAAAAATTGACAATTTTGACCAAAAATGATTTTTTGGTCAAAAGTTGACCTATTGGGTCCATGGGTTTGTCAATGGGTTAAGGAATAATCATTTTGACAAAAGTTGACTTTTTGGTCAGAGATTAACTTATTGGGTCAATAATTGGTCATTAATTCAAAAATAAACTATTTTGACCAAAGTTGACTTTTGGTCGTGAGATCGACTTATCAGATCAATAATCGTCATTAGATCAAAAATCAAATTATTTTCGACCAAAATTGACTTTTTGGTCAAAGGTTGACTTATTGGGTCAATGAGATTGTCAATGGGTCAAGGATTGACCTTTTTGTCCAAAGTTAACTTTTTGGTCAGAGATTGACTTATTGGGTCAATAATATGTCATTAATTCAAAAATTGATTATTTTGGTAATTAGGTCAAAAATTGACTATTTTGACCAAAATTAATTTTTTGGTCAAAAGTTGATCCATTGGGTCAACAAGGTGCTCAATGGGTCAGAAATTGACAATTTTTTACCAAAGTTGACTTTTTGGTCAAATGTTGACCTATTTGGTCAATGAGTTGGTAATTGTGTCAAGAATTGACCATTTTGACTAAGATAACTTTTTGGTTAAAAGTTGATATATTGGGTCAATGGGTTGTTCATTGGGTCAAAAATTAACCAAATTGACATTTTGGTCAAAAAGTCTGTCCTATTAGCGTCAATTCGAGCTCATTATCAAGTGAAGGTTTTACCATTTTGACCAAAGTTGACTTATTGGGTTAATAATTGGCCATTAGGTCAAAAATTGACTATTTTGACCAAAATTGAATTTTTGGTCAAAAGTTAACCTATCATGGTCAATGGAGGTCATTAGAGTTAGAAATTGATCAATTTTGACCAAACAAGACTTTTTGGTCAAAAGTCGATCTATAGGGTCAATGAGTCTGCATATCAGGTCAAAAATTGATCATTTTGACTCAATGTGACTTTTTGGTTAAAAGTTGACCTTTTGGGTCATCGGGTCTCATTCAATCAAAATCGACAATTTTGACCAAAATTGAACTTTTGGTCAAAAGATGAACCTTGGGTCAATCAAGTGGTCATTTGTTCAAAAATTACTATTTTGACCAAAGATGACTTTTTTGTCAAAAGTCGACTCTATTTTGACCAAAATTGAATTTTGTACAAAGTTAACTCATTGGGTCAATGGATTGGTCATTGGGTCGAGAAATTGACCATTTTGACCAAAGTTAACTTTTTGGTCAAAAAGTCGACATATTTGGTCAATGAGTCAGTAATTAGGTTAAGAATTAACCATTTTGTCCAAAGATGACTTTTGGTCAAAAAGTCGATCTATCGGGTCAATGGGTTAGTCATTGGGTCAAAAATCGAGCATTTTCACCAAAGTTGAATTTTACGGTCAAAAGTTGGCCTGTTGGATCAATTGGTGGTCATTATGTCAATAATTGACAATTTTGACCAAAATTGACTTTTTGGACAAAAGTTAACCTATTGGGTCAATGGGTTTGTCATTGGGTCAAGGATTGTCCATTTTAACCAAAGTTGGCTTTTTGGTCATTGATTGACTTACTGGGTCTATTACTGGTCAATAATTCAAAAATTGACTATTTTGACCAAAATTGACTTTTTGGTCAAGAGTTCACCTTTTAGGCCAATGGGTTGCTCATTGAGTCAAGGATTGATCATTTTGACCAAAGTTGACTTTTTGGTCAAAAGTCGATCTATTGGGTCAATTGGAGTCAGTTATTCGTCAAGGATTCGACTCTTTCGACCAAAGTCGACTTTTTGGTCGGAGATCGACTTACTCGAGTCATTAACTGCTCATTAGGAGAAAAATTAACTATTTCGACCAAAATTGACTTTTTCGTCAAATGAGCTCGACTTATCGGGTCAATGAGATTGGTCAATGGGTCAAGGATCGAATCTTTGACCAAAGTTAACTTTTTGTCGAGATTGACTTATTAGGTCAAAAATATGTCATTAATTCAAAAATTGATTATTTTGGTAATTAGGTCAAAAATTGACTATTTTGACCAAAATTAATTTTTTGGTCAACAATTGATCCATTGGGTCAACAAGGTGCTCAATGGGTCAGAAATTGACAATTTTTACCAAAGTTGACTTTTTTGTCAAATGTTGACCTATTTGTTCAATGAGTTGGTAATTGCGTTAAGAATTGACCATTTTGACCAAACATAACTTTTTGGTTAAAAGTTGATATACTGGGTCAATGGGTTGTTCATTGGGTAAAAAATTAATCAAATTGACAATTTGGTCAAAAGTTGACCTATTAGGTCAATGGGTTCATCATCGAGTCAAGTATTAACCATTTTGACCAAAGTTAACTTTTTAGTCGCAGATCGACTTATTGGGTCAATAATTGGTCATTAGGTCAAAATCTGACTATTTTAATCAAAATCGAATTTTTGGTCAAAGTTAACCTATCGGTCAACGGGAGGTCATTGGGTCGAAATCGACCATTTTAACCAAACGTCGACTTTTTGGTCAAAAGTCGACTCTATAGGCTCAATGAGTTGGTCATCGGGTCAAAATCGACTCATTTTGACCAAAGTCGACTTTTTGATTAAAAGTTAACCTATTGGGTCAATGGGTGTTCATTCAGGTCAAAAATCGACTATTTCGACCAAAATCGAATTTTTGGTCAAAAGTCGAACCTATCGGGTCAATCGGGGCTGGTCATTTGTTCAGAAATTGACTATTTTGACCAAAGATGACTTTTTGGTCAAAAGTTGACCTATTTTGACAAAAAATGAATTTTTGGTGCAAAGTTAACCCATTGGGTCAACGGGATTATCATAGCGTCAGAAATTGACCATTTTGACCAAAGTTCACTTTTTGGTCAAAAGTTGACCTATTTGGTCAATGAGTTCGTAATTAGGTCAAGAATCGAATTATTTCGACCAAAGATGACTTTTTGGCCAAAAGTTGACCTATTGGGTCAATGGGTTGGTCATTGGGTCAAAAATTGACCATTTTCACCAAAGTTGACTTTTTGGTCAAAAGTTGACCTGTTGGATCAATTGGTGGTCATTAGGTCAAAAATTGACTAATTTTGACCAAAATTGACTTTTTGGTCAAAAGTTGACCTATTGGGTCAATGGGTTTGTCATTGGGTCAAGGATTGTCCATTTTGACCAAAGTTGACTTTTGGTCGAGATTGACTTATTGAGTCAATAATCGGTCATTAATTCAAAAATCGACTATTTCGACCAAAATTGACTTTTTGGTCAAGAGTTCACCTTTTAGGCCAATGGGTTGCTCATTGAGTCAAGGATTGATCATTTTGACCAAAGTTGACTTTTTGGTCAAAAGTCGACCTATTGGGTCAATGGAGTGGTCATTGGGTCAAGGATTGACCCTTTTGACCAAAGTTGACTTTTTGGTCAGAGATTGGCTTACCGGGTCAATAATTTTTCATTAGGTCAAAAATTAACTATTTTGACCAAAATTGACTTTTTGGTCAAAAGTTGACCTATTGGGTCAATGGGCTGGTCAATAGGTCAAGGATTTACCATTTTGATCAAAATTGTCTTTTTGGTCAAAAGTTGACCTATTTAGGTCAATGAGGCGGTCATTAGGTCAAAAACTGATAATTTTAAGCAAGATTAACAAAATTGACTTTTTGGTCAAAAGTTATCATTTTTGGACAAAGGGTTTGCCATTGGGTCAAGGATTAACCATTTTGTGCAAAGTTGACTTTTTAGTCAAAAGTTGACAAATGGGGTCAAAGGGTTGGTCAGTAGATCAAGGATTGATCTTTTTCGCCAAAGTTGACATTTAGGTCATCGTGTCAGAAAATGACCATTTTGGCCAAATTTGACTTTTTGGTCAAATGTTGACCTTTTACGTTAATGAGGTGGTCATTAGATTTAAAATTGACAATTTTGACCAAAATTAACTTTTTTTGTCAAAAGTTGTCCTTTTAGGTCAATGAGTTTGTCATTGGTTCAAGGATTGACCATTTCAACCAATGTTGACTTTTTTGTCAAATTTTGACCTATTGGGTCAATGGGTTGGTCATTGGGTCAACGATTGACCATTTTGACCAAAATTGACTTTTCGGTCAAAAGTTGCCCTATTGGGTCAATAATTGGTCATTAAGTCAAAAATTTACTTTTTTGACCAAAATTGACTTTTCGGTCAAAAGTCAATCTATTGGGTCAATGTGTTGGTCACTGGGTCATGGATTTACCATTTTGACTAAAGTTGACTTTTTGTTCAAAAGTTCACCTATTGGGCCAATGGGTTTGTCATTGGGTCAAGGATCAACTATTATGACTAAAGTTGACTTTTTGGTCACAGATTGACTTATTTGGTCAATAATTAATCATTAGGTCAAAAATTGAATATTTTGACCAAGATTGACTTTTTGTTCAAAAGTTGACTTATTGGCTCAATGTGTGGTCATTAGGTAAAGAATTGACCATTTTGACCAAAGTTGACTTTTGGTCAAAAGTTGGTCTATTGGGTCAATGGGTTGTCGTTGGGTCCAAATTGACCATTTTGACCAATGTTGACTTTTTGGTCAAAAGTAGACTTATCTGGTCAATGAGTTGGTAATTGGGTCAGGAATTGACCATTTTGACCAAAGATGACTTTTTAGTCAAAAGTTTACCTATTGGGTTAATGGGTTGGTCTTTGGGTCAAAAATTTACGATTTTGACCAAAGTTGACTTTTTGGTCAAAAGTTGACTTATTGGGTCAATGGGTGGTAATTATGTCAAAAATTGACTATTTTGACCAAAATTGACTTTTTGGTCAAAAGTTGACCGATTGGGTTAATTGATTTGTCATTGGGTCAAGGATTGACCATTTTGACTAAAGTTGACTTTTTGTTCAGAGATTGACTTATTGGGTCAATAATTGGTCATTAATTCAAAAATTGACTATTTTGGTCATTAGGTTAAAAATTGGTTATTTTGACTAAAATTAATTTTTTGGTCAAACGTTGATACATTGGGTCAACGGCGTGCACATTGGGTCAGAAATTGGCCAGTTTGACCAAAGTTGACTTATTGGTCAAAAGTTGACCTATTTATTCAATGAGTTGGTAATTGCATCAAGAATTAACCATTTCGATCAAAGATGACATTTTGGTCAAAAATTAATCTATTGGGTCAATCCGTTGGTCGTTGGGTTAAAAATTGACCATTTTGACCAAGGTTGACTTTTTGGTCAAAAGTTGACCTATTGTGTCAATGGGTAGTCATTAACTAAAAAATTAACTATTTTGACCAAAATTGACTTTTTGGTTAAGTTGACCTCATGGGAGAATGTGTTTGTCATTGGGTCAAGGATTGACCATTTTGACCATAGTTGATTTTTTTGTCATAAATTGTCTTATTGGGTCAAAAATTGGTGATTAGGTCAAAAATTGACCATTTTAAACAGAAATGAATTTTTTATCAAAAGTTAACCCATTGGGTAAAAAATTGACCATTTTTACCAAAGTTGACTTTTTGGTTAAAAGTTGACATATTTGGTCAATGAGTTGGTAATTTGGTCAAAAATTGACCATTTTGACCAAAGATGACTTTTGGTTAAAAGTCGACTTATTGGGTCAATGGCTTGGTCATCGGGTCAAAATCCACCATTTTCGACCAAAGTTGACTTTTTGGTCAAAAGTCGACCTATCAGGTCAATGGGGTTCATTAAGTCAAAATCGACTATTTTGACCATAATTAACTATTTTGGTGAAAAGTTGACTTTTGTGTCAATGGGTGTCATTGGGTCCAGGATTGACCATTTTGACCAAAGTTGACTTCTTGGTCAGAGATTGACTTATTGGACAATAATTGGTCATTATGTCAAAAATTGATTATTTTGACCAAAATTAATTTTTTGGTCAAAAGTTGACCCATTGGGTCAAAGATGTGGTCATATGGTCAAAGATTGGTCATTCTGACCAAAGTTGACTTTTTGGTCAAAAGTTGACCTCTTTGGTCAATGAGTTTTTAATTGGGTCAAGAATTAACCATTTTGACCGAAGTTGAATTTTTGGTCAAAAGTTGATTGATTGGGTTAATGAGTTGGTCATTGGGTAAAAAATTGACCGTTTTGACTAAAGTTGACATTTTCGTCAATAGTTGACCTATTGGGATAATGGTTGGTCATTAGGTCAAAAATTAACTATTTTTAACAAAATTCACTTTTTCGTCAAAAGTTGACCTATTTGGTCAATGGGTTTGTCATTAGGTCAAGGATTAACCATTTTGACCAATGTTGACTTTCTGTCAGTGATTGACTTATTGGGTCAATAATTGGTCATTAGGTCAAAAATTGACTATTTTGAGCAAAATTGCATTTTTGGTCAAAAGTTATCCCATTGGGTCAACAGGGAGGTCATTGGGTCAGAAATTGACCATTTTGACCAAAGTTGACTTTTTGGTCAAAAGTTGACCAATTTGGTCAATTAGTTGGTAATTGGGTCAAGAATTGAACATTTTGACCAAAGATGACTTTTTTGGTCAAGTTGACCTATTTGGTCAATGGGTTCTTAATTTTTTTAAAATTGACCATTTTGACCAAAGTTGACTTTTTGGTTAAAAGTTGTCCTATTGGATCAATGGGTGGTCATTAGGTCAAAAATTGACTATTTTGACCAAAATTTACTTTTTGGTCAAAAGTTGACCTATTGGGTCAATGGGTCAAGGATTGACCATTTTGACCAAAGTTGACTTTTTGGTCAGAGATTGACTTGTTAGGTCAATAAATGCTCATTAATTCAAAAATTGACTATTTTGACAAAAATTAACTTTTTGGTCAAAAGTTGACCAATTAGGCCAATAAGTTGATCATTGGGTCAAGGATTGATCATTTTGACCAAAGTTAACTTTTTGGTCAAAAGTTGACCTATTAGGTCAATGGGTTGGTCATTGGGTCAAGGATTGACCATTTTTACCAAAGTTGACTCTTTGGTCAGAGATTGGCTTACTGGGTCTATAATTGGTCATTATGTCAAAAATTGACTATTTTGACCAAAATTGACTTTTTGTTCAAAAATTGACTTATTCGGTCAATGTGCTGGTCATTGGGTCAAGGATTGACCATTTTGACCAAAGTTTCTTTTTAGTCAAAAGTCGACCTATTTAGGTCAATGAGGCGGTCATTATGTCAAAAATTGACCATTTTAAGCAAAATTGTGTTTTTGCTCAAAATTTGACCTATTTGGTCAATGGGTTGATCATTGGGTCAAGGATTGACCATGTTGGCCAAGGTTGACTTTTTAGTCAAAAGTTGACAAATTAGGTCAATGGGTCGGTCATTAGATCAGAGATTGACCTTTTTCACCAAAGTTGACATGTAGGTCATTATGTTAGAAATTGACCATTTTGACCAAATTTAACTTTTTGGTAAAAAGTTGACCTTTTGAGTTAATGAGGTGGTCATTAGGTAAATTATTGAAATTTTTAACCAAAATAGACTTTTTGGTCAAATGTTGTCCTTTCGGGTCAGTGAGTTGGTCATTGGATCAAGGACTAACCATTTTGACTAAAGTTGACTTTTTGGTCAAAGTTGCCCTACTGGGTCAATGGGTTGGTCATTGGGTCAAGGATTGACCATTTTAACCAAAGTTGTCTTTTTGGTCAAAAGTTGAGTTATTGGGTCAATAATTGGTCATTAAGTCAAAAATTTACTATTTTTACCAAATATGACTTTTTGATCAAAAGTCGATCTATTGGGTCAGTGTGTTGGTCATTGGGTCATGGATTTACCATTTTGACTAAAGTTGACTTTTTGGACAAAAGTTGACCTTTTGGGTTAATGCGTTTGTCATTGGGTCAAGAATTGACCATTTTGACCAAAGTTGACTTTTGGTCAATGCGTTGCTCATTGGGTCAATGGGTAGGTCATTGGGTCAAACATTCACCATTTTGACCAAAGTTGGCTTTTTGGTTAAAAGTTGACCTATTTGGTCAATGGGTGGTCATTAACTCAAAATTTGATTATCTTGACCAAAATTGACTTTTTGGTCAAAAGTTGACCTATTGGGTCAATGGGGTTGTCATTGGGTCAAGGTTTGACCATTTTGAGCAAAGTTGACTTTTTAGTCAAAAGTTCACATATTGGGTCTATGGGTTAGTCATTGGGTCAGAAATTAACCATTTTTACCAAAGTTGACTTTTTGGTCAAAAGTTGACCTATTGGGTCAATGGGTTTTCAATGGGTCAAAGATTAACCACATTAACCAAACTTGACTTTTTTGTCAGAGATTGGCTTACTGGGTCAATAATTTGTCATTCAAGAAACTGACTATTTTGACAAAAATTGACTTTTTGGTCAAAAGTTGACCAATTTGGTCAATGGGTCAGTCATTCGGTCAAGGATTGACCATTTTGACCGATAGCGTACATTTTGGTCAAAAGTTGATCTTATTGGGTCAATAGGTTGAGTCATCGGGTCAATGAGTCGGTCATGAGTCATGGTTGGTCATTGGGTCAAAATTGACTTTTTTGGTCAGTGATTGACTTATTGGGTCAATAATTGGTCATTTGGTCAAAAATTGATTTTTTTACCAAAATTAAATTTTTGGTCAAAAGTTGACCCTTTGGGTCAGTGGGGTGATCATTGGGTCAGAAATTGACCATTTTAACCAAAGTTGACTTTTTGGTCAAAAGTTGACTAATTGGGTCAATGGGTGATCATTAGGACAAAAATTAACTATTTTTACCAAAATTGACTTTTTAGTTAAAAGTTGACCTAATGGGTCAATGGCTTTATTATCAGGACAATGATCGACCATTTCGACCAAAGTTGACTTTTTGGTCAGAGATCGACTTATTGGGTCAATAATTGGTCATTAGGTGAAAAATTGATTATTTTGACTAAAATTGAATTTTTGGTCAAAAGTTAACCCATTGGGTGAACGAGGTGGTCATTGGGTCAGAAATTGACCATTTTGACTAAATTTGACTTTTTGGTCAAGCGTTGACCTACTTGGTCAATGAGTTCGTAATTGGGTTTATAATTGACCATTTTGGCCAAAGATGACTTTTTAGTCAAAAGTTGACCTGTTGGGTCAATGGATTGGTCATTGGGTTAAAAATTGACCATTTTGACCAAATTTGAGTTTTTTGTCAAAAGTTGACCTATTGGGTCAATGGGTGGTCATTATGTCAAAATTTGACTATTTTGACAAAAATTCACTTTTTGGTCAATAGTTGACCTATTGGGTCATGGGTTTGTCAATGGGTCAAGGATTGACCATTTTGATTAAAGTTGAATTTTTGGTGAGAGATTGACTTATTTCATCAATAATTGGTCATTAATTAAAAAATTGACTATTTTGACCAAAATTGAGTTTTTTTTAAAAGTTAACCTATTAGGCCGATGGGTTGGTCATTCGGTCAAGGATAGATCATTTTGACCGAAGTTGACTTTTTGGTTAAAAGTTGACCAATTCGCTCAATGGGTCAAGGATTGATCATTATGACCATAGTTTATTTTTTGGTCGAGAGTCGACCTATTGGGTCAATGAATCGGTCATTAAGTCAAAAGTCGACCATTTTGATCAAAAATCGACTTTTGGTAAAAAGTTGATCTATTGGGTAAATGGGTGGTCATTAAGTCAAAAATTGAGTATTTTGACCAAAATTGACTTTTTGGTCAAAAGTTGATCTATTGGGTCAATGGGCTTATCATTGGGTCGAAAATTGACTATTTTGACCAAAATTGACTTTTTGGTCAAAAGTTACCATATTTGGTCAACGGGTCGGTCTTTGGATCAACGATTGACCATTTTGATCAAAGTTGACTTTTTGGTCAAAAATTGATCTATTGGGTCAAAGGGTTGTTCATCGAGTCAAGGATTGTCCATTTTGACCAAAGTTGACTTTTTGGACAGAGATTGACTTATTGGGTCAATAATTGGTTATTAGGTCAAAAATTGATTATTTTGACCAAAATTAAATTTTTGTTCAAAAGTCGACCCATTGTGTCAAAGGGGTTGTCATTGGGTTAGAAATTGACCATTTTGACCAAAGTTGACATTTTGGTCAAAAATTAACCTATTTGGTCAATGAGTTGGTATTTGGGTTAAAAATTGACCATTTTTATCGAAGATGACTTTTTGGTCAAATGTTGATCTATTGGGTCAGTAGGTTGGTCATTGGGTCAAAATTGACCATTTTGATCGAAGTTGACTTTTTTGTCAAAAGGTGACCTATTGGGTTAATAAGTGGTCATTAGGTCAAAATTTGACTATTTTGACCAAAAATGACTTTTTAGTCAAAAGTTGGCTTGTTGGATTAATGAGTTTGTCATCGCGTCAAGGATTGATCATTTTAATCAAAGTTGACTTTTTGTTCAGAGATTGACTTATTGGGTAAATAATTGATCATTAGGTTAAAAATTGACTCTGTCAATCAAAATTAAATTTTTTATCAAAAGTTGACATATTTGGTCAATGGGTTGGTAATTGGGTCAAGAATTGACCATTTTGACCAAAGATGACTTTTTTGGTTAAAAGTTGACCTATTGGTTCAATGGGTTGGTCATCGGGTCAAAATTTTATCGTTTTGACCAAAGTTGACTTTTTGGTCAAAAGTTGACCTATTGGGTCAATCAGTGGTCATTTGGTCAAGGATTTATCATTTTGATCAAAGTTGAATTCCTGGTCAGTGATTGATTGACTTATTGGGTCAATAATTGGTCATTTGGTCAAAAATTAAGTTTTTTTACCAAAAATTCAATTTTTGCTCAAAAGTTGACCCTTTGGGTCAACGGGGTGATCATTGGGTCAAAAATTGACCATTTTAACCAAAGTTGACTTTTTCGTAAAAATTTGATCTATTGGGTGGTCATTAGGATAAAAATTAACTAATTTGACCAAAATTTACTTTTTAGTTAAAAGTTGACCTATTTGGTCAATGAGTTTGTCTTTGGGTCAAGGATTGAGCCTTTTGACCAAAGTTGACTTTTTGGTCAGAGATTGACATATTGGCTCAATAATTGGTTAGTAGGTAAAAAATTGATTATTTTGACCAAAATTGAATTTTTGGTCAAATGTTAACCCATTGGGTGAACGGGGTGGTCATTGGGTCAGAAATTGGCCATTTTGACCAGATTTTACTTTTTGGTCAAAAGTTGACCTACTTGGTCAATGAGTTAGTAATTGGATCAAGAATTGATCATTTTGACCAACGTTGACTTTTTAGTTAAAAGTTGACCTGTTAGGTCAATGGGTTCGTCATTGGGTCAAAAAATTGACCAATTTGACCAAAGTTGAATTTTTGGTCAAAAGTTGACCTATTGGGTCAATGGGTGGTCATTAGGTCAAAATTTGACTATTTTTACCAATATTGATTTTTTGGTCAAAAGTTGACCTATTGGGTCAATGGGTTTGTCAATGGTCAGAGATTGACCCAAGGATTGACCATTTTGATTAAAGTTGATTTTTTGGTCAGAGATTGACTTATTGCGTCAATAATTGGTCATTAATTAAAAATTTAACTATTTTGACCAAAATTGACTTTTTGGTTAAAAGTTGACCTATTAGGCCAATGGGTTGGTCATTCGGTCAAGGATTGATCATTTTGACCAAAGTTGACTTTTTTTGTCAAAAGTTGACTTATTGGGTCAATGGGTTGGTCATGTGGTCAAGGATTGACCATTTTGAACCAAGTTTACTTTTTGGTCAGAGATTGACTTACTTGGTCAATAATTGGTCATTAGGTCAAAAATTGACTATTTAGACAAAAATTAAATTTTTGTTCAAAAGTTGATCTATTGGGTCAAGGGTGGTCATTAAGTCGAAAATTGACTATTTTGACCAAAATTGACTTTGTGGTCAAAAGTTGACCTATTAGATCAATGGTTTTATCATTGGTCAAAAAGTGACTATTTTGACCAAAATTGACTAATTGGTCAAAAGTTGCCCTATTGGGTTAATGGGTTGGCCTTTGTGTTAAGGATTGACCATTTTGATCAAAGTTGACTTTTTGGTTAAAAATTGATCTATTGGGTCAAAGGGTTGGTCATTGAGTCAAGGATTGACCATTTTGACCAAAGTTGAGTTTTTAGTCAGTGATTGACTTATTTGGTCAATAATTGGTTATTAGGTCAAAAATTGATTATTTTGACCAAAATTAAATTTTTGTTCAAAAATTGACCCATTGAGTCAACTGGTGGTCATTGGGTCGAAATCGACCATTTCGACCAAAGTCGACTTTTTGGTCAAAAGTCGACTTACTTGGTCAATGAGTCGGTCATTTAGGTTAAGAATTGACCGTTTTGACCGAAGATGACTTTTTGGTCAAATGTTGATCTATTGGGTCAATGGGTCGGTCATTGGGTCAAGAATCGACCATTTTGACCAAAGTCGACATTTTTCATCAAAAAGTTGGATTAATAGTGTTAATAGTGGTCATTAGGTCAAAATTGACTATTTCGACCAAAATCGAGCTTTTTAGTCAAAAGTCAACTCGTCGGATTAATGGGTTTGTCATTGGGTCAAGGAATGATCATTTTAATCAAAGTTGACTTTTTAGTCAGAGATTGACTTATTGGGTCAATAATTGGCATTAGGTTAAAATTCACTATTTCAATCAAAATTAAACTTTTTGCTAAAAAATTTAACCCATTGGGTCAATATAGAGGTGATTTGGTCAGAAATTGACTATTTTGACCAAAGTTGAT
Source organism: Papilionanthe hookeriana x Papilionanthe teres (assembly GCA_022702705.1). NCBI lineage: Eukaryota > Viridiplantae > Streptophyta > Magnoliopsida > Asparagales > Orchidaceae > Papilionanthe > Papilionanthe hookeriana x Papilionanthe teres. The sequence continues at coordinate 15,851,427 of CM040438.1, forward strand.
TTTTTGGTCAAAAGTTGTCCTATTTGGTTAATGAGTTGGTAATTGGGTCAAGAATTGACCATTTTGACTAAAGATGACTTTTTTAGTCAAAAGTTGACCTATTGGGTCAATAGGTTTGGTCATCGGGTCAAAAATTGATCATTGTGACCAAAGTTGACTTTTTGGTCAAAAGTTAACCTATTGGGTCAATGGGTGGTCATTATGTCAAAAATTCCCAATTTTAACCAAAATTTTCTTTTTGGTCAAAACTTGACCTATTGGGTCGAAAGTTAACTCATTGCGTCAACGGGTAGTCATTTGGCCGAATTGATCATTTTGACCTAAGATGACTTTTTCGATCAAAGGTTGATCTATTTTGACCAAAATTCAATTTTTGGTCAAAAGTTAACTTATTGAGTCATCAGGTAGGTCATTAGGTCGTGAATTGACTATTTTGATCAAAGTCGCCTTTTTGGTCAAAAGTCGACCTATTTGGTCAATGAGTTGGTAATTGGGTCTAAAATTGACTATTTTGACCAAAGATGAATCTTTAGTCAAAGGTCGACCATCGGGTCAATAGGTCAGTCATTGGGTCAAAAATCGACCATTTAGACACCAAAGTCGATTTTGTCAAAAGTCGATTTGACCAGTCAATGGTGATCATTAGGTCAAAATCGACTATTTTGACCAAAATTAACTTTTTGGTCAAAAGTTGACATGTTGGGTCAATGGGTTTGTCATTGGGTCAATGATTGACCATTTTGACCAAAGTCAATTTTCAGGTCGAGAGATCGACTTATCGAGGTCAAGAATTCATCGTTAATTCAAAATCGATCTATTTTGGTCATCATGTCAAAAATTAATTTTTTTGACCAAAATTAAATTTTTGGTCAAAAACTGACCCGTTGGGTCATTGAGGTGGTCATGGGTCCGAAATTAACCATTTTGACCAAAGTTGACTTTTTGGTCAAAAGTTGACCTATTTGGTGAATGAGTTGGTAATTGGGTCAAGAATTGACCATTTTGACCAAAGATGACTTTTTGGTCAAAAGTTGATCTATTGGGTCAATGGGTTGGCATTGGGTCAAAAATTGACCATTTTGACCAAAGTTGACTTTTTGGTCAAAAGTTGACCTATTGGGTCAATGGGAGGTCATTCATTAAAAAATTGACTATTTTGACCAAGATTTATTATTTGGTCAAAAGTTAACCCATTGGGTTAATGGGTTTGTCATTGAGTTAAGGATTGACCATTTTGGCCAAGGTTGACTTTTTGGTCAGAGATTGACTTATTGGGTCAATAATTGGTCATTAGGTCAAAAATTGACTATTTTGACCAAAATTGAAGTTCTGTTCAAAAGTTAACCCTTTGGGTGAACGGGCGTCATTGAGTCAGAAATTGACCATTTTGACCAAAGTTAACTTTTTGGTCAAGAGTTGATCTATTGGGTGAATGGGTTGTATTAAGTCAAAAATTGACTATTTCAACCAAAATTATCTGTTTGGTCAAAAGATGACCTATTCGGTCAATGAGTTTGTCATTGGGTCAAGGATTGACCTTTTGACTAAAGTTGACATTTTGGTTAGAGATTGACCTATTGGGTCAACAATTGATCATTAATTCAAAAATTGACTATTTTGACCAAAATTGACTTTTTGGTCAAAAGTTGACGTATTAGGCCAACGGATTGGTCATTGGGCAAGGATTGATCATTTTGACCAAAGCTAACTTTTTGGTCAAAAGTTGACCTATTGAGTCAATGGGTTGGTCGTTGGGTTAAGGATAGACCATTTTGACCAAAACTGAATTTTTGCTCAGAGACTGGCTAACTAGGTCAATAATTGGTCATTAGGTCAAAAATTGAATATTTTGACCAAAGTTAATTTTTTGGTCAAAAGTTGACCTATTGGGTCAATGGGTTGGCCATTAGGTGATGGATTGCCCATTTTGACCAAAGTTGACTTTTTGGTCAAAAGTTGACCTATTGGGTCAATGGGTTGGTCATTGGGTTAAAGATTGACCATTTGGACCAATGTTGACTTTATGGTCAGAGATTGACTTATTGGATCAATAATTTGTCATTAACTCAAAAATTGATTATTTTGACCAAAATTAAATTTTTGTACAAAAGTTAACCTTCAACGAGGTGGTCATTGGGTCAGAAATTGATAATTTTGATCAAAGTTCACTTTTTGGTCAAAAGTTGACATATTCGGTCAATGAGTTGGTAATTTGATAAAAAATTAACCATTTTGACCAAAGAAGACTTTTTTGGTCAAAAGTTGACCTATTGGGTCAATGAGTTGGTCATTGGGTCAAAACTTGACAATTTTGACCAAAGTTGACTTTTTGGTCAAAAGTTGACCTATTGGTAAATGGGTGGTCAATGAGTAAAAAGTTGACTAATTTGACCAAAATTAACTTTTTGGTCAAAAGTTGACCTATTGGGTAAATGGGTTGGTCATTGGGTCAAGGATTGACCATTTTGACCAAAGTTGACTTTTTGGTCAGAGATTGACTTATTGGGTCAATAATTGATCATTTTTTCAAAATTTGACTATTTTGAACAAAATTAACTTTTTGGTCAAAGGTTGACCTATTAGGTCAATGAGTTGGTCATTGGGTCAAGGATTGATCATTTTGACTAAAGTTGACCTTTTGGTCAAAAGTTGACCTATTAGGTCAATGGGTTGGTCATTGGGTCAAGGATTGATCATTTTGACCAAAGTTGACTTTTTGATCAGAGATTAGCTTAGTGGGTCAATAATTTGTCATTGGTAAAAAATTGACTATTTTGACAAAAATTAACTATTTGGTCAAAAAGTTGACCTATTGGGTCAATGGGTTGGTCATTGGGTCAAGAATTGAGCATTTTGACCAAAGTTAACTTTCTGGTCAAAAGTTGACCTATTTGGTCAATGTGTTGGTCATTGGGTCAAGTATTGACTATTTTGACCAAAGTTGACTTTTGAGACAAAAGTTGAACAATTTGGTCAATGGATTGGTCATTTGGTCAACGATTAACCTTTGGCCAAAGCTGACTTTTTAGTCAAAAGTTGACAAATTGGGTCAATGGGTTGCTCATTAGATCAAGGATTGACCTTTTTCACCAAAGTTGACATTTTGATCATTATGTAAGAAATTGACCATTTTGACCAAATTTGACTTTTTGGTCAAAAGTTGATCTTTTGGGTCAATGAGGTGGTCATCAGGTACAAAATTGATAATTTTGACCAAAATTGACATTTTGGTCAAAAGTTATCCTTTTGGGTCATTGAGTTTGTCATTGGGTCAAGGATTGATCATTTTGACCAAAATTGGTCATTAATTCAAAAATATACTATTTTGACCATAATTAACTTTTTGGTTAAAACTTGACTGATTAGGCTAATAGGTGGGTCATTGGGTCAAGGATTGATCATTTTGACCAAAGTTAACTTTTTGGTCAAAAGTTGACCTATTGAGTCAATGAGTTGGTCATTGGGTCAAGGATTGACCATTTTGACCAAAGTTGACTTTTTGGTCAAAAGTTGACCTATTGGGCCAATAATTGGTCATTAAGTCAAAATTTACTATTTTGACCATATTTGACTTTTTGGCCAAAAGTCGATCTATTGGTTCAGTGTGTTGGTCGTTGGGTCAAGGATTTACCATTTTGACCAAAGTTTACTTTTTGGTCAAAAGTTGACCTATTGGGTTAATGGGTTTGTCATTGGGTCAAGAATTAACTATTATGACCAAAGTTGACTTTTTGGTTAGAGATTGACTTATTGAGTCGACAATTGGTCATTAGGTCAAAGATTGAGTATTTTAACTAAAATTGACTTTTTGTTCAAAAGTTGACTTATTGGGTCAATGTGTTGGTCATTGGGTCAAGAATTGACCATTTTGACCAAAGTTGAATTTTTTGTCAAAAGTTGACCTATTGGGTCAATGATTTGGTCATCGGGTTAAAAATTAACCATTTTAAACAAAGTTAACTTTTTGGTCAAAAGTAGACATATTTGGTCAATGGGTGGTCATTAGGTGAAAATATGACTATTTTGACTAAAATTGACTTTTTTGTCAAAAGTTGACCTATCAGATCAATGGAGTCGTATGATGTCAAGTTTGACCGCTTTGACCAAAGTTGACATTTTGGTCAAAAGTTCACCTTTGGGTCAATGGATTGGTGATTGAGTTAAAAAGTTGACCATTTTGACCAAAGTTGACTTTTTGGTCAAAATTTGACATATTGGGTCATGGGTGGTCAATAGGTCAAAAATTTACTATTTTGACCAAAATTAACTTTTCGGTCAAAGGTTGATCTATTGGGTCAATGGTTTTTTCATTGGGTCAAAGATTAAGCATTTTGACCAAAGTTGACTTTTTGGTCAGAGATTGGCTTACTGGGTTAATAATTGGTCATTAGGTCAAAAATTGACTATTTCGACCAAAATTGACTTTTTGGTCAAAAGTTGACCTATTGTGTCAATGGAATAGTCATTGGGTCAAGGATTGTCCATTTTAACCAAGGTCGACTTTTAGTCGCTGATCGACTTATCGGTCAACAATTGGTCATTAGGTCAAAAATTGACTAATTTGACGAAAATTAAATTTTTTGTCAAAAGTTGACCCATTGGGTCAAGGGGGTGGTCATTGGGTCAGAAATTGCCCATTTTGACCAAGTTGACTTTTTGGTTAAAATTTGACCCATTTGGTCAATGAGATGGTAATTGGGTCAAGATTTGACCATTTTGACCAAATTTGACATTTTGGTTAAAAGTTGATCTTTTGGGTCAATGATTTACTCTTGGGTAAAAAATTGACCATTTTGACTAAAGTTGACTTTTTGGTCAAGAGTTGACCTATTGGGTCAATGGGTTGTCATTAGGTCAAAAATTGACTATATTGACCAAAATACTTATTGGGTCAATGGGTTTGTCATTGGGTCAAGGATTGAACATTTTTACCAAAGTTGATTTTTTTGTCCGAGATGGACTTAATGGGTCATTGGGTAAAAAATTGACTACTTTGACCAAAATTGAATTTTTAGTCAAAAGTTAACCCATTCGGTCAATGGGGTGGTCATTGGGTCAAAAATTGGCCATTTTGACCAAAGTTAACTTTTTGGTCAAAAGTTGACATATTTGGTCAAGAATTGACCATTTTAAGCAAAGATAACTTTTTTGTTAAAAGTTGACTTATTGGGTCAATTGGTTGTTCATTGGGTCAAAAATTGGCCATTTTGACCAAAGTCGAGTTTTTGGTCAAAAGTTGACCTATTGGGTCATTGGGTGGTCATTAGGTCAAAAAATGCTTATTCTAACCAAAGTTGACTTTTTGGTCAAAACTTGACCTATTGGGTAAATAGGTTGGTCATTGGGTCAAGGATTGACCATTTTGACCAAAGTTGACTTTTTTGTCAGAGATTGCCTTATCGGGTCAATAATTGGTCATTAGGTCAAAAATTGATTATTTTGACCAAAATTAAATTTTTAGTCAAACGTCGACCCATCGAGTCAACGAGGTGGTCATCGGAGTAAAATCGACCATTTTGATCAAAGTTGACTTTTTAGTTAAAAGTTGACCTATTTGGTCAATAAGTTGGTAATTAGGTCAAGAATTAACCATTTTGACCGAAGATGACTTTTTGGTCAAAATTTGATATATTGATTCAATGGGTTGGTCATTAGGTCGAAAATTGACCATTTTGACCAAAGTTGACTTTTTTTCAAAAGTTGTCCTATTGGGTTAGTGAATGTTCGTTAAATCAAAAATTAACTATTTTGACCAAAATTGACTTTTTGGTCAAAAGTTGACCTATTGGGTCAATGGATTTGTCATTGGGTCAAGGATTAACCATTTTGACCAAAGTTGACTTTTTTGGTCAGAGATTGACTTATTGGGTCAATAATTGGTCATAAGGTCAAAAATTAACTATTTTGACCAAAATTGAATATTTGGTCAAAAGTTAACCCATTGGGTCAACTGGGAGGTCATTGTGTCAGAAAATGTCCATTTTGACCAAAGTTAACTTTTTGGTCAAAAGTTGACCTATTTGGCCAATGAGATGGTAATTGGGTCAAGAATTTGATCATTTTGACAAAAGGTGACTTTTTTGGTCAAAAGTTGACCTATTGGATCAAAGATTTGGTCATTGGGTCAAAAATTGACCATTTTGACCAAAGTTGATGTTTTCATCAAAAGTTGACCTATTGTGTCAATTGGTGGTGTTTAGGTTAAAAATTAATTATTTTGCCTAAAATTGACTTTTTGGTCAAAGTTGACCTATTGGGTCAATGGGTTTCTCTTTGAGTCAAGGATTGATCATTTAGACCAAAGTTGACTTTTTGGTCAGAGATTGACTTTTTGGGTCAATAATTGGTCATCAATAAAAAAATTGATTATTTTAACCAAAATTAACTTTTTGATCAAAAGTTGACCTATTTGGCCAATGGTTTAGTCATTGGGTTAAGGATTGAACATTTTGACCAAAGTTGTCTTTTTGATCAAAAGTTGACATATTGGGTCAATGGGTTGGTCATTGGGTCAATAATTGACCATTTTGTCTAAAGTTGACTTTTTGGTCAGAGACTGACTTACTGAGTCAATAATTGGTCATTAGGCTAAAAATTGATTATTTTGACCAAAATTAACTTTTTGGTTAAAAGTTGATCAAATGGGTCAACGGGTTGGTCATTGGGTACAGGATTGACCATTTTGACCAAAGTTGTCTTTTTAGTCAAAAGTTGACAAATTTAGGTTAATGAGCCGATCATTAGGTCAAAAATAAATAATTTTGACCAAATTGACTTTTGGTCAAAAGTTGACCTATTGGGTCAAGGATTAACCATTTTGACAAAAGTTGACTTTTTGGTCAGTGATTGACTTATTGGGTCAATAATTGGTCATTAGGTCAAAAATTGACTATTTTGACGAAAATTGAGTTTTTCGTTAAAAGTTAACCCATTGGGTCAACGGGGTGGTCATTGGGTCAGATATTTATTATTTTGACCAATGTTGACTTTTTGGTCAAATGTTGACCAATTTTGTCAATGAGTTGATAATTGGGTCAAGAATTGACCATTTTGACTAAAGATGACTTTTTAGTCAAAAGTTGACCTATTGGGTCAATGGGTTGGTCATTGGGTCAAAAATTGACCATTTTGAGCAAAGTTAGCTTTTTGCTCAAAAAGTTGACCTATTGGGTAATGGGTGATCATTAGGACAAAAATTGACTATTTAGACCAAAATTGACTTTTTGGTCAAAAGTTGACTTATTGGGTCATTGTATTTGTCATTGGGTCAAGGGTTGACCATTTTGACCAAAGTAGACTTTTTGGACAGAAAATGAGTTATTGGGTCAATAATTGGTAATTAATTCAAAAATTGACTATTTTGGCCAAAATTGACTTTTTGGTCAAAGGTTGACCTATTAGGCCAATGGGTTGGACATTGGGTCAAGGATTTATTATTTTGACCACTGTTGACTTTTTGGTCAAATGTTGACCTATTGGGTCAATGGATTGGTCATTGGGTCAAGGATTGACCATTTTGACCAAAGTTGACTTTTTGGTCATAGATTGGCTTATTGGGTCAATAATTGGTCATTAGGTCAAAAATTGACTATTTTGACAAAAATTGATTTTTTGGTCAAAAGTTGACCTATTGGGTCAATGGGTGGTCATTAAGTCAAAAATTGATTATTTTGACCAAAATTGACTTTTTGGTCAAAAGTTGACATATTGGGTCAGTGGGTTTGACATTGGGTCAAAGATTGACCATTTTGACCAAAGTTGACTTTTTGGTCAGAGATTGGCTTATTAGGTCAAAAATTGACTAATTTGACCAAAATTGAATTTTGACGGGGTGGTCATTGGTTCAGAAATTGAACATTTTGACCAAAGATGACTTTTTGGTCAGAAGTTAACCTATTTTAACCAAAATTAAATTTTTTTTCAAAAGTTAACCCATTAGGTCAACGGGGTGGTCATTGGGTTAAAAATTGACCATTTTGACCAAAGTTGACTTTTTGGTCAAAAGTTGACCTATTTGGTCAATGAGTTGATCTTTGAGTCAAGGATAGACCATTTTGACCAAAGTTGACTTTTTTGTCAAAGATTAGGTTAAAAATTGTTTTACTGGGTCAAAAATTTACTGTTTTGACCAAAATTGATTTTTTGGTCTAGTTAACCTTTTGGGTCAAGGATTAAGCATTTTGACCAAATTTGACTTTTTAGTCAAAACTTGACCTATTGGGTCAATGAGTTGGACATTGGGTCAAGGATTGACCATTTTGACCAAAGTTGACTTTTTGGTCAAAGATTGACTTATTGGGTCAGTAATTGGTCATTAGGTCAAAATTAACTATTTTAACCAAAATTGAATTTTTGGTCAGAAGTTAACCCATTGGGTGAAGGGTGTGGTCATTGGGTCAGAAATTGAACATTTTGACCAAAGATGACTTTTTGGTCAAAAGTAGACCTATTTTGACCAAAAATTATTTTTTAGTCAAAGTTAACCCATTGGGTGAACGGGGTGGTCATTGATTTTGAAATTGACCATTTTGACCAAAATTAACTTTTTGGTCAAAAGTTGACCTATTTGGTCAATGAGTTGGTAATTGGGTCAAGATTTGACCATTTTGACCAAAGATGACTTTTTGGTCAAAATTTGGCCTATTTGGTTAACCGGTTCGTCATTGGGTAAAAAATTGACCATCTATACCAAAGTTGACCAATTTGGTCATTGAGTTGGTAATTGGTTCAAGAATTGACCATTTTGACCAAAGATGATTTTTTGGTCAAAAGTTGACTTACAATGGGTTGGTCATTGGGTCAAAAATTGACCATTTTGACCAAGGTTGACTTTTTGGTCAAAAGTTGACATATTGGGTCAATGGGTGGTCATTAGTTCAAAATTTGACAATTTTGACCATAGTTGACTTTTTGGTCAAAAGTTGACCTATTGGGTCAATGGCTTTGTCATTGGGTCAAAGATTTACCATTTTGACCAAAGTTAACTTTTTGGTCAGAGATTGACCAATAATTAGTCATTAGGTCAACAATTGACTATTTTGACCAAAATTGAATTTGTTATCAAAATATACCCATCGGGTCAACGCGGTGGTCATTTGGTCATAAATTGACCATTTTGACAAAAGTTGACTTTTTGGTCAAAAGTTGACCAATTTGGTCAATGAGTTGGTTTTTTGGTCAAGAATTGACCATTTTTACCAAAGATGACTTTTTGGTCAAAAGTTGACCTATTGGGTCAATAGGTTGGTCATTAGGTCAAAAATTAACGATTTTGACCGAAGTTGACTTTTTGGCCAAAAGTTTACCTATTGGCTTAATGAGTGGTCATTAAGTCAAAAATTAACTATTTTGACCAAAATTAACTATTTGGTCAAAAGTTGACCTATTGGGTCGATGAGTTTGTCATAGGGTCTAGGATTGGCCATTATGACCAAAGTTGACTTTGTGGTCAGAGATTGACTAATTGGGTTAATAATTGGTCATTAATTTAAAAATTGACTATTTTGACCAAAATTGACCTTTTGGTCAAAAGTTGACCTATTTGGCCAATGGTTTGGTCATTGGATCAAGGATTGATCATTTTGACCAAAGTTGAATTTTTGTTCAAAAGTTGACCTATTTGGTCAATGGGTTGGTCATTGGGTTAAGGAAAGACCATTTTGACCAAAGTTGACTTTTTTGTCAAAGATTAGCTTACTGTGTCAATAATTGGTCATTAGGTCAAAAATTGACTATTTTGATCAAAATTGATTTTTTGGTCAAAAGTTGACCTATTGGGTCAAAAATTAAGCATTTTGACCAAAGTTGACTTTTTTGTCAAAAATTGACCTATTGGGTCAATGGGTTAGTCCTTGGGTCAAGGATGAACCATTTTGACCAAAGTTGACTCTTTTGGTCAAAACGTGACCTATTGGGTCAATAATTGGTCATTAAGTCAAAAATTTACTATTTTGACCAAAATTAACTTTTTGGTTAAAAGTCGATTTATTGGGTCAGTGTGTTGGTCATTGGTCAAGGATTTACTATTTTTAGCAAAGTTGACTATTAGGTCAATGGGTTGGTCATTGGTTCAGGAATTAACCATTATGACCAAAGTTGACTTTTTGGTCAGGGATTGACTTATTGGGTCAATAATTGGTCATTAGGTCAAAAATTGACTATTTTGACCAAAATTGACTTTTTGTTCAAAAGTTGACTTATTGGGTCAATGCGTTGGTCATTGGGTCAAGAATTGACCATTTTGACCAAAGTTGACTTTTAGGTCAATGAGTTGGTCATTGGGTCAATGGGTAGGTCATTGGGTCAAAAATTGACCATTTTGACCAAAGTTGACTTATTGGTCAAAAGTTGACCTATTTGATCAATGGGTGATCAATAGGTCAAAAGTTGACCTATTGAGTCAATGGGTTGGTCATTGGTTCAAGGTTTGACAATTTGACCAAAGTTGACTGTTTTGTCAAAAGTTTACCTATTGAGTCAATGGGTTGGTCATTGGGTCAGAAATTGACCATTTTTTCCAAAGTTAACTTTTTGGTCAAAAGTTGACATTTTAGGTATTAATTTGTTTGTCCTTGGGTTAAAGATTGACCATTTTGACCAAAGTTGATTTTTTTGTCAGTGATTGACTTATTGGGTCAATAATTGGTCATTAGGTAAAAATTAACTATTTTTACCAAAATTGACTTTTTTCTCAAAAGTTGACCAAGTTTGTCAATGGGTTGGTCATTGAGTCAAGGATTGACCATTTTGACCAAAGTTGATTTTTTGGTCAAAAGCTGACCTATTGGGTCAATGTGTTAGTCATTGGGTCAAGGATTGACCAATTTGACCAAGGTTGACTTTTTTGTCAGTGATTGACTTATTGGGTCAATAATTGGTGATTAGGTCAAAAATTGACTTTTTTGACAAAAATTAAATTTTTGGTCAAAAGTTGACCCATTGGGTCAACGGGTTGGTCATTGGGTTAGAAATTGACTATTTTAACACAAGTTAACTTTTTGGTCAAAAGTTGACATATTAGGTCAATGGGTGCTAATTAGATCCAAAATTGACTATTTTAACCAAAATTGACTTTTTAGTCTAAAGTTGACCTATTAGGTTATTGGGTTATCATTGAGTCAAGGATTGACCATTTTGACCAAAGTTGACTTTTTGGTCAGAGATTAACTTATTTGGTCAATAATTTGTCATTTGGTCAAAAATTAACACATTAGGTCAATGGGGTGGTCATTAGATCAGACATTGACCGTATCGACCAAAGTAGACTTTTTGGTCAAAAGTTGACATATTTGGTCAATGAGTTGGTAATTGGGTCAAGAATTGACCATTTTGACCAAAGATGACTTTTTAGTCAAAGTTGACCTATTGGATCAATGGGTTGGTCATTGGGTCAAAAATTAAACATTTTAAACAAAATTGACTTTTTGGTCAAAACTTGACCTATTGGGTCAATGGGTTTGTCATTGGGTCAAAGATTGACCATTTTGACCAAAGTTGACTTTTTGGTCAGAAATTTACTTATTGCATCAATAATTAGTGATTTATTAAAAAATTGACTATTTTGACAAAAATTGACTTTCTGGTTAAAATTTGACCTATTAAGCCAATGGGTTGGTCATTGTGTCTAGGATTGATCATTTTGACCAAAGTTGACTTTTTGGTCAAAAGTTTATCTATTGGATCAATGGGTCGGTCATTGGGTCAAGGATTGACCATTTTGATCAAAGTTTATTTTTTTGTCAGAGATTGGCTTACTGGTCAATAATTGGTTATTGGTCAAAAATTGACTATTTTGACCAAAATTGATTTTTTGGTCAAAAGTTGACCTATTGGGTCAATGGGTGGTCATTAAGTCAAAAATTGAATATATTAACCAAAATTGACTTTTTGATCAAAGTTGACCTATTGGGTCAATGTGTGTGTCATTGGGTCAAAGATTGAACATTTTGACCAAAGTTGATTTTTTGGTTAGAGATTTACTTATTGGGTCGATAATTGGTCATCAGGTTAAAAATTGACTATTTTGATAAAAATTGAATTTTTTTCAAAAGCTAACCCTTTGGGTCAACGGGTGGTCATTGGGTCAGAAATTGACTCTTTTGACCAAAGATGTCTTTTTGGTCAAAAGTTGACCTATTTTGACCAAAATTGAATTATTTGTCAAAAGTTAACCCATTGGGTCAACGGGCTGGTCATTGGGTCAGAAATTAACCATATAGAGCAAAGTTGTCTTTTTGGTTAAAAGTTGACCTATTTGATCAATGAGTTGGTAATTAGGTCAAGAATTGACCCTTCTAACCGTAGATGACTTTTTGGTCAAAAGTTGATCAATTGGGTTAAAGAGTTAATCATTGGGTCAAAAATTGACCATTTTGACCAATGTTGACTTTTTGGTCAAAAGTTGACCTATTGGGTCAATGGATGGTCAATAGATAAAAAATTGACTATTTTGACCAAAATTGACTTTTTTGTAAAAAGTTGACCTATTGGGTCAACAGGTTTTTCATTGGGTCAAGAAATGTCCATTTTGACCAAAGTTGACTTTTTGGTCACAAGTTGTCTTATTGGGTCAATAATTGGTCATTAGGTCAAAAATTGACTATTTTGACCAAAATTGAATTTTTGGTCAAAAGTTAACCCATTTGGTTAACTGGGTGGTCATTGGGTCAGAAATTAACCATTTTGAACAAAGTTGACTTTTTTGTCAAAAGCTGACATATTTGGTCAATGAGTTGCTAATTGGGTCAAGAATGACCTTTCTGACCAAAGATGACTTTTTAGTCAAAAGTTGACCTATTGGGTCAATGGGTTAGTCATTAGGTCAAAAATTGACCAATTTGAGCAAAGTTGACTTTTTGGTCAAAAGTTGACCTATTGGGTCAATGGGTGGTCATTAGGTCAAAAATTGACTATTTTGACCAAGATTGACTTTTTGGTCAAAAGTTGATGTATTGGGTCAATGGGTTTGTTATTGGATGAAGGATTGACCATTTTGACAAAAGTTGACTTTTTTGTCAGAGATGACTTATTGGGTCAATAATTGCTCAACAAGTCAAAATTGACTATTTTAACCTAAATTGACCTTTTGGTTAAAGGTTGACCTATTAGGCCAATGTGTTGGTCATTGGTTCAAGAATTCACTATTTTGAACACAGTTGACTTTTTGGTCAAAAGTTGACCTATTGGGTCAATCGGTTGGTCATTTTGGTCAAGGATTGACCATTTTGTCCAAATTTGACTTATTTGTCAGAGATTGCCTTACTAGGTCAATAATTAGTCATTAGGTCAAAAATTGATTATTTTGACAAAAAATTTTCTTTTTGGTCAAAAGTTAACCTATTCGGTCAATGGGTGGTGATTAAGTAAAAAATTGACTATTTTGACCAAAGTAGACTTTTTGATCAATAGTTGACTTATTGTGTCAATGGGTTTGATATTGGGTCAAGGATTGACCTTTTTGACCAAAGTTGACTTTTTGGTCAGACATTGACTTATTGGGTCAATAATTGGTCATTAGGCAAAAAATTGACTATTTTGACCAAAATTGAATTTTTGGTCCAAAGTTAACCCTTGGGAGGTCATTGGGTCAGAAATTGAACAATTTGACCAACGATGACTTTTTGGTCAAACTTTGACCTTTTTTTACCAAACTTTAATTTTTGGTCAGAAATTAACCCATTGGCTCAACGGGGTGGTCATTGGGTCAGAAATTGACCAAAGTTGACTTTTTGGTCAAAAGTTAACCTATTTGGTCAATGTGTTGGTCATTGGGTCAAGGATAGATCATTTTGAACAAAGTTAACTTTTTGGTCTGAGATTAGCTTGCTGGGTCAATAATTGGTCATTAGTTCAAAAATGTACTATTTAGACCATAATTGATTTTTTGGTCAAAAGTTAGCCTGTTGGGTCAAGGATTGAGCATTTTGACTAAAGTTGACTTTTTGGTCAAAAGCTGACATATTGGGTCAATAAGTTAGTCATTAGGACAAGGATTACCCAATTTGACCAAAGTTTACATTTTGGTCAGAGATTGACTTATTGGGTCAATAATTGGTCATTAGGTAAAAAATTGACTATTTTGAACAAAATTAAATATTTTGTCAAACGTAAACACGTTGGGTCAACAGGGTGGTCATTGGGTCAGAAATTGATCATTTTGACCAAAGATGACTTTTTGGTCAGAAGTTGACCTATTTTTGACCAAAATTGAGTTCTTGGTCAAAAGTTAACCCATTGGGTGAACGGGGTGGTCATTCGTTCAGAAATTGTCCATTTTGACCAAACTTAACTTTTTGGTCAAAAGTTAAAATATTTGGTCAAAGAGTTGGTAATTAGGTTAAGAATTGACCGTTTTAATGACTTTTTGGTCAAAAGTTGACCTATTTGGTTAATCAGTTTGTCATTAGGTTAAAAATTAACCATTTTGACCAATGTTGACTTTTTGGTCAAAAGTTGACCTATTTGGACAATGAGTTGGTAATTTGGTTAAGAATTGATCATTTTGACTAAAGATGACTTTTTGGTCAAAAGTTGAAGAATTGGGTCAATGAGTTGGTCATTGGGTCAAAAATTGACCATTTTGACCAAAGTTGACTTTTTGGTCAAAATTTGACCTATTGGGTCAATGGGTGGTCATTAGGTCAAAATTTGACTATTTTGACCAAAATCAATTTTTTGGTCAAAAGTTGACCTATTGTGTCTATGAGATTTTCATTGGGTCAGGATTGATCATTTTGACCAAAGTTGACTTTTTGGTCAGAGATTGGCCAATAATTGGTCATTAGGTCAAAAATTGACCATTTGACAAAATTTAAATTTTAGGTGAAAAGATAACCCATTGGGTCAACGGGGTGGTAATTGGGTCAGAAATTGACCATTCTGACCAATGTTGACTATTTGGTCAAACGTTGACCTAATTGGTCAATGAGTTGCTATTTTGGTCAAGAATTGACCATTTTTAACCAAAGATGACTTCTTGGTCAAAAGTTGACCTATTGGGTCAATGAGTTTTTCATTAGGCTAGGATTGACAATTTTGACTAAAGTTGACTTTGTGGTCAGAGAATCACTTATTGGGTCAATAATTGGTCATTAATTCAAAAATTAACTTTTTTGTCAACAGTTGACTTATTTGGTCAATGGGTTGGTCATTGGGTCAAGGATTGATCATTTTGACTAAAGTTGACTTTTCGGTCAGAGATTGGCTTACTGGGTCAATAATAGGTCATTAAGTCAAAAATTGACTAATTTGACCAGAATTGATTTTCTGGTCAAAAGTTAACTTACTAGGCAAGGATTGAGCATTTTGACCAAAGTTGACTTTCTGGTCAAAAGTTGACATATTGGGTCAATGGGTTATTCATCGAGTCAAGGATTGACCATTTTGACCAAAGTTGTCTTTTTGGTCAAAAGTTGACCTATTGGGCCAATAGTTGGTCATTAAGTCAAAAATTTACTATTTTGACCAAAATTGTCTTTTTGGTCAATGGGTCAACGATTTACTATTTTGACCAAAGTTGACTTTTTTGTCAAAAGTTGACTTAATGGGTAATGGGTTGTCATTGGGTCAAGGATTGACCATTATGACCAAAATTGAATTTTTTGTCAAAGATTGACTTTTTGAGTCAATAATTGGTCATTAGGTCAAAATTTGACTATTTTGAACAAAATTGGCTTTTTCTTCAAAGTTGACTTATTGGGTAAAAGCACTGGTCATTATGTAAAGAATTGACCATTTTGACCGAAGTTGACTTTTGGTTCATGGCATTGGTCATTGGGTCAATGGGTAGGTGATTGATTGGGTTAAAAATTGACAATTTTGACCAAAGTTGACTTTTTAGTCAAAAGTTGACCTATTTGGTCAATGGGTGGTCATTAGGTCAAAATTTTACTATAATGACCAAAATTGACTTTTTGGTCAAAAGTTGACCTATTGGGTCAATGGGTTGGTCATTGGGTCAAGGTTTGAACATTTTGACCAAAGTTGACTTTTTTGTCAAAAGTTCACCTATTGGGTCAATGGGTTGGTCATTGGGTCAGAAATTGACCATTTTTACTAAAGTTGACTTTTTTGTTAAAAGTTGACATTTTGGGTCAATAAGTTTGTCATTGTGTCAAAGATTAACCACATTGACCAAAGTTGACATTTTGGTCTAAGATTAGCTTACTGGGTCAATAATTGGTCATTCGGTAAAAATTGACTATAGTTAGACCAAAATTGATGTTTTGGTCAAAAGTTGACCAATTTGGTCAATGGGTCAAAGATTGACCATGTTAACCAAAGTTGACATTTTGGTCGATAGTTTACCTATTGGGTCGATGGGTTAGACATTGGGTCAAGATTGACCATTTTGACCAAGGTTGACTTTTTGGTCAGCGATTGACTTATTGAGTCAATAATTGGTGATTAGGTCAAAAATTTAAAATTGATTTTTTTAACTAAAATTAATTTTTTTGTCAAAAGTTGACCCATTGGGTCAACGGGGTGGTCATTAGGTCAGAAATTGACCATTTTGACCAGTTGACTTTTTGGTCATAAGTTGACCAATTGGGTCAATGGGTGCTAATTAGGTCAAAAATTGACTATTTTGACCAAAATTGACTTTTTGGTCAAAAGTTGACCTATTAGGTCAATGGGTGTCATTGGGTCAAGGATTGACCATTTTGACCAAAGTTAACTTTTTGGTCAGAGATTGACTTATTGGGTTAATAATTGGTCATTAGGTCAAAAATTGACTATTTTGACCAAAATTGAATTTTTTGTCAAAAGTTAACCCATTTAGTCAACGGAGTGGTCAATTAGTCAGAAATTGACCAATTTGACCAAAGTTGACTTTTTGGTCCAAAGTTGACTTTTTGGTCAAAAGTTGACCTACCTGGTCAATGTGTTGGTAATTGGGTCAATGGGTTAATCATTGGATCAAAAATTGACTATTTTGACAAAAGTTGACTTTTTGGTCAAAAGTTGACCTATTGGGTCAAGGGGTGGTCATTAGGTCAAAATTTGACTATATTAACCAAAATTGACTTTTTGGTCAAAAGTTGACCTATTGGGTCAATGAGTTTGTCATTGGGTCAAGGATTGACCATTTCGAACAAAGTTTATTTTTTGTCAGAGATTGACTTACTGGGTCAATAATTGGTTGTAAGGTCAAAAATTGACTATTTTGACCAAAATTGATTTTTTGGTCAAAAGTTGACCAATTGGGTTAATGGGTGGTCATTAAGTTAAAAATTGACTATATTGACCAAAATTAACTTTTTGTTCAAAAGTTAACCTATTGGGTCAATGGGTTTGTCATTCGGTCAAGGATTGACCATTTTGAGCAAAGTTGAGTTTTTGGTCAGAGATTTACTTATTGGGACAATAATTGGACATCAGGTTAAAAATTGACTATTTTGACAAAAGTTAAATTTTTGGTCAAAAGTTAACCCATTGGGTCAACGGGATGGTCATTGGGTCAAAAATTGACCGTTTTGACCAAAGATGACTTTTTGGTCAAAAGTTGACCTATTTTGACCAAAATTGAATTTTTGTCAAATGTTAACCCATTGGGTCAACGGGGTGGTCATTGGGTAAGAAATTGACCATATTGACCAAAGTTGACATTTTGGTCAAAAGTTGACCTTTTTGGTCAATGAGTTGGTAACTTGGTCAAAAATTGACCCTTTTGACCGAAGATGACTTTTTGGTCAAAAGTTGGTCTATTGGTTTAATGGGTTGGCCATTGGGTAAAAAATTTACCATTTTGACCAAGTTAACTTTTTGATTAAAAGTTGACCTATTGGGTTAAATTTTTGTCATTGGGTCAAGGATTGACCATTTTGACTAAAGTTGACTTTTGTTCAGAGGTTAACTTATTGGGTCTGTAATTTGTCATTAGGTCAAAAATTGACTATTTTGACCAAAATTGAATTTTTGGTCAAAGGTTAACCAATTGGGTCAACAAGCTGGTCATTGGGTCAGAAATTAACTAATTTGACCTAAGTTGACTTTTTGGTAAAAAGTTGACCTATTTGGTCAATGAGTTGGTAATTGGGTCAAGAATTAACCATTTTGACCCAAGATGACTTATTAGTCAAAACTTGACCTTATGGGTTAATGGGTTGGTCATTGGGTCAAAAATGGACCATTTTGACCAAAGTTGACTTTTTTGTCAAAAGTTGACCTAATGGGTCAATGGGTGGTCATTAGGTCAAAAATTGACTATTTTGACCAAAATTAACTTTTTGGTCAAAAGTTAACCTATTGGGTCAATGAGTTTGTCATTGATTCAAGGATTGACCATTTTGACCAAGTTGACTTTTTGGTCAAAGATTGGCTTACGGGTCAATAATTGGTCATTAGGTCAAAAATTAACTATTTTGACCAAAATCGACTTTTTGGTCAAAAGATGACCTATTGGGTCAATGTGTGGTCATTAAGTTAAAAATTAACTATTTTGACCAAAATTATCTTTTTGGTCAAAAGTTGACCTATTGGGTCAATGGGTTTGTCATTGAGTCAAAAATTGACTATTTTGACCAAAATTGACTATTTGGACCAAAATTGACTTATTGATCAAAAGTAGCCCTATTGGGTTAATTGGTTGGTCGTTAGGTAAAGTATTGACCATTTTGGCCAAAGTTGACTTTTTGGTCAAAAGTTGACCTATTTGGTCAGTGAGTTGGTCATTGAGTCAAGTATTGACCATTTTGACCAAAGTTGACTTCTTGGTCAGAGATTGACTTATTAGGTCAATAATTGGTCATTAGGTCAATAATTGATTTTTTTGACCAAAATTAAATTTTTGGTTAAAAGTTGACCCATTGAGTCAAAGGGGTGGTCATTGGGTCAAAAATTGACCATTTTGACCAAAGATGAGTTTTTGGTCAAATGTTGATTTATTAGGTCAATGGGTTGCTTATTGGGTCAAAAATTAACCATTTTGACCAAAGTTGACTTTTTCATCAAAAGTTGACATATTGGGTTAATGGGTGGTCATTAGGTCAAAATTTGTCTATTTTGACCAAAATTGACTTTTTGGTCAAAAGTTGACGTATTGGGTCAATGAGTTTGTCATTGGGTTAAGGATTGATCATTTTAAACAAACTTAGCTTTTTGGTTAGAGATTGACTTATTGGGTCAATAATTAGTCATTAGGTCAAAAATTGACTATTTTTATAAAACTTAAATTTTTGGTCAAAAGTTAAGCCATTGGATTAATATGGAGGTCATTGGGTCAGAAAGTTACTATTTAGACCAAAGTTGACTTTTTGGTTAAAAGTTGACCTTTTTCGTCAATGTGTTGGAAATTGGGTCAAGAATTGTCCATGTTGACCAAAGATAACTTTTTTGGTCAAAAGTAGACCTCTTGGGTTAATGGGTTGGTCATCGGGTAAAAATTGACCATTTTGACCAAAGTCGAATTTTTAGTCAAAGTTGATTTATTGGGTCAATGGGTGGTCATTAGGTCAAAAATTGATTATTTTGACCAAAATTGTCTTTTTGGTCAAAAGTTCACATATTGGGTCAATGGATTTGTCATTTGGTAAAGGATTGACCATTTTGACAAATGTTGGTTTTTTGGTCAGAGATTGACTTATCGGGTCAATAATTGGTCATTAATTCAAAAATTGCTCATTTTGACCAAAATTGACTTTTTGGTCAAACTTTGACCTATTAGGCTAATGGGTTGGTCATTGGGTCAAGGATTGATCATTTTAACTAAAGTTGACTTTTTGGTCAAAAGTTGACTTATCGGGTCAATCGGTTTGTCATTGGGTCAAGGATTGACCATTTCGACCAAAGTTGCCTTTTTGGTCGAGATCGGCTTACTCAGTAAAAATCGAGTATTTCGACCAAAATAAACTTTTGGTCAAAAGTTAACCTATTGGGTCAAGTGGTCATTAGGTCAAAATTTCGAATTTAACCAAAATCGACTTTTTTGGTCAAAAGTCGACCTTTTGGGTTAATGGGTTTATCCTGGGTCAAGGATTAAACATTTTGATCAAAGTCGACTTTTGGTCGAGATCGACTTATTCGGTCAATAATCGACATTGAGTCAAAATCGACTATTTTGACCAAAGTTGAATTTTTGGTCAAAAGTTAACCCATTGGGTCAACGGGGTGGTCATTGGGTCAGAAATTGAATATTTTGACCAAAGATGACTTTTTAGTCAAAAGTTGACATATTTTGACCAAAATTGAATTTTTGTCAGAAGTTAACCCATTGGGTCAACAGGGTGGTCATTGTGTCAGAAATTAACCATTTTGACCAAAGTTAGCTTTTTGGTCAAAAGTTGACATATTTGGTCAATGGGTTGGTCTTTGGGTCAAGGATAGACCATTTTGACCAAAGTTGACTGTTTTGTCAAAGTTTGGTTTACTGGGTCAATAATTGGTCATTAGGTAAAAAATTTACTATTTTGACAAAAATTGATTTTTTGGTCAAAATGTGACCTATTGTTCAAGGATTAAACATTTTGACTAAAGTTGACTTTTTGGTAAAAGTTGACCTATTGGGTCAATGAGTTGGTCATTGGGTCAAGAATTGACCATTTTGACCAAAGTTAACTTTTTGGTCAGAGATTGACTTATTGGGTCAATAATTGGTCATTAGGTGAAAAATTACAAAATTGAATTTTTGGTCAGAAGTTAACCCATTGGGTCAAAGGGGTGGTCATTGGGTCAGAAGTTGAACATTTTGACCAAAGATAATTTTTCGGTCAAAAGTTGACCTATTTTGACCAAAATTTAATTTTTGGTCAAAAATTAACCCCTTGGGTCAACGGGTTGGTCATTGGTTCAGAAATTAACTATTTTGACCAGAGTTAACTTTTCGGTCAAAAGTTGACATGTTTGGTCATTTGGTTGGTAATTGGGTCAAGAATTGACCATTTTGACCAAAGATGACTTTTTGGTCAAAAGTTGGCCTATTTGGTTAATTGTTTCGTATTGTTTTAAAAATTGACCATTTTGACTAACGTTGACTTTTTGGTCAAAAGTTAACCTATTTGGTCAATGAGTTGGTAATTGGGTCAAGAATTGACCATTTTGACCAAAGATGACTTTTCGGTCAAAAGTTGACCTATTGGGTCAATGGGTTTGACATCGGGTCAAGGATTGACCATTTTGACCAAAGTTGACTTTTTGGTCGAGATTGACTTATTGGGTCAATAATTGGTCATTAGGTCAAAAATTGACTATTTTGACGAAAATTGACTTTTTGGTCAAAAGTTTACCTATTGGTTCAATGGTTTTGTCATTGGGTCAAAGATTAACCATTTTGACCAAAGTTGACTTTTTGGTCAGAGATTGACCAATAATTGGTCATTTGGTCAAAAATTGACAATTTTGACCAAAATCAAATTTTTAGTCAAAAGATAACCCATTGGGTCAACGGGGTGGTCATTGGGTCAGAAATTGACCATTTTGACCAAGGTTGACATTTTGGTCAAAAGTTGACTTATTTAGTCAATGAGTTAGTATTTTGGTCAAGAATTGAACATTTGACCAAAGATGACTTTTTGGTCAAAAGTTGACCTGTTGGGTCAATGGGTTGGTCATTGGGTCACAAATTGATCATTTTGACCAAAGTTGACTTTTTGGTCAAAAGTTTACTATTGGGTCAATAAGTAGTCATTAAGTCAAAAATCGACTATTTTGACCAAAATTGACTATTAAATCAAAAGTTGATGTATTGGGTCAATGAGTTTGTCATTGGGTTTAGGATTGACCATTCTGACCAAAGTTGACTTTGTGGTCAGAAATTGACTTATTGGGTCAATAATTGGTCATTAATTTAAAAAGTGACTATTTTGACCAAAAATTGACTTTTGGTCAAAATTTGACCTATTTGGCCAATGGGTTGGTTATTGGTCAAGGATTGATAATTTTGACCAAAGTTGAATTTTTGGTCAAAAGTTGACCTATTTGGTCAATGGGTTGGTCATTGGGTTATGGTAAGATCATTTTGACAAAAGTTGACTTTTTTGTCAGAGACTGACTTACAGGGTCAATAATTGGTCATTAGGTCAAAAATTGACTATTTTGACCAAAAATGATTTTTTGGTCAAAAGTTGACCTATTGGATCAAGGATTGAGCATTTTGACCAAAGTTGACTTTTTGTTCAAAAGTTGACCTATTAGGTCAATGGGTTAGTCATTGGGTCAAGGATTAACCATTTTGACCAAAGTTGCCTTTTTGGTCAGTGATTGACTTATTGGGTCAATAAATTGTCATTAGGTCAAAATTTGACTATTTTGACAAATATTGAAATTTTGGTCAAAAGTTAACCCATTGGGTCAATGTGGCGGTCATTGAGTCAGAAATAGATAATTTTGACCAAAGTTGACTTTTTGGTCAAAAGTTGACCTATTTGGTCAATGTGTTGGTCATTGGGTCAAGGATATACCATTTTGAACAAAGTTGACTTTTTGGTCGTAGATCGGCTCATTGGTCAATAATCGGTCATTAGGTCACAAATTTACTATTTTGACCAAAACTCACTTATCGGTCAAAAGTTAACATGTTGGGTTAAGGATTAAGCATTTTGACCAAAGTTGACTTTTTGGTCAAAAGCTGACCTATTGGGTCAATGAGTTAGTCATTGGGTCAAGGATTGCCTAATTTGACCAAAGTTGACTTTTTGGTTAGATATTGACTTATTGGGTCAATAATTGGTCATTAGATCAAAAATTGACTATTTTGAACAAAATTGAAATTTTTGTCAAAATCTAAACCGTTGGGTCAACAGGGTGGTCATTGGGTCAGAAAT
Source organism: Papilionanthe hookeriana x Papilionanthe teres (assembly GCA_022702705.1). Classification (NCBI taxonomy): domain Eukaryota; kingdom Viridiplantae; phylum Streptophyta; class Magnoliopsida; order Asparagales; family Orchidaceae; genus Papilionanthe; species Papilionanthe hookeriana x Papilionanthe teres. The sequence goes on from CM040438.1 coordinate 15,874,184, forward strand.
TGATCATTTTGACTAAAGATGACTTTTTGGTCAAAAGTTGACATATTTTGACCAAAATTAAATTTTTTGGTCAAAAATTAACCCATTGGGTGAACGGGGTGGTCATTGGTTTTGAAATTGACCATTTTGACCAAACATAACTTTTTGGTCAAAAGTTAACCTATTTGGTCAAAGAGTTGGTTATTAGGTCAAGAATTGACCATTTTGATCAAAGATGACTTTTTGGTCAAAAGTTGACCTATTTGGTTAATCAGTTGTTCATTAGGTTAAAAATTATCCATTTTGACCAAAGTTAACTTTTCGGTCCAAGGTTGACTTATTTGGTCAATGTGTTGGTAATTGGGTCAAGAATTGACCATTTTGACCAAAGATGACTTTTTGGTTAAAATTTGACCTATTGGGTCAATGGGTTGGTCATTGGGTCTAAAATTAACCATTTTGACCAAGTAGACTTTTTGGTTAAAATTTGACCTATTGGGTAAATGGGTTTTTCATTGGGTCAAGGATTGACCATTTTGACCAAAGTTGAATTTTTGGTCAGAGATTGACCAAAAATAGGTCCTTAGGTAAAAAATTGACTATTTTGACCAAAATTAAATTTTTGGTCAAAAGATAACCCATTGGGTCAACATGGTGGTCATTGGGTCAGAAATTGACCATTTTGACCAAAGTTGACTTTTGGTCAAAAGTTAACCTATTTGGTCAATGAGTTGGTATTTTGGTCAAGAATTGACCATTTTGACCAAAGATGACTTTTTGGTCAAAAGTCGATTCGTCGGGTCAATGAGTTTGTCATCGAGATAGATCGACCATTTCGACCAAAGTCGACTTTGTGGTCAGAGATTGACTTATCGGTTCAATAATCGGTCATTAATTCAAAAATGACTATTTCGACCAAAATCGACTTTTTGGTCAACAATCGACATATTTGGTCAATGGGTCGGTTATTAGGTCAAGGATCGATCATTTCGACTAAAGTCGACTTTTTGGTCATAGATCGGCTTACTCGGGTCAATAATTGGTCATTAGGTCAAAATCGACTATTTTTATCGAATCGATTTTCAGGTGAAAAGTCAATTTACCGGGCAAGGATCGAGCATTTCGACCAAAGTTAACTTTTTGGTCAAAAGTTGACCTATTGGGTCAATGGGTTGGTCATTGGGTCAAGGATTGACCATTTTGACCAAAGTTTACTTTTAGGTCAAAAGCTGACCAATTGGGTTAATAATTGGTCATTAAGTCAAAAATTTACTATTTTGACCAAAATTGTCTTTTTGGTCAAAAGTCAGTCTATTAGGTCAGTGTGTTGGTTATTGGGTCAAGGATTTACCTTTTTGACCAAAGTTGACTTTTTGGTCAAAAGTTTACTTAATGAATCAATGGGTAGTCATTGGGTCATGGATTGACCATTATGACCAAAGTTGACTTTTTGGTCAGATATTGACTTATTGCGTCAATAATTGGTCATTAGGTCAAAAATTGATTATTTTGATCAAAATTGACTTTTTGTTCAAAAGTTGACTTATTGGGTAAATGTGTTGGTCATTAGGTAAAGAATTGACCATTTTGACCAAAGTTGACTTTTGGGTCAATGCGTTGGTCATTGGGTCAATGCGTAGGTCATTGGGTTAAAAATTGGCCATTTTGACCAAAGTTGACTTTTTGGTCAAAAGTTGACATATTTGGTCAATGGGTGGTCATTAGGTCAAAATTTGACTATAATGACCAAAATTGACTTTTTGGTCAAAAGTTGACCTATTGGGTCAATGGGATGGTCATTGGGTCAAGGTTTGACCATTTTGACCAAAGTTGACTTTTTTGTCAAAAGTTCACCTATTGGGTCAATGGGTTGGTCATTGGGTCAGAAATTGACCATTTTTACCAAAGTTGACTTTTTGGTTAAAAGTTGACCTTTTGGGTCAATGGGGTTTTCATTGGGTCAAAGATTAACCACATTGACCAATGTTGACATTTTGGTCAGACATTGGCTTACAGGATTAATAATTGGTCATTCGGTAAAAATTAACTATAGTTTGACAAAAATTGATTTTTTAGTCAAAAGTTAACCAATTTGGTCAATGGGTTGGTCATTGGGCCAAGGATTGACCATTTTGACCATAGTTGACATTTTGGTCGAAAGTTGACCTATTAGGTAGATGGGATAGACATTGGGTCAAGATTGACCATTTTGACCAAGGTTGAATTTTTGGTGAGTGATTGATCTATTGGGTGAATAATTGGTTAGTAGGTTAAAAATTGATTATTTGACTAGAATTAAATTTTTTGCCAAAATTTGACCCATTGGGTCAACGGGGTGGTCATCAGGTCAGAAATTGACCATTTTGACCAGTTGACTTTTTGGTCAAAAGTTCACCAATTGGGTCAAGGGGTGCTAATTAGGTAAAAAAATTGACTATTTTGACCAAAATTGACTTTTTGGTCAAAAGTTGACCTATTAGGTCAATGGGTTTATCACTGGGTTAAGGATTGACCATTTTCACCAAAGTTGACTTTTTGGTCAGAGATTGACATATTGAGTCAATAATTGGTCATTAGTCAAAAATTGACTATTTTGACCAAAATTAAATTTTTCGCCAAAAGTTAACCCATTGGGTGAACAGAGTGGTCATTAGGTCAGAAATTGATCATTTTGACCAAAGTTGACTTCCTGGTCAATTGTTAACCTACTTGGTTAATGAGTTGGTTATTGGGTCAAGAGTTGACCATTTTGAACAAAGATGACTTTTTTTATCAAAAGTTGACCTATTGGGTCAATGGATAGTCATGGGTCAAAAATTAACAATTTTGACCAAAGTTGACTTTTTGGTCAAAAGTTGACCTATTAGGTCAATAGGCGTCATTAGGTCAAAATTTGACTACTTTGACCAAAATTGACTTTTGGTCAAAAGTTGCCCTATTGGGTCAATGGGATTGTCATTGGGTCAAGGATTGACCATTTTGACCAAAGTTGACTTTTTGGTCAGAGATTGACTTATTGGGATAATAATTGGTCATTAACTCAAAAATTGACTATTTTGAACAAAATAGACTTTTTGGTTAAAAGTTGACCTATGAGGCCAATGGTTTGGTCATTGGGTCTAGGATTGATCATTTTGACCAAAGTTGACTTTTTTGTCAAAAATTGACCTATTGTGTTAATGGGTTGGTCATTGGGTCAAGGATTGATCATTTTGAACAAAGATTAATTTTTTGTCAGAGATTGACTTGCTGGGTCAATAATTGGTCATTAGGTCAAAAAGTGACTATTTTGACCAAAATTGAGTTTTTGGTCAAAAGTCGACCTATTGGGTCAATGGGTGGTCATTAAGTCAAAAATTGATTATATTGACCAAAATTGTCTTTTTGTTCAAATGTTGATCTATTGGGTCAATGGGTTTGTCATTGGGTCAAGGATTGACCATTTTGACCAAAATTGTTTTTTTGGTCAGAGATTTACTTATTGGGACAATAATTGGTCATCAGGTTAAAAATTGACTATTTTGACAAAAGATGACTTTTTGGTCAAAAGTTGACCTATTTTGACCAGAATTGAATTTTTTGTTAAAAGTTAACCCATTAGGTCAACGAGGTAGTGTTGACCTCGTTTTTGGTAAGGTCCTCTCCTTTCCCTTTAGTGCTTCGGATCTAGCCATAGAACTTTTCCTTGACTATCCTAGAGGACTAGAGATGGAACCCATCTTTTAGAAATTCAAACCAAGTCTCGATTCTCTTTAGAATCCTACATAGATGGTCATCAACCTCCAAATCATTTGGAAGGTTGGGACCAATGTGTAAGAAGACAAAGATGAATTCCTATGGGTGTTTAAACCTTAGGACCGCCCTCGGTGGCCTGGTCTTTGTGGAGGGCCGGTTGGCACACACATCGCACTCCCACACTCATCCTAAACCCCGAACCATCTTTACCCAATCCTGACTTCTGGTTCATTAGAGCACTCAGGTGGCTAAGTCCAAACCCCTAGCCCTTGGTTAAGAGGGTTAGGAACAACATATGAGATGTTCAAAATGAACACCTTCTTGGTCCATGGCTCACTCTAAGCTTTTCTACACTTCCCAACCATAATCAAATATCATTTTTGCCAAAATTCCTGGTTTTGACATTGGGTCCTCAAGCCTACCCAAATTTACCTAAAATACCCCTACAACCACCAAACCCATCACAGATTTCCCAAAAATCACCCAAAATTCTCAAAAGTCCTAAAAATCATTTTGAAACAATTCCCACCTCTTAAACCCACAAAAATACTCTAATACCCTCTAAATAACCTCTTAATACCCTAAATACCCTTTTAGCCCAAAATTCCAAAAATTCGAAAAATTCCTAGAAAATTCCAAAAAATCCCAAATATTCGCAATATCATTTTTTCTAACTACACCATAGGCTAATTTTGCCAATTTAACCCACTTTTATCAAGATCCCCAATTTGACCTATTTTTAACCTAAATAGACCCAATGTCTAACCAAACCAACCCATTTGACCTCAATTTTACCCAATTTTAAGTCTAAACTTTAATTCAACATCCCCACTATCAATCTAAACTAAATCCAAGTCCAAATTTATTCACATTTGAGTTCAATTCCATTTGAAATCCAAAATCCCCAATTTTGCCTAATTAATCCAAAACCCCCCATTAACCTAATACCAACCTTTTTTCCTCAAATTTCAATCCTAAACTTTCTATGACACGCCCATGAAACCTATGCAACCTTCAATTGACCCAATTTGAGCCTAAGCTTAACCTAAAACTATTTGAAAAATCTAAAAATGCCTCATTTTAGCCTAATGTGATTCCATGCCCTAAATCTACCAAGTTGATTGAGCTAATCTTAAAATTTCCTCCCAATTGACGTTGAGAACTCTCCAATACATTCCCTTAGACCATTTGAAACTTTAAATTGGGTCTAGACCCCACTTTAACCCAACTTGGACCCAAGTTAATTCAACCTTGCCTAAATTGACCAAAATCCCTAAATCCACCTAATTGACCTTCCAATTGAACTCAAAACCTTTATATGTCTTCATGAAAGTTCTTCATGGCAATCATTTCTACAATGTTTCTCAAGACACTTGGACCTAAGTCAAGCCTAAACCTAAGTTAGCCTAACCTAAACCCAAGTGAGCCAATTTGAACCTATGGCTTAATCAAACCAAATTGAACCAAATGTGGCTAAATCAACCTTTCCACAACCACCAAGTGAACCATAGGAACCACCCTAGATCCACCTAGCCCAAGCTAAGTGAACCATGGACCAAGAGTTCCCCATTTTAAGGGATCTCTTCCCTTAAATGGTTAAATACACCTTTTGCCTCACCCCAACTCCCCCTTTGCCTAGTTTATCACCATTAAACCCTACTCCTTGGTTGACCTGACCCAGGGCCAGCTCCCTTGTCCTTGCCGGCTGGCCTAGCCGCCGGAGGGGGTCGAAACCAAGAGCCACCACTAGCCTATACACACCCAAACTCACCTAATTGGCCACCTCAGCCAAATTAAACTTTGGATCTCCACTGCCCTCCACCAAAGCAACTGAATCCACCCCTCAATTGAGCCCTAGCTCAGCCTCATGGCCCTGGCCATTTAAACACACCTCTCGTCCAGGAGAGAGATGTTGAAAAATTTCTCAACAGAACCTCCCCAAATCACTCCCAGAGCTTCTCCCAGCTTAGAGAAGAAGAACCCCACTGCTTTCCTGCCTTCATCCCCACAGGCTGAGCTCAATTTTTGAGCTCAATCTCAGAATAGAAAACATCAAATCCTTGAAACCTCCACAGAAACCCAATTAAACTCACCCACACCTTCACCAGACCAAGATAAGGAGTTCCCGCTGGAAGCCCCTTCCCCAGACCACCCAATCTCTCCAGCCGTCAAAGCTTAAAATCTGCCTTGGTCACTTTCATACCTAGACAATTCCTCAAAGCCAGAGACTTCATCTGGAGCTTCTTTGGAATCAATCGAAGGTGCCACAACTCTCTGATTGAAGCTTGACTTCTTAGAGCAAAGGTATTAACCTCTTCTTCCTCCCGAGCTTCTACGGATTCTCCATTTTGTTTGGCTTAATTTTAATGCATCATAGCCATATAGATGGTTTTGCCTTGTCGAGACAAATTCATGGAGCCCAAGAACATGTAATTTGGTTGAGTATCGAGTGAGATCTTAGGGTTAGAAGGTGGACGGCTCACGGGACGAACCAATCGTAGACGATGACTAGGGACCGTCGGATGGTTTATGTATCGGGTGAACGGCTAGGATCACGCCGGACGGATCAGCGGGACATCAACCGTGGGCCCGCGTAGCTACTGAGTTAGATGGCGGCGCCGAATCAGGAGGCAACGCGTGGAGTTTGACCCGCTGTAGGTTGAGTTGGCGCCGACGTAGTTAAGTAGGAAATTAGGGATTTTCTGAATTATTTAAATACCTGAATCTTTAAAAATGCATATCTTTGGATAGAAAAATCATAAAAATAAACTTAAAATACCCTCTTGCTTAGTGAACAGAGGAGAATAATGTTGAAAAAGATTTGATCTATTTTGTTGTGTATTTTGTTTTTAATTAATTTAATACTATTCTGAATGTTTTAATTCTCCATGCATGTATACATTTCACCATGGCATGAGACCATAGGGCTTTTGTAGCCTCTATTCTTGGGAACATTCCTTGAATTTACCAAGACTAGAGGCCATCTCTATGGAGAGTTATCTAATTTCCAAGTTTATGTGTCTATTTTGGGATTTTAAATCTAATAATTAGCATATTACTTAGAAAATTCTAGAAAAATTAAGGGAGGTATCTTATGACCAGAGGATCCTAGGAAAATTATGGTTTGATTTAATTCCTTAAAAATAACCCTAATTAGCTTAAATACTCAAAACTGAACTTTAATTAATTAGGAGTAACCACATATCAATTTTATTTGAAAACAATTCTCCATTATCACTTAGGATGCAGAGAACCTCAGATAAAAATTTCAAGTCAATTGGAGTTAATTTAACACATTAAATGAATTAGTTAAGTGACATAGCTATTCTAAAAAGTTAAAAAAATTCATAAAACCCAAAATACATTTCAAAATTTCACAAAATTGGTTTTGAGGCTTGTCTGATATCAGAAGAGTCCAAGAAAATTAAAATTGGAATTTTCTAAAAATATTCATTTTTAGCTCTATTTTTAATATTTTAATAATTAAAAAATTATAAAAATCATAAAAATATTAAAAATCACAAAAATGTAATATTTTGTTCCTTAATCATTTAGGAACCATCCAAATATTTTTCCTAAGTCTCTAGGTTAAGATATTGAACTTTAAATGCTTAATGTAATTTATAATGTTAAAAAATGAATTTTTAAACCTTCCCACTAAAATAATTCTAATAAATCAAAGAAAGATCAGAAAAATAAAAAGTTTATTTCTCTGACTTCCTTGAGGCCAGAGGGACTTAAGAAAAATATAAAATCTATTTTCCAACTTTAATTTTATTTTATAATTAGTTAATACCTCAAAACTCAAAATAATTATAATAAATAAATTATAATTCAAAAAATCACCAAAATTGGTCCAAGTGATCCTTTGGTCAGTAGGAACATCCCATAATTTTCCTAAGGATAGAAAATATACCTTGGTCATGTTGTTGAAGTTTCATTGAAATCCCTTATTTTCCATAAAAATAATTATATAAATTAAATTAAAATAATAATAATAATAAAGAAAATTACATTATCTTCTTTAATGTCTTAATTGACATGTAAGTGAAGTGACATGAAAAAATTCAAATTCATTTCAGCACAATTTAGTGAATTATGAGGTCAATAGGCTTAAAAGGGTATAAGGGTAATTAAGGGATTTGAATCTTAATTAATATCTTAGGCTTAATCCAAGGGGGGGATAAAATATTTGATCTTAAAATTTTCTATTGGATGATTGAAACTTAGGGAAATTAAAAGTAGAAACCCATTAATTATCTTGAAAACATTCAAAGTGAATCTTAATTAATGAAATAACTAAAATGTTGGAAAGATAATTAAAGTTTGGATTGTTAAAATAGGGATGTAATTTAAGAAGATGTCAATTCTTTAATCTTAAATCCCTAAATGAATCACTCCAATAATATTCAACTCTTAATTAAGTTTAAAGACATGATGATCACAATTAATAATTAAAGAGGAAATGACCTTTAATTAAATTAAAGCTTAAAACATTAAATGATTTAATAACCAAATCAAAAATGGATCGAAAACATTAAAATTAGTTTGAAATCACTTGAAAATAAAACTTAAAACAAATTAGAAATATTAAGTAATATTAGAACAATTCATAATTAAAAATATGAAGATTAAACCAATTAAAGCCAACCTAAAACAATATGATTAAATTTAAATCATCAAAATTTAATGAAATTAAACAGTTTAAACAATGCATTCAACTTAAGTGACTTAAAACACTTAAAAGAAAACTAAACTGAATTCTGAAATTGAATTATCTTAAAACAACAATTCAACTTTATTTAAAAAACGGTTAAATCCTTTAACAAACTTAGTTGTTCCAAAAGAATTTCATTATTATAACTCCTAAATGGAATACCAAATGAAATGTCACTTCACTTATAGGATAATCAAACATCCTAATTCACTGAGCAAGAGTAAACTGGGTGATTGATTCACCACTTCAATGAAATTAACTAAACTTAAAGTAATCCCTAAAACGTTTAAGAAGATGTTCAGATTTCATTTCCAAGCACTTCTCTAACTTGATGGGATGTTTCAAAGAACAGTGAAACTTCATTGTTCTTTGGTGAAGAAAATCATCCTTAACAAAACACAAAAACCTAGACGTCATAGGAACTAACTAGCAACATGATTAGGATTTTGGTAGATAACCAAAACCTTCTCTTAGCTTTACCTAGGTATTTTATTGCAAATATTTAAATTTCTTAACATATGTTTTAAGTGCAGCTTGAAATGGCGAGAAGACCCTCAAGGTATGCTTCTATTTTGTAGTAATTTATTTACCTGCGCTGTTCTTTCTTTCTTGCAAAACTTGCACGTTAAACAACAATGCCACCCTGGATGAAAACTGAAATTTTTAGGATAGTCACAAAACTGAAACCCAAAATTAAAATCAACACAAGATAAAATTCACCGCCAAAACATTCAAAAGATAAAATAACTCAAAATTTAATCACAAACAGAATAACAAAACTATAACTACAACTAAATTAAAATGTCTCGTTGGATGATCGGGAATCCCTGATGATGTAACCCACGTTGTTGCTAATGAGATTTCCCACGTCTAAATGAAAGTGTGGAAATCATTCAGCTGGGATTTAGCAAATTCATTTGGACTAAGTGAATCCGATGAAAATAATCTGTGCTGGATGACGTAACCGTTGGATCTTAATCGGTTCTGTTTAATCAACTTTAAGATTTGTTTTAATTAAAACATAAAAACATTTGGACCTTAAAACGTCTAAACCAAAACTTTTCTCTCATCTCTTGATCGCCACTTTCTAAAACTAAACCTCTCGCAACAACAAGGAGCTTGGAGCACAAAGGCAGCACGGCCATCTTCGTCAGCAAAACTTGTGTCTACTTCAACAAAACCTTTCTTAGAATTAAATAACCAAGCCATAAGATTTTGAGGTAGTTTGCCTAGTGCAACAAAAATCCTCAACTTTTCGTTAAGCATTTTACATAATTGTATTATGCAAATTAAGCCCTAACTCATCTTAGGACTCCGAGGTAGTTGTTTGGTATGATATAAAGCCTCACATCTTCGAGGCTATTTGTATGATTATGTCATACAAATATAAGTCCTAATTAACTAAAATTGGCAGGATCGAAACATTAAATAAACTCTCAAATTGAAGCCAAACAATAAGATAGTTTGGGAAGTTGCCAAGATTCCTCTTGGATCCTCAGCTTCTACTACCTCTCTTCCTGTGGATTCCCAGAATAAACTGTTCCAAATTTGATACATTCCTTATTGAAATCTCCAAAGTCCAATTATTTGAAAAACTTAAACTTTGAAATTCTTGAGAGCAAAACCACTGATCATTATTAAGAAATTTCTTAAAAGATTCCCGTCATTTAAGATGTAATTAACTATAGGGGCTTGCCCTTATAAGGAACTTTAAGAACCCAGGTAATATAAACCCTGTTTAATCCCTTTATATTAAGTATGGGAACTTGTCGGCTTATAAAATTGGTTTGCAGACCAAACGGATGTCATAAATCTTCTAGTTTATTTAATCGAGCCCCGTCATAAAGGAGTGTGTTTATTCCTCCAGATAGATGCACGGTTTGTGATGCGGTGCTCGTTTATATAAACTATCTGGGATGTGAGATCAGTTTGATTTCATATCTTAAAATTGTCAAACTTAAATTTATTTTCAAAATCAAATGCTATCTTTTAAATTTATATATATATATATATAAATTAAACTTAAAATTTAAGATTCATCGACAATTTCTATTTGGCGACTCCTTTTCAAAATACAACACAATCTAAAAATAAGCCGTACAGGTGGTCATTGGGTTAGAAATTGACCATATTGACCAAAGTTGACATTTTGGTCAAAAGTTGACATATTTGGTCAATGAGTTGGTAACTGGGTCAAGAATTGACCCTTTTGACCGAAGATGACTTTTTGGTCAAAAGTTGATCTATTGGGTTGATGGGTTGGTCATTGGGTCAAAAATTGACCATTTTGACCAAAGTTAACTTTTTCGTCAAAAGTTGACATATTGGGTGAATGGGTGGTCGTTAGGTAAAAAATTGACTATTTTGAAAAAAATTGATTTTTTTGTAAAAAGTTGACCTATGGGGTCAACAGTTTTATCATTGGGTCAAGGGTTGACCATTTTGACTAAAGTTGACTTTTGGTCAGAGGTTGACTTATTGGGTCAACAATTTGTCATTAGGTCAAAAATTAACTATTTTAACCAAAATTGAATTTTTGGTCAAAGGTTAACCAATTGGGTCAATGGGGTGGTCATTGGGTCAGAAATTAATCATTTTGACCAAAGTTGACTTTTTTGTCAAAAGTTGAGCTATTTAGTCAATGAGTTGGTAATTGGGTCAAGAATTGACCATTTGGACCAAAGATGACTTATTAGTCAAAAGTTAACCTAATGGATCAATGGGTTGGTCATTGGGTCAAAAATTGACCATGTTGACCAAAGTTGACTTTTTGGTCAAAAGTTAACCTATTGGGTCAATGGGTGGTCATTAGGTCAAAAAATAACTATTTTGACCAAATTTGACTTTTTGGTCAAAAGTTAACCTATTGGGTCAATGAGTTTGTGATTGATTTAAGGATTGACCATTTTGACCAAGTTGACTTTTTGGTTAGAGATTGGCTTACGGGGTTAATAATTGGTCATTAGGTAAAAAATTAACTATTTTGACCAAAATTCACTTTTTGGTCAAAAGTTGACCTATTGGGTCAATGTGTGGTCATTATGTTAAAAATTAACTATTTCGACGAAAATTAACTTTTTGGTCAAAAGTTGACCTATTGGGTCAATGGTTTTGTCATTTGGTCAAAAATTGACTATTTTGACCAAAATTGACTTATTGGTCAAAAGTTGCCCTATTGGGTCAATTGGTTGGCCATTAGGTCAGGTAGTGACCATTTTAACCAAAGTTTACTTTTTGGTGAAAAGTTGACCTATTGGGTCAATGGGTTGGTCATTGAGTCAAGGATCGACCATTTCGACCAAAGTCGACTTCTTAGTCGAGATCGACTTATCGGGTCAATAATTACTATTAGGTCAAAATTGATAATTTTGGCCAAAATTAAATTTTTGGTTAAAAGTCGACTCATCGAGTCAAAGGGTGGTCATTGGGTCAAAATCGACCATTTTCGACCAAAGTCGACATTTTGGTCAAAAGTCGACTTATTTGGTCAATGAGTCGGTATTCGGGTCAAGAATCGACCATTTTAACCGAAGATGACTTTTTGGTCAATTGTTGATCTATTGGGTCAATGGGTTGCTCATTGGGTCAAAAATTAACCATTTTGACCAAAGTTGACTTTTTCGTGAAAAGTTGACATATTGGGTTAAGGGGTGGTTATTAGGTCAAATTTTGACTATTTTGACCAAAATTGACTTTTTGGTCAAAAGTTGACCTATTGGGTTAATGGGTTTTTCATTGGGTCAAGGATTGATCATTTTAACCAAACTTGGCTTTTTGGTCAAAGATTGACTTATTGGGTCAACAAATGGTCATTAGGTCAAAAATTAACTATTTTAATCAAACTTGAATTTTTGGTCAAAAGTTAACCCATTCGATCACTAGGGAGGTCCTTGGGTGAGAAATTTAATATTTAGACCAAAGTTGACTTTTTGGTCAAAAGTTGACCTATTTCGTTAGTGAGTTGGAAATTGGGTCAAGAATTGTCCATTTTGAACAAAGATGACGTTTTTTGGTCAAAAGTTGACATATTGGGTCAATGGGTTGGTTATCAGGTCAAAAATTGACCATTTTGACCAAAATTATCTTTTTGGTCAGAAGTTGATTTATTGGGTCAATGGGTGGTCATTAGGTAAAAAATTTATTATTTCGACCAAAATCGACTTTTCGGTCAAAAGTCGACATATCGGGTCGCGGATTCATTATTTGGTCAATGATTGACCATTTTTACTAAAGTTGCCTTTTTGGTCAGAGATTGACTTATTGGGTCAAAAACTGGTCATTAATTCAAAAATTACTCATTTTTACCAAAATTGACTTTTTGGTCAAACTTTGACCTATTAGGCTAATGGATTGGTCATTGGGTCAAGGATTGATCATTTTGATCAAAGTTGACTTATTGGGTCAATGGATTAGTCATTGGGTCAAGGATTGACCATTGTGACCAAAGTTACACTTTTGGTCAGAGATTGGCTTACTAATAAAAAATTGAGTATTTTGACCAATATTAACTTTTTGGTCTAAAGTTAACCTATTGGGTCAAGGGTGGTCATTAGGTCAAAATTTGACTATTTTGACCAAAATTGACTTTTTGGTCAAAAGTTGACTTTTTGGGTCAATGGGTTTGTCCTTGGGTTAAGGATTAAACATCTTGACTAAAGTTGAATTTTTGGTCAGAGATTGACTTTTTGGGTCAATAATTGGTCATTAGGTCAACAAATTAACTATTATGAACAAATTTGAATTTTCGGTCAAAAGTTAACCCATTGGGTCAACGGGGTGGTCATTGGGTCAGAAATTGAACATTTTGACTAAAGATGACTTTTTGGTCAAAAGTTGACCTATTTTGACTAAAATTGAATTTTCGGTAAAAAATTTACCCATTGGGTCAACGGGTGATCATTGGGTCAGAAATTGACCATTTTGACTAAAGTTGACTTTTTGGCAAAAGTTAACCTATTTGGTTAATGGGTTTGTCTTGGGGTCAAGGATAGACCATTTTGACCAAAGTTGACTTTTTTTGTCAAAGATTGGTTTATTGGGTCAATAATTGGTCATTAGGCCAAAAATTTACTATTTTGACCAAAATTGATTTTTTGGTCAAAAGGTAACCTATTGGTCAAGGATTGAGCATTTTGACTAAAGTTGACTTTTTGGTCAAAAGTTTACCTATTGGGTCAATGAGTTAGACATTAGGTTAAGGATTGACCATTTTGACCAAAGATGACTTTTTGGTCAAAGATTGACTTATTGGGTCAATAATTGGTCATTAGGTCAAAATTGACTATTTTAACCAAAATTGAATTTTTGGTCAGAAGTTAACCCGTTGGGTGAAGGGGGTGGTCATTGGGTCAGAAATTGAACATTTTGACCAAAGATGACTTTTTGGTCAAAAGTAGACCTATTTTGACCAAAAATCAATTTTTAGTCAAAAGTTAACCCATTAGGTGAACTGGGCGGTCATTGATTTTTAAATTGACCATTTTGACCAAAATTAACTTTTTGGTCAAAAGTTGACCTATTTGGTCAATGAGTTGGTAATTGGGTCAAGATTTGACCATTTTGACCAAAGATGACTTTTTGGTCAAAATTTGGCCTATTTGGTTAATCGGTTCGTGATTGGGTCAAAAATTGACCATTTTGACCAAAGTTGACCAATTTGGTCATTGAGTTGGTAATTGGGTCAAGAATTGACCATTTTGACCAAAGATGATTTTTTGGTCAAAAAGTCGACTTACAACGTGTCTGTCATCAGGTCAAAATCGACCATTTCGACTCAAGGTCGACTTTTTGGTCAAAAGTCGACATATTGGGTCAATGGGTGGTCATTAGTTGAAAATTTGATAATTTTGACCATAATTAACTTTTTGGTCAAAAGTTGACCTATTGGGTCAATGGGTTTGTCATTGGGTCAAAGATTGACCATTTTGACCAAAGTTAACTTTTTGGTCAGAGATTGACCAATAATTAGTCATTAGGTCAACAATTGACTATTTTGACCAAAATTAAATTTGTTGTCAAAATATACCCATTGGGTCAATGCGGTGGTCATTGGGTCATAAATTGATCATTTTGACGAAAGTTGACTTTCTGGTCAAAAGTTGACCAATTTGGTCAATGAGTTGGTTTTTTGGTCAAGAATTGACCATTTTGACCAAAGATGACTTTTTGGTCAAAAGTTGACCTATTGGGTCAATAGGTTGGTCGTTAGGTAAAAAATTAATGATTTTGACAAAAGTTGACTTTTTGGACAAAAGTTTACCTATTCGCTCAATGAGTGGTCATTAAGTCAAAAATTAACTATTTTGACCAAAATTAACAATTTGGTCAAAAGTTGACCTTTTGGGTCGATGAGTTTGTCATTGGGTCTAGGATTGACCATTATGACGAAAGTTGTCTTTATGGTCAGAGATTGACTAATTGGGTTAATAATCGGTCATTAATTTAAAAATCGAATATTTTGACCAAAATCGACCTTTTGGTCAAAAGTCGACCTATTTCGGCCAATGGTTCGTCATCGGATCAAGGATCGATCATTTTCGACTAAAGTCGAATTTTTATTCAAAAGTTAACCTATTCGGTCAACTGTCAGTCATCGAGTTAAGGAAAGACCATTTTGACCAAAGTTGCCTTTTTTGTCAAAGATTGGCTTACTGTGTCAATAATTGGTCATTAGGTTAAAAATTAACTATTTTGATCAAAATTGATTTTTTGGTCAAAAGTTGACCTATTGGGTCAAGGATTAAGCATTTTGTCCAAAGTTAACTTTTTGGTCAAAAGTTGACCTATTGGGTCAATGGGTTAGTCATCGGGTCAAGGATTAACCATTTTGACCAAAGTTGACTTTTTGGTCAAAACGTGACCTATTGGGTCAATAATTGGTCATTAAGTCAAAAATTTACTATTTTGACCAAAATTAACTTTTTGGTCAAAAGTCGATTTATTGGGTCAGTGTGTTGGTCATTGGGTGAAGGATTTACTATTTTTTGCAAAGTTAACTATTAGGTCAATGGGTTTGTCATTGGTTCAGGGATTGACCATTATGACCAAAGTTGACTTTTTGGTCAGGGATTGACTTATTGGGTCAATAATTGGTCATTAGGTCAAAAATTGACTATTTTGACCAAAAAGGACTTTTTGTTCAAAAGTTGACTTATCAGGTCAATGCGTCGGTCATTAGGTCAAGAATCGACCATTTTGACCAAAGTTGACTTTTAGGTCAATGGGTTTGTCATTAGGTCAATGGGTAGTCATTGGGTCAAAATCGACCATTTTGACCAAAGTTGATCTTATTGGTCAAAAGTCGACCTATTTGATCAATGGGTGATCATTAGGTCAAAAGTTGACCTATTGAGTCAATGGGTTGGTCATTGGTTCAAGGTTTGACAATTTGACCAAAGTTGACTTTTTTGTCAAAAGTTCACCTATTAAGTTAATGGGTTGGTTATTGGGTCAGAAATTGACCATTTTTCCAAAGTTAACTTTTTAGTCGAAAGTTGACATTTTAGGTATTAATGGGTTTGTCCTTGGGTTAAAGATTGACCATTTTGACCAAGGTTGATTTTTTTGTCGTATGATTGACTATTTGTGTCAATAATTGTTCATTAGGTAAAAATTAACTATTTTTACCAAAATTGACTTTTTTCTCAAAAGTTGACCAAGTTTGTCAATGAGTTTGTCATTGAGTCAAGGATTGACCATTTTGACCAAAGTCAATTTTCGTCAAAAGCCGACCTATCGGGTCAATGTGTTAGTCATTGGGTCAAGGATCGACCATTTTGACCAAGGTCGACTTTTTTGTCGCTGATCGACTTATCGGGTCAATAATTGGTGATTAGGTCAAAATTGACCTTTTTGACAAAAAATAAATTTTTGGTCAAAAGTTAACCTATCGGGTCAACGGCTGTCATTGATCGAGTGAATTGACTATTTTGACCAAAGTTGACTTTTTGGTCAAAAGTTGACATATTAGGTCAATGGGTGCTAATTAGATCCAAAATTGACTATTTTAACTAAAATTAACATTTTAGTCTAAAGTCGACTCTATTAGTTATTGGGTTATCATTGGGTTAAGGATTGACCATTTTGACCAAAGTTTACTTTTTGGTCAGAGATTAACTTATTTGGTCAATAATTTGTCAATAGGTCAAAAATTGACTATTTTGACCAAAATTGAATTTTTAGTCAAAAGTTAACACATTAGGTCAATGGGGTGGTCATTAGATCAGAAATTGACCATATCGACCAAAGTTGACTTTTTGGTCAAAAGTTGATATATTTGGTCAATGAGTTGGTAATTGGGTCAAGAATTGACCATGTTGACCAAAGATGACTTTTTAGTCAAAGTTGACCTATTGAATCAATAGGTTGGTCATTGGGTCAAAAATTAAACATTTTAATCAAAATTGACTTTTTGGTCAAAACTTGACCTATTGGGTTAATGGGTTTGTCATTGGGTCAAAGATTGACCATTTTTACCAAAGTTGACTTTTTGTTCAGAAATTTACTTATTGGGTCAATAATTAGTGATTTATTAAAAAATTGTCTATTTTGACAAAAATTGACTTTCTGGTTAAAATTTGACCTATTAAGCCAATGGGTTGGTCATTGTGTCTAAGATCGATCATTTTCGACCAAAGTCGACTTTTCGTCAAAAGTTTATCTTATCGGATCAATGGGTCGGTCTTCGGTCAAGGATCGATCCATTTTGACCAAAGTTTATTTTTTGTCGCAGATCGGCTTACTGGTCAATAATCGGTCATTGGTCAAAAATTGACTATTTTGACCAAAATTGATTTTTTGGTCAAAAGTTGACCTATTGGGTCAATGGGTGGTCATTAAGTCAAAAATTGAATATATTAACCAAAATTGACTTTTTGATCAAAAGTTGACCTATTGGGTCAATGTGTTTGTCATTGGTTCGAAGATTGAACTTTTAACCAAAGTTGACTTTTTGGTCAGAGATTTACTTATTGGGTCGATAATTGGTCATCAGGTTAAAAATTGATCATTTTGATAAAAATTGAATTTTTTCAAAAGTTAACCCTTTCGGTGAACGGCTGGTCATTGGTCGTCGAATTGATCGTTTTGACTAAAGATGTCTTTTTGGTCAAAAGTCGATCTATTTCACCAAAATTGAATTTTTTGTCAAAAGTTAACCCATTGGGTCAATCAGCGTGGTCATTAGGTCGAAATTAACCATATTGAGCAAAGTTGTCTTTTTGGTCAAAAGTCGACCTGTTTGGTCAATGAGTTGGTAATTAGGTCAAGAATTGACCCTTCTAACCGTTGATGACTTTTTGGTCAATAGTTGATCTATTGGGTTAAAGGGTCGGACATTGGGTCAAAATCGACCATTTTGACCAATGTTGACTTTTTGGTCAAAAGTCGACCTATTGGGTCAATGGATGGTCATTAGATAAAAAATCGACTATTTCGACCAAAATCGACTTTTTAGTAAAAGTCGACCTATTAGGTCAACAGTTTTTCATCGGGTCAAGGAATGTCCATTTTGACCAAAGACGACTTTTGGTCACAAGTTGACTTATTGGGTCAATAATCGGTCATTAGGTCAAAATCGACTATTTCGACCATAATTGAATTTTTGGTTAAAAGTTAACCCATTGGGTTAACAGGGAGGTCATTGGGTCAGAAATTAACCATTTTGAACAAAGTTGTCTTTTTTGTCAAAAGCTGACATATTTGGTTATAATTGGGTCAAGAATGACCTTTCTGACCAAAGATGACTTTTTAGTCAAAAGTTGACCTATTGGGTCAATGGGTTGGTCATTAGGTCAAAATTTGACCATTTTGACAAAAGTTGACTTTTTGGTCAAAAGTTGATCTATCGGGTCAATAAGCGATCATTAGGTCAAAATTGACTATTTTGACCAAGATTGACTTTTTGGTCAAAAGTTGAAGTATTGGGTCAATGGGTTTGTTATTGGGTCAATGATTGACCATTTTGACCAAAGTTGACTTTTTGGTCAGAGATGACTTATTGGGTCAATAATTGCTCATTAAGTCAAAAATTGACTATTTTAACCTAAATTGACTTTTTGGTCAAAGGTTGACCTATTAGGCCAATGTGTTGGTCATTGGTTCAAGAATTGACTATTTTGAACACAATTGACTTTTTGGTCAAAAGTTGACCTATTGGGTCAATCGGTTGGTCATTTTGGTCAAGGATTGACCATTTTGACAAAATTTGACTTTTTTGTCAGAGATTGGCTTACTAGGTCAACAATTAGTCATTAGTTCAAAACTTGATTATTTTGACAAAAAATTTACTTTTTGGTCATAAGTTAACCTATTCTGTCAATGGGTGGTCATTAAGTAAAAAATTGACTATTTTGACCAAAGTAGACTTTTTGGTCAATAGTTGACCTATTGTGTCAAGGATTGACCATTTTGACCAAATTTGACTTTTTGGTCAGAGATTGACTTATTGGGTCAATAATTAGTCATTAGGTCAAAAATTGACTATTTTGACCAAAATTGAATTTTTGGTCAAAAGTTAACCCTTGGGAGGTCATTGGGTCAGAAATTGAACAATTTAACCAACGATGACTTTTTGGTCAAACTTTGACCTTTTTTTACCAAACTTTAATTTTTGGTCAGAAATTAACCCATTGGCTCAACTAGGATGGTCATTGGGTCGAAATCGACTCAAAGTTGACTTTTCGGTCAAAAGTTAACCTATTTTGTCAATGTGTTGGTCATTGGGTCAAGGATAGATCATTTTGAACAAAGTTGACTTTTTGGTCTGAGATTAGCTTGCTGGGTAAATAATTGGTCATTAGTTCAAAAATTTACTATTTAGACCAAAATTGATTTTTTGGTCAAAAGTTAGCCTGTTGGGTCAAGGATTGAGCATTTTGACTAAAGTTGACTTTTTGGTCAAAAGCTGACCTATTGGGTCAATAAGTTAGTCCTTGGGACAAGGATTGCCCAATTTGACCAAAGTTGACATTTTGGTCAGAGATTGACTTATTGGGTCAATAATTGGTCATTAGGTAAAAAATTGACTATTTTGAACAAAATTGAATATTTTTTTCAAACGTAAACACGTTGGGTCAACAGGGTGGTCATTGGGTCAGAAATTGATCATTTTGACCAAAGATGAGTTTTTGGTCAGAAGTTAACCTATTTTTGACCAAAATTAAGTTTTTGGTCAAAAGTTAACCCATTGGGTGAACGGGGTGGTCATTCGTTCAAAAATTGTCCATTTTGACCAAACTTAACTTTTTGGTCAAAAGTTAACCTATTTGGTCAAAGAGTTGGTAATTAGGTTAAGAATTGACCATTTTAACCAAAGATGACATTTTGGTCCAAAGTTGACTTATTTGGTTAATCAGTTGGTCATTGGGTTAAAAATTAACCATTTTGACCAATGTTGACTTTTTGGTCAAAAGTTGACCTATTTGGTCAATGAGTTGGTAATTTGGTCAAGAAATGATCATTTTGACCAAAGATGACTTTTTGGTCAAAAGTTGATGAATTGGGTCAATGAGTTGGTCATTGGGTTAAAAATTGACCATTTTGACCAAAGTTGACTTTTTGGTCAAAATTTGACCTATTGGGTCAATGGGTGGTCATTAGGTCAAAATTTGACTGTTTTGACCAAAATCAATTTTTTGGTCAAAAGTTGACCTATTGTGTCTATGAGATTTTCATTGGGTCAAGGATTGACCATTTTGACCAATGTTGACTTTTTGGTCAGAGATTGACCAATAATTGGTCATTAGGTCAAAAATTGACCATTTGACAAAAATTGAATTTTTGGTGAAAATATAACCTATTGGGTCAGCAGGGTGGTCATTGGGTCAGAAATTGACCATTCTGACCAAATGTTGACTATTTGGTCAAAAGTTGACCTATTTGGTCAATGAGTTGCTATTTTGGTCAAGAATTGACCATTTTTAACCAAAGATGACTTCTTGGTCAAAAGTTGACCTATTGGGTCAATGAGTTTTTCATTGGGCTAGGATTAACAATTTTGACTAAAGTTGACTTTGTGGTCAGAGAATCACTTATTGGGTCAATAATTGGTCATTAATTCAAAAATTGACTATTTTGACCAAAATTGACTTTTTTGTCAAAAGTTGATTTTTTTGGTCAATGGGTTGGTCATTGGGTCAAGGATTGATCATTTTAACTAAAGTTAACTTTTTGGTCAGAGATTGGCTTACTGGGTCAATAATTGGTCATTAAGTCAAAAATTGACTAATTTGACCAGAATTAATTTTTTGGTCAAAAGTTAACTTACTGGGCAAGGATTGAGCATTTTGACCAAAGTTGACTTTTTGGTCAAAAGTTGACCTATTGGGTCAATGGGTTATTCATCGAATTAAGGATTGACCATTTTGACAAAAGTTGACTTTTTGGTCAAAAGTTGACCTATTAGGCCAATTATTGGTCATTAAGTCAAAAATTTACTATTTTGACCAAAATTGTCTTTTTGGTCAAAAGTCAATCTATTAGGTCAGTGTGTTGGTCAATGGATTTACTATTTTGACCAAAGTTGACTTTTTGGTCAAAAGTTAACTTAATGGGTCAATGGGTTGTCATTGGGTCAAGGATTACCATTATGACCAAAATTGAATTTTTTGTCAGAGATTGACTTATTGGGTCAATAATTGGTCATTAGGTCAAAATTTGACTATTTTGACCAAAATTGACTTTTTCTTCAAAGTTGACTTATTGGGTAAATGCGCTGGTCATTAGTAAAGAATTGACCATTTTGGCCGAAGTTGACTTTTGGTTGATGGCATTGGTCATTGGGTCAATGGGTAGGTGATTGGGTTAAAAATTGACAATTTTGACCAAAGTTGACTTTTTAGTCAAAAGTTGACCTATTTGGTTAATGGGTGGTCATTAGGTCAAAATTTGACTATAATGACCAAAATTGACTTTTTGGTCAAAAGTTGACCTATTGGGTCAATGGGTTGGTATTGGGTCAAGGTTTGAACATTCTGACCAAAGTTGACTTTTTTGTCAAAAGTTCACCTATTGGGTCAATGGGTTGGTCATTGGGTCAGAAATTGACCATTTTTACTAAAGTTGACTTTTTTTGTTAAAAGTTGACATTTTGGGTCAATAGGTTTGTCATTGGGTCAATGATTAACCACATTGACCAAAGTTGACATTTTGGTCAAAGATTGGCTTACTGGGTCAATAATTGGTCATTTGGTAAAAATTGACTATAGTTTGACCAAAATTGATGTTTTGGTCAAAAGTTGAAAAATTTGGTCAATGGGTTGGTCATTGGGTCAAGGATTGACCATGTTAACCAAAGTTGACATTTTGGTCGACAGTTGACCTATGGGGTCGATGGGTTAGACATTCGGTCAAGATTGACCATTTTGACCAAGGTTGACTTTTTGGTCAGCGATTGACTTATTGGGTCAATAATTGGTCATTAGGTCAAAAATTTTAAAATTGATTTTTTTGACTAAAATTAAATTTTTTGTCAAAAGTTAACCCATTAGGTTAACGAGTCGGTCGTTAGTCGAAATCGACCATTTCGACCGCTGACTTATTGGTCGTAAGTCGACCAATCGGGTCAATGGGTGCTAATCAGTCAAAATCGACTATTTCGACCAAAATTGACTTTTTGGTCAAAAGTCGACCTATTGTGTCAATGGGTGTCATCGGGTCAAGGATCGACCATTTCGACCAAAGTCGACTTTTTGGTCGAGATCGACTTATTGGGTTAATAATTGGTCATTAGGTCAAAAATTGACTATTTTGACCAAAATTGAATTTTTTTTCAAAAGTTAACCCATTGGCTCAACGGAGTGGTCAATTGGTCAGAAATTGACCAATTTGGCCAAAGTTGACTTTTTGGTCAAAAGTTGACCTACCTGGTCAATGTGTTGGTAATTGGGTCAATGTGTTGGTCATTGGGTCAAAATTGACTATTTTGACCAAAGTTGACTTTTTGGTCAAAAGTTGACCTATTGGGTCAATGTGTGGTCATTAGGTCAAAATTTGACTATTTTAACCAAAATTGACTTTTTGGTCAAAAGTTGACCTATCGGGTCAATGGGTTTGTCATTGGGTCAAGGATCGACCATTTCGAACAAAGTTTATTTTTTGTCGAGATCGACTTCATCGGTGAATAATTGGTCATTAGGTCAAAATTAATTATTTTGACCAAAATCGATTTTTTGGTCAAAAGTTGACCTATTAGGTTAATGGGTGGTCATTAAGTTAAAATTGACTATATTGACCAAAATTAACTTTTTGTTCAAAAGTTGACCTATTGGGTCAATGGGTTTGTCGTTGGGTCAAGGATTGACCATTTTGACCAAAGTTGACTTTTTGGTCAGAGATTTACTTATTAGGACAATAATTGGACATCAGGTTAAAAATTGACTATTTTGACAAAAGTTGAATTTTTGTTCAAAAGTTAACCCATTGGGTCAACGGGTGGTCATTGGGGCAAAAATTGACCATTTTGACCAAAGATGACTTGTTTGGTCAAAAGTTGACCTATTTTGACCAAAATTGAATTTTTTTCAAAAGTTAACCCATTGGGTCAATGGGGTGGTCATTGGGTAAGAAATTGACCATATTGACCAAAGTTGACATTTTGGTTAAAAGTTGACCTTTTTGGTCAATGAGTTGGTAACTTTGTCAAAAATTGACCCTTTTGACCGAAGATGACTTTTTGGTCAAAAGTTGATCTATTAGGTTAATGGGTTGGTCGTAAGGTCAAAAATTGACTTTTTTTTACCATAATTGACTTTTTCGTAAAAAGTTGACCTATCAGGTCAACAGGTTTATCATTGGGTCAAGGATTGACCATTTTGACTAAAGTTGACTTTTGGTCAGAGGTTAACTTATTGGGTCAATAATTTATCATTAGGTCAAAAATTGACTATATTTACCAAAATTGAATTTTTGCTCAAAGGTTAACCAATTGGGTCAACAAGGTGGTCATTGGGTCAGAAATTAACCAATTTGACCTAAGTTGACTTTTTGGTCAAAAGTTGACCTATTTGGTCAATGAGTCAGTAATCGGGTCAAGAATCGACCATTTTGACTCAAGATGACTTATTAGTCAAAAGTCGACCTTATGGGTCAATGGGTCGCTCATTGGGTAAAAAATCGACCATTTCGACCAAAGTTGACTTTTTGGTCGAAAAGTCGATCTAATGAGTCAATGGGTGGTCATTAGGTCGAAATCAATTATTTTGACCAAAATCGACTTTTCGGTCAAAAGTTAACCTATCGGGTCAATGAGTTTGTCATTGATTCAAGGATCGACCATTTCGACCAAGTCGACTTTTTGGTCAAAGATCGCTTACGGGTCAATAATCGGTCATTAGGTCAAAATCGACTATTTTGACCAAAATCGACTTTTGGTCAAAAGTCGACTCTATCGGGTCAATGTGGTCATTAAGTCAAAAATTAACTATTTTGACCCAAATTATTTTTGGTCAAAAGTTGACCTATCAGATTAATGGGTCATCATTACGAGTCGAAAAATTGACTATTTTGACCAAAATTGATTTATTGATCAAAAGTTGCCCTATTGGGTTAATTGGTTGGTCGTTAGGTAAAGTATTGACCATTTTGGCCAAAGTTGACTTTTTGGTCAAAAGTTGACCTATTTGGTCAATGGGTTGGTCATTGAGTCAAGTATTGACCATTTTGACCAAAGTTGACTTCTTGGCCAGAGATTGACTTATTAGGTCAATAATTGGTCATTAGGTCAAAAATTGGTTATTTTGGCCATAATTAAATTTTTGGTTAAAAGTTGACCCATTGAGTCAAATGGGCAGTCATCATGTCAAAATCAATCTTTTCGACCAAAGATGAGTTTTTGGTCAAATGTTGATCTATTAGGTCAATGGGTCGCTTATCGGTCAAAAATTAACCATTTTCGACCAAAGTTGACTTTTCATCAAAAGTTGACATATTGGGTTAATGAGTGGTCATTAGGTCAAAATTTGTCCATTTTGACCAAATCGACTTTTTGGTCAAAAGTTGACCTATTGGGTCAATGGGTTTGTCATTGGGTTAAGGATTGATCATTTTAATCAAACTTAGCTTTTTGGTCAGAGATTGACTTATTGGGTCAATAATTGGTCATTAGGTCAAAAATTGACTATTTTTATAAAACTTGAATTTTTGGTCAAAAGTTAAGCTATTGGATTAATAGGGAGGTTATTGGGTCAGAAATTTACTATTTTGACCAAAGTTGACTTATTGGTCAAAAGTTAACCTATTTCCTCAATGTATTGGAAATTGGGTCAAGAATTGTCCATTTTGACCAAAGATAACTTTTTTGGTCAAAAGTTGACCTCTTGGGTCAATGGGTTGGTCATCGGGTAAAAAATTGACCATTTTGACCAAAGTTAAATTTTGGTCAAAAGTTGATTTATTGGGTCAATGGGTGGTCATTAGGTCAAAAATTGATTATTTTGACCAAAATTGTCTTTTTGGTCAAAAGTTCACATATTGGGTCGATGGATTTGTCATTCGGTAAAGGATTGACCATTTTGACAAAAGTTGGCTTTTTGGTCAGAGATTGACTTATCGGGTCAATAATTGGTCATTAATTCAAAAATTGCTTAGTTTGACCAAAATTGAATTTTTGGTCAAACTTTGACCTATTAGGCTAATGGGTTGGTCATTGGGTGAAGGATTGATCATTTTGACCAAAGTTGACTTTTTGGTCAAAAGTTGACTTATCGGGTCAATCGGTTTGTCATTGGGTTAAGGATTGACCATTTTGACCAAAGTTGCCCTTTTGGTCAGAGATTGGCTTACAGGTAAAAAATTGAGTATTTTGACCAAAATAAACTTTTCGGTCAAAAGTTAACCTATTGGGTCAATGGGTGGTCATTAGGTCAAAATTTGACTAATTTAACCAAAATTGACTTTTTGGTCAAAAGTTGATGTATTGGGTTAATGGGTTTATCCTTGGGTCAAGGATTGAACATTTTGACCAAAGTTGACTTTTTGGTCAGAGATTGACTTATTCGGTCAATAATTGGACATTAGGTCAAAAATTGACTATTTTGACCAAAGTTGAATTTTTGGTCAAAAGTTAACCCAATGGGTTAACGGGCTGGTCATTGGGTCAGAAATTGAATATTTTGACCAAAGATGACTTTTTAGTCAAAAGTTGACCTATTTTGACCAAAATTGAATTTTTGTCAGAAGTTCACCCATTGGGTCAACGGGGTGGTCATTGTGTCAGAAATTAACCATTTTGACCAAAGTTGGCTTTTTGGACAAAAGTTGACCTATTTGGTCAATGCCGTCTTTGGGTCAAGGATAGACCATTTTAACCAAAGTTGACTGTTTTGTCAAAGTTTGGTTTATTGGGTCAATAATTGGTCATTAGGTCAAAAATTTACTATTTTGACCAAAATTGATTTTTTGGTCAAAATGTGACCTATTGGTCAAGGATTAAGCATTTTGACTAAAGTTGACTTTTTGGTAAAAGTTGACCTATTGGGTCAATGAGTTGGTCATTGGGTCAAGGATTGACCATTTTGACCAAAGTTAACTTTTTGATCAGAGATTGACTTATTGGGTCAATAATTGGTCATTAGGTCAAAAATTGCAAAATTGAATTTTTGGTCAGAAGTTAACCCATTGGGTCAAAGGGGTGGTCATTGGGTCAGAAGTTGAACATTTTGACCAAAGATGATTTTTTGGTCAAAAGTTGACCTATTTTGACCAAAATTTAATTTTTGGTCAAAAATTAACCCCTCGAGTCAACTGGGTCGGGTCATTGGTTCAGAAATTAACCATTTTGACCAGAGTTAACTTTTTGGTCAAAAGTTGACATGTTTGGTCATTTAGTTGGTAATTGGGTCAAGAATTGACCATTTTGACCAAAGATGACTTTTTGGTCAAAAGTTGGCCTATTTGGTTAATCGTTTCGTCATTGGGTTAAAAATTAACCATTTTGACCAAAGTTGACTTTTTGGTCAAAAGTTAACCTATTTGGTCAATGAGTTGGTAATTGGGTCAAGAATTGACCATTTTGACCAAAGATGACTTTTTGGTCAAAAGTTGACCTATTGGGTCAATGGGTTGGTCATTGGGTCAAGGATTGACCATTTTGACCAAAGTTGACTTTTTGGTCAGAGATTGACTTATTGGGTCAATAATTGGTCATTAGGTCAAAAATTGACTATTTTGACCAAAATTGACTTTTTGGTCAAAAGTTTACCTATTGGGTCAATGGTTTTGTCATTGGGTCAAAGATTAACCATTTTGACCAAAGTTGACTTTTTGGTTAGGGATTGACCTATAATTAGTCATTTCGTCAAAAATTGATTTTTGTGACCAAAATCAAATTTTTAGTCAAAAGATAACCCATTGGGTCAACGGGGTGGTCATTGGGTCAGAAATTGACTATTTTGACCAAAGTTGACTTTTTGGTCAAAAGTTGACTTATTTGGTCAATGAGTTGGTATTTTGGTCAAAAATTGAACATTTGACCAAAGATGACTTTTTGGTCAAAAGTTGACCTGTTGGGTCAATGGGTTGGTCATTGGGTCATAAATTGATGATTTTGTCCAAAGTTGACTTTTTGGTCAAAAGTTTACTATCGGGTCAATAACTGGTCATTAAGTCAAAAATTGACTATTTTGACCAAAATTGACTATTAGGTCAAAAGTTGATCTATTGGGTCAATGAGTTTTTAATTGGGTTTAGGATTGACCATTCTGACCAAAGTTGACTTTCTGGTCAGAAATTGACTTATTGGGTCAATAATTGGTCATTAATTTAAAAATTGACTATTTTGACCAAAAATTGACTTTTGGTCAAAATTGACCTATTCGGCCAATGGGTCGGTCATTGGTCAAGGATTGATAATTTCGACCAAAGTCGAATTTTTTGGTCAAAAGTTGACCTATTTGGTCAATGGGTTGGTCATTGGGTTAAGGAAAGATCATTTTGACAAAAGTTGACTTTTTTGTCAGAGACTGACTTACTGGGTCAATAATTGGTCATTAGGTCAAAAATTGACTGTTTTGACGAAAAATAATTTTTTGGTCAAAAGTTGACCTATTGGATCAAGGATTGAGCATTTTGACCAAAGTTGACTTTTTGGTCAAAAGTTGACCTATTAGGTCAATGGGTTAGTCATTGGATCAAGGATTAACCATTTTGACCAAAGTTGCCTTTTTGGTCAGTGATTGACTTATTAGGTCAATAATTGGTCATTAGGTCAAAATTTGACTATTTTGACCAAAATTGAAATTTTGGTCAAAAGTTAACCCATTGGGTCAAAGTGGCGGTCATTGGGTCAGAAATTGACAATTTTGACCAAAGTTGACTTTTTGGTCAATAGTTGACCTATTTGGTCAATGTGTTGGTCATTGGGTCAAGGATAGACCATTTTGAACAAAGTTGACTTTTTGGTCAGAGATTGGCTTGCTGGGTCAATAATCGGTCATTAGGTCACAAATTTACTATTTTGACCAAAACTGACTTGTTGGTCAAAAGTTAACCTGTTGGGTTAAGGATTAAACATTTTGACAAAAGTTGACTTTTTGGTCAAAAGTTGACCTATTGGGTCAATGAGTTAGTCATTGGGTGAAGGATTGCCTAATTTGACAAAAGTTGACTTTTTGGTTAGATATTGACTTATTGGGTCAATAATTGGTCATTAGGTCAAAAATTAACTATTTTTAAGAAAATTGAAATTTTTGTCAAAAGTTAACCCGTTGGGTCAACAGGGTGGTCATTGGGTCAGAAATTGATCTTTTTGACCAAAGATGACTTTTTGGTCAAAAGTTGACCTATTTTGACCAAAATTAAATTTTTTGGTCAAAAGTTAACCCATTGGATGAACGGGGTGGTCAATGGTTTAGAAATTGACCATTTTGACCAAACTTAACTTTTTGGTCAAAAGTTAACCTATTTGGTCAAAGAGTTGGTAATTAGGTCAAGAATTGACCATTTTGATCAAAGATGACATTTTGGTCAAAAGTTGACCTATTTGGTTAATCAGTTAGTCATTAGGTTAAAAATTATCCATTTTGACCAAAGTTAACTTTTCGGTCCAAGGTTGACTTATTTGGTCAATGAGTTGGTAATTGGGTTAAGAATTGACCATTTTGACCAAAGATGACTTTTTGGTCAAAAGTTGACCTATTGAGTCAATGGGTTGGTCATTGGGTCTAAAATTGACCATTTTGACCAAGTAGACTTTTTTATTAAAATTTGACCTATTGGGTAAATGGGTTTTTCATTGGGTCAAGGATTGACCATTTTGACCAAAGTTGAATTTTTGGTCAGAGATTGACCAAAAATTGGTCATTAGGTAAAAAATTGACTATTTTGACCAAAATTGAATTTTTGGTCAAAAGTTAACCCATTGGGTCAACGGGGTGGTCATTAGGTCAGAAATTGACCATTTTGACCAAAGTTGACTTTTTGGTCAAAAGTTAACCTATTTGGTCAATGAGTTGGTAATTTGGTCAAGAATTGACCATTTTGACCAAAGATGACTTTTTGGTCAAAAGTTGACCTATTGGGTCAATGAGTTTGTCGTTGAGATAGGATTGACCATTTTGACTAAAGTTGACTTTGTGGTCGGAGATTGACTTATTGGGTCAATAATTGGTCATTAATTCAAAAAATGACTATTTTGACCAAAATTGACTTTTTGGTCAATAGTTGACCTATTTGGTCAATGGGTTGGTTATTAGGTCAAGGATTGATCATTTTGACTAAAGTTAACTTTTTGGTCATAGATTGGCTTACTGGGTCAATAATTGGTCATTAGGTCAAAAATTTACTATTTTGATCAGAATTGATTTTCAGGTGAAAAGTTGACTTACTGGGCAAGGATTGAGCATTTTGACCAAAGTTAACTTTTTGGTCAAAAGTTGACCTATTGGGTCATTGGGTTGGTCATTGGGTCAAGGATTGACCATTTTGACCAAAGTTGACTTTTAGGTCAAAAGCTGACCAATTGGGTCAATAATTGGTCATTAAGTAAAAAATTTACTATTTTGAGCAAAATTGTCTTTTAGGTAAAAAGTCAGTCTATTAGGTAAGTGTGTTGGTTATAGGGTCAAGGATTTACCATTTTGACCAAAGTTGACTTTTTGGTCAAAAGTTTACTTAATGAATCAATAGGTAGTCATTGGGTCAAGGATTGACCATTATGACCAAAGTTGACTTTTTGGTCAGATATTGACTTATTGAGTCAATAATTGGTCATTAGGTCAAAAATTGATTATTTTGATCAAAATTGACTTTTTGTTCAAAAGTTGACTTATTGGGTAAATGCGTAGGTCATTAGGTAAAGAATTGACCATTTTGACCAAAGTTGACTTTTTGGTCAAAAGTTGACATATTTGGTCAATGGGTGGTCATTAGGTCAAAATTTGACTATAATGACCAAAATTGACTTTTTGGTCAAAAGTTGACCTATTGGGTCAATGGGACGGTCATTGGGCAAGGTTTGACCATTTTGACCAAAGTTGACTTTTTTTGTCAAAAGTTCACCTATTGGGTCAATGGGTTGGTCATTGGGTCAGAAATTGATCATTTTTACCAAAGTTGACTTTTTAGTTAAAAGTTGCCTTTTGGGTCAATGGGGTTGTCATTGGGTCAAAGATTAACCACATTGACCAATGTTGACATTTTGGTCAGAGATTGGCTTACAGGAGCAATAATTGGTCATTCTGTAAAAATTAACTATAGTTTGACAAAAATTAATTTTTTAGTCAAAAGTTAACCAATTTGGTCAATGGGTTGGTCATTGGGTCAGGGATTGACCATTTTGACCATAGTTGACATTTTGGTCGTAAGTTGACCTATTGGCTCAATGGGATAGACATTGGGTCAAGATTGACCATTTTGACCAAGGTTGAATTTTTGGTGAGTGATTGATCTATTGGGTGAATAATTGGTTAGTAGGTTAAAAATTGATTTTTTGACTAAGATTAAATTTTTTGCCAAAATTTGACCCATTGGGTCAACAGGGTGGTCATCAGGTCAGAAATTGACCATTTTGACCAGTTGACTTTTTGGTCAAAAGTTGACCAATTGGGTCAAGGGGTGCTAATTAGGTAAAAAAATCGACTATTTTGACCAAAATCGACTTTTTGATCAAAAGTCGACCTATTAGGTCAATGGGTTTATCATCGGGTTAAGGATCGACCATTTTCACCAAAGTCGACTTTTGGTCGAGATCGACATATTGAGTCAATAATCGGTCATTAGTCGAAAATTGGCTATTTTGACCAAAATTAAATTTTTTGCCAAAAGTTAACCCATTGGGTCAACAGAGTGGTCATTAGGTCAGAAATTGATCATTTTGACCAAAGTTGACTTTCTGGTCAAAAGTTAACCTACTTGGTTAATGAGTTGGTTATTGGGTTAAGAGTTGACCATTTTGACCAAAGATGACTTTTTTTATCAAAAGTTGACCTATTGGGCCACTGGGTTAGTCATTGGGTCAAAAATTAACTATTTTGACCAAAGTTGACTTTTTGGTCAAAAGTCGACCTATCAGGTCGATCGGTGGTCTTGGGTCAAAATTCGACTATTTTGACCAAAATTGACTTTTGGTCAAAAGTTGACCTATTGGGTCAATGGGTTTGTCATTGGGTCAAGGATTGACCATTTTGACCAAAGTTGACTTTTTGGTCAGAGATTGACTTATTGGGACATTAATTGGTCATTAATTCAAAAATTGACTATTTTGAACAAAATTGACTTTTTGGTTAAAAGTTGACCTATGAGGCCAATGGTTTGGTCATTAGGTCTAGGATTGATCATTTTGACCAAAGTTGACTTTTTGGTAAAAAATTGACCTATTGTGTTAATGGGTTGGTCATTGGGTCAAGGATTGACCATTTTGAACAAAGATTATTTTTTATCAGAGATTGACTTACTGGGTCAATAATTGGTCATTAGGTCAAAAATTTGACTATTTTGACCAAAATTGATTTTTTGGTCAAAAGTTGACCTATTGGGTCAATGGGTGGTCATTAAGTCAAAAATTGATTATATTGACCAAAATTGTCTTTTTGTTCAAAAGTTGACCTATTGGGTCAATGGTTTTGTCATTGGGTCAAGGATTGACCATTTTGACCAAAATTAATTTTTTGGTCAGAGATTTATTTATTGGGACAATATTTGGTCATCAGGTTAAAATTGACAACTTTGACAAAAGATGACTTTTTGGTCAAAATTTGACCTATTTTGACCAGAATTGAATTTTTTGTCAAAAGTTAACCCATTAGGTCAACGAGGTGGTGTTGACCTTGTTTTTGGTAAGGTCCTCTCCTTTCCCTTTAGTGCTTAGGATCTAGCCATAGAACTTTTCCTTAACTATCCTAGAGGACTAGAGATGGAACCCATCTTTTAGAAATTCAAACCAAGTCTCGATTCTCTTTAGAATCCTACATAGATGGTCATCAACCTCCAAATCATTTGGAAGGTTGGGACCAATGTGTAAGAAGACAAAGATGAATTCCTATAGGGTGTTTAAACCTTAGGACTGCCCTTGGTGGCCTGGTCTTTGTGAGGGCTGGTTGGCACACACACTGCAATCCCACACTCATCCTAAACCCTGAACCATCTTTACCCAATCCTGACTTCTGGTTCATTAGAGCCGAGAGGCGGCTAAGTCCAAACCCCTAGCCCTTGGTTAAGAGGGTTAGGAACAACATATGAGATGTTCAAAATGAACACCTTCTTGGTCCATGGCTCACTCTAAGCTTTTATACACTTCCCAACCATAATCAAATATCATTTTTGCCAAAATTCCCGGTTTTGACATCGGGTCCTCAAACCTACCCAAATTTACCTAAAGTACCCCTACAACCACCAAAACCTTCACAAATTTCCCAAAAATCACCCAAAATTCTCAAAAGTCCTAAAAATCATTTTGAAACAATTCCCACCTCTTAAACCCACAAAAATACTCCAATACCCTCTAAATAACCTCTTAATACCCTAAATACCCTTTTAGCCCAAAATTCCAAAAATTCGAAAAATTCCTAGAAAATTCCAAAAAATCTCAAATATTCCTAATTTCATTTTTTCTAACTACACCATAGGCTAATTTAGCCAATTTAACCCACTTTTATCAAAATCCCCAATTTGACATATTTTTAACCTAAATGGATCCAATGTCTAACCAAACCAACCCATTTGACCTCAATTTTGCCCAATTTTAAGTCTAAACTTTAATTCAACATCCCCACTATCAATCTAAACCAAATCCAAGTCCAAATCGATTCACATTTGAGTTCAATTCCATTTGAAATCCAAAATCCCCAATTTTGCCTAATTAATCCAAAACCCCCCATTAACCTAATACCAACCTTTTTTCCCCAAATTTCAATCCTAAACTTTCTATGACATGCCCATGAAACCTATGCAACCTTCAATTTCCCCAATTTGAGCCTAAGCTTAACCTAAAACTATTTGAAAAATCTAAAAACACCTCATTTTAGCCTAATGTGATTCCATGCCCTAAATCTACCAAGTTGATTGGGCTAATCTTAAAATTTCCTCCCAATTGATGTTGAGAACTCTCCAATACATTCCCTTAGACCATTTGAAACTTTCAATTGGGTCTAGACCCCACTTTAACCCAAGTTAATTCAACCTTGTCTAAATTGACCAAAATCCCTAAATCCACCTAATTGACCTTCCAATTGAACTCAAAACCTTTATATGTCTTCATGAAAGTTCTTCATGGCAATCATTTCTACAATGTTGCTTAAGACACTTGGACCTAAGTGTCGGCATATTTTTAGGTGGTGTTTTATTTTGAAAAGGGGGGGTCGCCTAACAGAAGTTGTCGGCGAATTTTTAATTTAATTTAAATAAATAATTTTGAAAAGTAGTATTTGATTTTGAAAATAATTTTGAATTTGAAGGTTTTAAGATATGAGATTAAACCGATCTCACATCCCAAATAGTTTATATAAATGAGCACCGCACCACAAACTGTGTATCTATCCCTAAGGATAGACACACTGCTTAACGGTGAGGCTCGATTAAATAAACTAGAAGATTTGTGACATCCGTTTGGTCTGCGAACCAATTTTATAAGCCGACAAATTCCCCGCTTAATATGAAAGCATTAAACAGGGTTTATATTACTCGGGTTCTTTAAAATTCCCTATAAGGGCAAGCCCCTATAGTTAATTACATCTTAAGTGACGGGAATCACCTAAGAAAACTCTCGATAATAATCAATAATTCTGCTCTCAAGAATTTCAAAGTTTAAGTTTTCAAAGGATTGATTTTTGGAATTTCAATAGGGAATGGATCAAATTTGGAACATTTTTTTTTTTGGAATTCAAAGGAAGAAAAGTAGGAGAAATCACAAACTCGAAGTGAACTTAGGTAATTTCCCGACTATCCTATTATTTGGTTTGAGTTTAGGAAAGTCCTAATATTTATTTAATGTTTTGATCTTGCCAATTTTAGTTAATTAGGGCTTATATTTGTATGATAAAATCAAACAAATAGCCTTGAAGATGTGAGGGTTTAAGTCGTATCGGACGACTACCTCGGAATCCTTAGACCGGTTAGGGCTTAATTTGCAATGCAAATGCCTAATGAAGAGTTGAGGATTTATGTTGCACTAGGCAAACTACCTCGAAGTCCTATGGCTTTGTTATTTAGTCTCTAGGAAAGTTTTGCTGAAGTAGACTCAGGTTTTGCTGATGACGATGGCCGTGCTGCCCACCATGCTCCGAGCTCCTTGTTGTTGCAGAGGTTCAATTTTAGAAGTCATAAATCAGGGGATGAGAAAAGTGTTTTGGTTTAGAGAAAATCTTAATTTCCAAGTGTTTTCAATATTTTAATTAAAACAAATCTTAAAGTCGATTATAACGACACCGGTTAAGATCCCACGGTTCCATCCTTCCGGCATCATTATTTTTATCGGATTCACTTAGTCCAAATGAATTTGCTAAACTCAATCGAATGAGTTCCACACTTTCATTTAGACCGTTGGAAATCCCGTTAAGCAACACGTAGGTTACATCATCCGAGGTATTCCCGATCATCCAATAGGACGTTTTAATTTAATTGTAATTGTAGTTTTGTGTTCTGTTTGTGATTAAATTTTGAGTTGTTTTATATTTTGAAATGTTGTGGCGGTGAATTTTACCTTGCAATGACTTTTAACTTAGTTTTGGTTTCAGCTTTTAGGGACTATCCTAAAGGTGTGGGTTTTCATGCAACAATTGTTTATCATGCAAGAAAAGTAAATGCGATGCGATTAATGAATTGCAATAATGTAAATTGCAAGAAAGTAAATTGCAATAAAATAAAAGCGTACCTGGAGGGTCTTCCCGTCATCCCAAGCTGCACTTAAAACATAATTATAATATTTAAGCAAGTTCCTAGGTAAAGCTAAGGGAAGGGTTATGGTTTTCTACCAAGTTCCTAATCCTATAGCTAGTCATTTCCTATGACGTCTAGGTTCCTTGTGTTTTGGTTTGAAGACGATTTTCTTCATCAAAGAGCAATTAAATTCAATTGTTCTTATGAACATCCTATCATATCGAGGAAGTGCTTAAGGCAAATCTTAAACATCTTTTCAATATTTCTAGGATTGTTTTAAGTCCAAATGAATTTAATTATACAAATGAATTAATCGTCCGGGAATTCAAGTTTTGTTGTTATCTTGCTTCAAGAACTAGTGACATTTGAATATCCTATAGGTGAAGTAACATTTCATTTAATGTTCTCGTTTAGGAGTTATGATAACTAAAGCTTTTGAGGGTAAATTGGTGTTCAAATGGTTTCGTGATTTAGTTTAATTTCCATTAATGGGTTTAAATTTGGAATAGTGTTCAAGTTATTTTAGATTTATTTTGAATTCTTTGTGTCTTTGGTGATGTTATATTTAATTCAACTTAATTTAATTTAATTTAATTTAATTGAGTTTTAATTTAATTTAATTCAATTCAATTTAATTCAATTTAGTTTGATTTGATGTTAAATTAAATTAATTTGATTTGATTTAATTTTAATTTAATTTGATTTAATTTAATTTAATTTAATTTAATTTAATTTAATTTAATTTGATTTAATTTATTTAATTTAATTTAATTTAATTCATTTAATTTAATTTAATTTGATTTTATTTATTTAATTTAATTTAATTTATTTAATTTAATTTAATTTAATTTAAGTTATTTAATTTAATTTAATTTGTTTATTTAATTTAATTTAATTTAATTTAATTTATTTAATTTAATTTAATTTTTAATTTAATTTTATTTTTTTATTTTAATTAACACTTTAAAAGAGTTTAATAATTTAATTTTAGTTTAATGATTAAGTCTTTTAATGTTTTGAATTTGAGTTATCATTTTAATTAAGAATTGAATATTAATGAGATAATTAATTTAGGGATTTTTAAATTAAAGAATAAATCTCTTTCTAACAATATCCCTATTTTAATAATTCCAATTTTATTATTCTTCCCAAATTTAATCAATTATTTAATTAAGGTTTATTTCAATTATTTTAAATTGCTTAATGGGTTTCTATCCTTTCATTATTTAAATTTCAATCATCCAAATCAGATTAAGATCAAATATTTTATTTATTAATTTTTTATTAAACCTAAAGTTTTAATTAAAGGTTAAAATTTTAATTACCATTTTGGCCTTTGAGCTTAATAATTTCATAACTCACTAAATTGAACTCAAATGAACTTGAAATTTTTATGTGACTTCACTCATATGTCAATAAAGACATGAGAGGAGAAAATGTGATTTTTCTGTATTTAATTTATTTATATAATTATTTTTGGTGAAAAATAGAGATTTCCAAGGAAAATTTAATAACATGACCAAGAGAAAGTTTCTGTCCTTAAGAAAATTAGAGGACATTCCTAATGACAAGAGGACCACTTGGACCAATTTTAGTGATTTTTTGAATTATATTATTTTTATTATAATTATTTTAAGTTTTGGAGTGTTAATTAATTTAAAAATAAAATAAATGTTGAAAAATGAATTTTATATTTTTCAAAAATCTCTTTGATATCAAGGAAATCAGAGAATCAAATTTTACAATTTTCTGATTTTTCTATGATTTATTAAAATTATTTTAGTGAAAATGCTAGAAAATTCATTTTTTTAATTTTAAAATTACCCCTAGAGCTTTAAAATTTAATATCTCACTAAATAGACCTAAGAAAAATATGGGGTTTGTTCCTAAGTGATTAAAATTCAAAATGTGACATTTTGGTGAATTTTATTATTTTTGTGATTTTTATTATTTTTTAATTATTAAAATATTAAAATAATATTAAAAATCAACTTTGAAATTTTAATTTTCTTAAATTCCCCTGATATCAGAGAGGCACCAAAACCAATTTGGTGAATTTTTAAAAAAGTATTTTAAAGGTTATGAATTTTTAAAGTTTAAAATAACTAAATGGCTTAATCAACCCAATTAGTAGGGCTAACCAAGTCCAATTGACCTCAAATTTTTATGGTGGGTTCCTCTGATCCTAAAGGTCAGTGGAGAATTGATTTCAGGTCAATTTGATGTATGGTTAGCTCTAATTAATTAGAGATCCATTTTGGGTGTTTAAGCCAATTAGGGTTGTTTTAAATGAACTAACTCAAAACCTATTTTTCCTAGGGTCCTTTGGTCATAAGGAACATCACCAAATTTTTCTAGAATTTATTTCACAACATGCTATTTATTGGAATTAAAATACTCAAAACAGTAACATGAATTTGAAAAGTCAATAACTCTTCATAGGGATGGCCTCTGACTTTGGAAAATTCAGGAATGTTCCCAATTTAGAGGCTTCAAAAGCCCTATGGTCTCATGCCATGGTGAATTGTATACATGCATGGAGAATTAAAAATATTTAGAGAGTAAATAAATTATTAAAAATAAAATACTTGATGAAATTAAATAATTTCTTTTCCACATTATTCTCCTCTGTTCACTGAGCAAGAGGGTATTTTTATTTTATTTTTCCGATTTTTCTACACAAAGTTATGAATTTTGAAGTTTAGGGAATTAAATAAATAGAAAATACCCCTAATTTTCTATTTATCCACGCGGCGCCGCGTCAACCTCGGCAGCTCCGAAACGCCGCGTGTCGCGCTCCCATTCAACGCCGCCATCTGACTCAGCGCTCCGGGGCCCGCTGTATCGTTCCGTCTCCTGATCCGACGTGATCCTGGCCGTCCGTCCGCGCGTGTATCGAATGGACGGCATCCGTTCATCGTCCCCGAGCGTCCTCACCCGAGAGCCGTCCACACTAAATCCCTAATATCTCACTCGATACTCAATGGATTTTCATGTTCTTATGCTCTATGGATTTGTCTTAAAGAGACGAACACATCTATACGGTGATCATGCATTGAAATTAAAGCATTTGAAATGGAGAATCTCCGAAGCTCGGGATGAAGAATTAGCTCATACCTTCGCTCGCGAGAAGTGTGGCTTCGATCCGAGGGTTGTTGCACCTTTGATTGGATCTCAAGCAAGCTCCGGATGAAGTCTCCCGGTCCGGTGAATTGTCTAGGTGTGATTTCGACCAAGCCCGATCACAAAGCTTGGAGGCCGGAGCAACCGAGTGGCCTCGGAGATGGGGCTTTTGCCGGTGGACACCTTCCCTCGGTCCGGTGAAGGTGTGGGACCAATCAATTCGAGGATTGATCCACTGTGGAGAAGTGTCCCGGTTTTGGGTGGAATTTCGGCTGAGAAATCGGATTTTGTCGGCGGGGATTAGGGCAAATTGACACTCGGGATCAACCGCTTCTAAGGGTGGAGAAGGGTTTGGAACAATTTTGGCGCAGTTTCGGCAAGGTTTGTGCAACTCTCTCCTCATGGCCGTGAGGGGGTGGTGTTTAAATAGGAGAGGGTGGAGGGCCTCCTGTGGAGAGTTAGGGCTCGGGATCGACCTGCTTGGGCATGGGAAGAACAGCCATGGTGGCCATCGGGCATGGGGCGCCTCAGCAAGGGAGAATTCCTAGGTCGGGCTCACATGTGAGCTCTCGGCCATGGTGTTTTCCGGCGGCTCGGTGGCCGGCCGGCTGTGCATGGGTCACCCTCAAGGTCGGTGGGTCAGGTCCGGACTTGGTGCAAGCAATTGGCAAATGCCATGTGTAAAGAGCTTGGATTGAAATGGAATGTGGGGAAGACCATTTTGGGTTCAAATGAGTCAACCCATGGTTTTGGGCTAGGTTCACCACCCAAGGCCCGGTCTTGGCCGAAAAGGGTCACTTGGGCCGCCCAAGACAGAATGGTGTGGTCTCCATCCATGATGAGGTGGCTAAGCACGGCTTAGTGTGCGACATGCTTAAGGTAAAAAAAGGTTTAAGGAGGATTAGGAAAGGGGCCCCTCCTTTTGCCATTAATGGCTTGATCACATGTCAAGCCTTTCCATGGCTTCATGTGGCTTGTCCATGGCTTGCATGGCTCACCTTTGGCTTGGGAAAAGTGGAGTCAATTTCATGGAAATAGATTTTAGGAATTTTTGGTAATTTGATGGAAATTTGTATGAAACTTGATTTGGAATAATTTGATGGTGAATTTAGGACTTAGTGAATGGCTTTTATTAAGTGGATGGCAAGTGGAGATGTCATGTGGGCTTTAGGGTAGATTTTGGGCTTTTAAAAATGGTTTAGGAAAGTGGGCTTTTGAATTTTTAAAATGGATTTTGGGATGAAATTTTGTAAAGAGATTGGGCCAAATAATTTTTGGGTTTAGCTCATGGATGTGTCATGAGTGACTTGAAGCAAATTGGGGGTGATTTGGGTTTGGATTGGGTCGAATTTGGGTTCTTTCGGTGAATGGGCCAATATAGGTTCAAGTGGGCCAAGTTGGGCCAATGTTGGGCTAGGGTTGAAATTGATGTAAAATTAATGTTTAGAAATGTTTATGGGAGTGTTTCAAAGAGGTTTTGACTTTGGTTGGGCTTTGATTTTGGGGTTTGGGCTCATTTGGGGTTAGGTTTGGGTTTAGGTCAAAATTGGGCCTTTTAGCTTGGGGTTGAATTTGAGTGGGGTTTGGGTCCAAATTTTGGGCAAATCATGTTAGTTTTTTGTTTGTGGGAATGTTAAGGAAGATTTAGAAAAGATTTGGGGTTAATTGGAGTTGAATTGGGTGAGTTTGGGTTAGGTCTGGGTCATGGGTCCAAATTGGGCTTTAAGGCCAAAAGTGAAATTGGATCCAAATGTCAATCAAATTGGACTTGGATTTGGTCTAGATTGGTGTTGGGAATGTTGAATTGAAGTTTAGAATTGAATTGGACCAGAATTTGGGTCAATTGGATAGGTTTGGTTTGACATTGGGTTCACTTTGGGTTAAAATGGGTCAAATTGGGGGTTTTGACAAAAGTAGGGTAAATTGACAAAATTGGCCCATGGTGTAGTTGGACAAAATGAAATTAGGAATATTTTGGGATTTTCTGGAATTTTCTGGGAATTTTCTGAATTTTTTGGGTTTTTGGGTCAAGGGGGGTATTTTGGGTATTTGGAGGGTATTGGGAGGTTTTCTTGGAATTTTGGATATTTTTGGGTATGGATGGTCAATTTGAGTGATGTGGAAATGTTTGGGATTGCTTTTGAGGAATCTTTAGGTTATTTGGAAATTTTTGAGAAATTTGGAGTAATTTTAAGGGTTTCTGGGTAGCTAAGCGGTGTAGTGGTCCCGTGGGTCAAAATTCGAAAATTTGGAAAATCAAGATCGGGGTAAATTTGAGTGGAATGAAATCATTTTGGTCGAGCCATGAAGCCATATCAAGCCCACATGAGCTCTGAAGGGACTCATTTGAGGCATCCACTATGTTGTTCCCAACCCTCTTGACCAAGGGCTTAGGGGTTAAGGACCATCCATGTGAATCACCTACATGAGTCAGAGGTCAAGTTAGGTATAGGTGTGTGAAAGTGTAGTGTATAGGTGTAGTGTGTGTGTAAATCAGCCCCTTCACCTGCACCGGGCCACCTGTGGTAGTCCTAAGGCCAAAGAGTCCTATAGGAACTCATCCTTTAAACTTCCACATTCGATTTCAACCCTCTAGGTGATTAGGGGTCTGCAATCAAGTTTGTGGAGTTTGCAGGGAGTTAAGAAGTGGTTTGAATTTCTAAAAGGTGGGTCCCAATTCTAGTCCTCTAAGATAGTCAAAGGAAAAGCCTAAGGCTAGATCCTAAGTACTAAAGGGAAGAAGAGAAGACCTCATC
The DNA here is from genome assembly GCA_022702705.1 of Papilionanthe hookeriana x Papilionanthe teres. Taxonomy (NCBI): domain Eukaryota; kingdom Viridiplantae; phylum Streptophyta; class Magnoliopsida; order Asparagales; family Orchidaceae; genus Papilionanthe; species Papilionanthe hookeriana x Papilionanthe teres. The sequence goes on from CM040438.1 coordinate 15,914,798, forward strand.
AAAAATGAGGTCAACACTAAGTCAAGCCCAAACCCAAGTTAGCCTAACCTAAACCCAAGTGAGCCAATTTGAACCTATGGCTTAATCAAACCAAATTGAACCAAGTGTGGCTAAACCAACCTTTCCACAGCCACCAAGTTAACCATAGGAACCACCCTAGATCCACCTAGCCCAAGATAAGTGAACCATGGAGCAAGATTTCCCCATTTTATGGGATCTCTTCCCTTAAATGGTTAAATCCACCTTTTGCCTCACCCCAAATCCCCCTTTACTGATTTATCACCATTAAACCCTACTCCTTGGTTGACCTGACCCATGGCCAGCTCCCTTGTCCTTGCCGGCCGGCCTAGCCTCTGGAGGGGGTTGAAACCAAGAGCCACCACTAGCCTATACACACCCAAACTCACCCAATTGGCCACCTCAGCCAAATTAAACTTTTGATCTCCACTGCCCTCCACATAAGCAACTGAATCCACCCCTCAATTGAGCCCTAGCTCAGCCTCATGGCCCTGGCCATTTAAACACACCTCTCGGCCATGAGAGAGGTGTTGAAACATTTCTCAACAGAACCTCCCCAAATCACTCCCAGAGCTTCTCCCAGCCTAGAGAAGAAGAACCCCACTGCTTTCCTGCCTTCATCCCCACAGGCTGAGCTCAATCTCAGGCCAGAAAACATGACATCCTTGAAACCTCCACAGAAACCCAATTAACCTCACCCACACCTTCACCAAACCAAGATAAGGAGTTCCCTAGTGGAAGCCCCTTCCCCAGGCCACCCAATCTCTCCAGCCGTCAAAGCTTGAAATCGGCCTTGGTTACTTTCATACTTGGACAATTCCTCATATCCAGAGACTTCATCTGGAGCTTCCTTGGGATCAATCGAAGGTGCCACAACTCTCTGATTGAAGCTTGAATTATCAGAGCAAAGGTATTGACCTCTTCTTACTCCCAAGCTTCTACGGATTCTCCATTTTGTTTGGCTTAATTTTAATGCATCATAGCCATATAGATGTTTTTTCCTTGTCGAGAAGAATTCATAGAGCCCAAGAACATGTAATTTGGTTGAGTATCGAGCGAGATCTTAGTGGTTAGAAAGTGGACGCGCTCACGGGACGAACCGGCCGTAGACGATGACTAGTGGACCGTCGATGGTTTATGTATCGGTAAACGGCTAGGATTGCGCCGGACAGATCAGTGGGACATTAACCGCGGGCCCGCGTGGCTACTGAGTTTGATGGCAGCGCCGAATCAGGAGGCAACGCGTGGAATTCGACCGCCGTAGGTTGAGTTGGCGCCGACGTGGTTAAGTAGGAAATTAGGGATTTTCTGAATTATTTAAATACCTGAATCTTTAAAAATGCATATCCTTGGATAGAAAAATCATAAAAATAAACTAAAAATACCCTCTTGCTTAGTGAACAGAGGAGAATAATGTTGAAAAAGATTTGATCTATTTTGTTGAGTATTTTTTTTTTAATTAATTTAATATTGTTCTGAATGTTTTAATTCTCCATGCATGTATACATTTCACCATGGCATGAGACCATAGGGCTTTTGTAGCCTCTATTCTTGGGAACATTCCTTGAATTTACCAAGACTAGAGGCCATCTCTATGGAGAGTTATCTAATTTCCAAGTTTATGTGTCTATTTTGGGATTTTAATTCTAATAATTAGCATATTACTTAGAAAATTCTAGAAAAATTAAGGGAGGTATTTTATGACCAGAGGATCCTAGGAAAATTATGGTTTGATTTAATTCCTTAAAATAAACCCTAATTAGCTTAAATACTCAAAACTAAACTTTAATTAATTAGGAGTAACCACATATCAATGTTATTTGAAAATAATTCTCCATTATCACTTAGGATGCAGAGAACCTCACATAAAAATTTCAAGTCAATTGGAGTTAATTTAACCCATTAAATGAATTAATTGACATAGCTATTCTAAAAAATTAAAAAAATTCATAAAACCCAAAATACATTTCAAAATTTCACAAAATTGGTTTTGAGGCTTGTCTAATATCAGAGGAGTCCAAGAAAATTAAAATTGGAATTTTCTAAAAATTTTCATTTTTAACTCTATTTTTAATATTTTAATAATTAAAAAATTATAAAAATCATAATAATATTAAAGATCTGAAAAATGTCATATTTTGTCCCTTAATCATTTAGGAACCATCCAAATATTTTTCCTAAGTCTCTAGGTTAAGATATCGAGCTTTAAATGCTTAATGTAATTTTTAATATTAAAAAATGAATTTTTAAACCTTCCCACTAAAATAATTCTAATAAATCAAAGAAAGATCAGAAAATAGAAAGTTTATTTCTCGGACTTCCTTGAGGCCAGTAGGGACTTAATAAAAATATAAAATCTATTTTCCAACTTTAATTTTATTTTATAATTAATTAATACCTCAAAACTCAAAATAATTATAATAAATAAATTATAATTCAAAAAATCACCAAAATCGTTCCAAGTGATCCTTTGGTCAGTAGGAACATCCCATAATTTTCCTAAGGATAGAAAATATACATTGGTCATGTTGTTGAAGTTTCATTGAAATCCCTTATTTTCCATAAAAATAATTATATAAATTAAATTAAAAAAATAATAATAATAAAGAAAATTACATTATCTTCTTTAATGTCTTAATTGACATGTAAGTGAAGTGACATAAAAAAATTCAAATCCATTCGAGCTCAATTTAGTGAATTATGAGGTGAATAGAGCTTAAAAGGGCATAAGGGTAATTAAGGGATTCGAATCTTAATTAATATCTTAGGCTTAATCCAAGGGGGATAAAATATTTGATCTTAAAATTTTCTATTGGATGATTGAAACTTAGGGAAATTAAAAGTAGAAACCCATTAATTATCTCTGAAAACATTCAAAGTGAATCTTAATTAATTAAATAACCGAAATGTTGGAAAGATAATTAAAGTTCGATTGTTAAAATAAGGATGTAATTTAAGAAGATGTCAATTCTTTAATCTTAAATCCCTAAATGAATCACTCCAATAATATTCAACTCTTAATTAACTTTAAAGACATGATGATCAAAATTAATAATTAAAGAGGAAATGACCTTTAATTAAATTAAAGCTTAAAACATTAAATGATTTAATAACCAAATCAAAAATGGATCGAAAACATTAAAATTAGTTTGAAATAACTTGAGAACAAAACTTAAAACAAATTAGAAACATTAAGTAATATCAGAACAATTCATAATTAAAAATATGAAGATTAAACCAATTAAAGCCAACCTAAAACAATATGATTAAATTTAAATCATCAAAATTTAATGAAATTAAACAGTTTAAACAATGCATTCAACTTAAGTGACTTAAAATACTTAAAAGAAAACTAAACTGAATTCTGAAATTGAATTCTCTTAAAACAACAATTCAACTTTAATTAAAAAACGGTTAAATCCTTTAACAAACTTAGTTGTTCCAAAAGAATTTCATTATTATAACTCCTAAATGGAATACCAAATGAAATGTCACTTCACTTATAGGATAATCAAACATCCTAATTTACTGAGCAAGAGTAAACTGGGTGATTGATTCACCACTTTAATGAAATTAACTAAACTTAAAGTAATCCCTACAACGTTTAAGAAGATGTTCAGATTTCAATTCCGAGCACTTCTCTAACTTGATAGGATGTTTCAAAGAACAGTGAAACTTCATTGTTCTTTGGTGTAGAAAATCATCCTTAACAAAACACAAAAACTTAGACGTCATAGAACTAACTAAGCAACAAGATTAGGATTTTAGTAGATAACCAAAACCTTCTCTTAGCCTTTACCTAGGTATTTTCTTGCAAATATTTAAATGCCTTAACATGTGTTTTAAGTGTAGCTTGAAATGACGAGAAGACCCTCCAGGTATGCTTTTATTTTATAGTAATTTATTTACCTGCGCTGTTCTTTCTTTCTTGCAAAATTTGCACGTTAAACAACAATGCCACCCTGCATGAAAACTGAAATTTTTAGGATAGTCACAAAATTGAAACCCAAAACTAAATTAAAATCAACACAAGATAAAATTCACCGCCAAAACATTCAAAAGATAAAACAACTCAAAATTTAATCACAAACAGAACAACAAAACTACAACTACAACTAAATTAAAATGTCTCGTTGGATGATCGGGAATCCTTCGGATGATGTAACCCACGTGTTGCTAATGAGATTTCCCATGGTCTAAATGAAAGTGTGGAAATCATTCAGTTGGGATTTAGCAAAATCATTTGGACTAAGTGAATCCGATGAAAATAACGGTGTCGGGATGACGGAACAGTGGCATCTTAATCGGTTCTATTTAATCAACTTTAAGATTTGTTTTAATTAAAACATAAAAAAATTTGGACCTTAAAACTTCTAAACCAAAACTTTTCTCTCATCTCTTGATTGCCACTTTCTAAAACTAAACCTCTCCAACAACAAGGAGCTTGGAGCACAGTGGGCAGCACGGTCATCTTCGTCAGCAAAACTTGTGTCTGCTTCAACAAAACCTTTCTTAGAATTAAATAACCAAGCCATAGGATTTTGAGATAGTTTACCTAGTGCAACAAAAATCCTCAACTTTTTGTTAAGCATTTTACATATTTGTATTATGCAAATTAAGCCCTAACTCATCTTAGGACTCCGAGGTAGTTGTTTGGTACGATATAAAGCCTCACATCTTCGAGGCTATTGGTATGATTATGTCATACAAATATAAGTCCTAATTAACTAAAATTGGCAGGATCGAAACATTAAATAAACTCTCAAATTGAAGCCGAACAATAGGATAGTTTAGGAAGTTGCCAAGATTCCTCTTGGATCCTCGACCTTCTCCTACCTCTCTTCCCCGTGGATTCCCGTAATAAACCGTTCCAAATTTGATACCTTCTTTATCGAAGTCTCCAAAGTCCAATTATTTGAAAACCTTAAACTTTAAAATTCTTGAGAGCAAAACCAATGATCATTATTAAGAGTTTTCTTAAATGATTCTCGTCATTTAAGATGTAATTAACTATAGGGGCTTGCCCTTATAAGGAACTTTAAGAACCCAGTGTAATATAAACCCCGCTTAATCCCTTTATATTAAGTAAGGGAACTTGTCGGCTTATAAAATTGGTTTGCGGACCAAACGGATGTCACAAATCTTTTAGTTTATTTAATCGAGCCCCATCATAAAGCAAGCGGTGTTTATTCCTCCCGATAGATGCACTAAGTTCAGTGATGCGGTACTCGTTTATATAAACTATCCGGGATGTGAGATCAGCTTGATTTCATATCTTAAAATTTTCAAACTTAAAATTATTTTCAAAATCAAATGCTATCTTTTAAATTTATATATATATATATATATATATAAATTAAACTTAAAATTTAAGATTCGTCTACAATTTCTTTTGGAGACCCCTTTTCAAAATACAACACAATCTAAAAATAAGCCGTACATGTGGTCATCGGGTCGAAAGTGACCATATCGACCAAAGTCGACATTTTGGTCAAAAGTCGACATATTTGGTCAATGAGTTGGTAACTCGGGTCAAGAATCGACCCTTTCGACCGAAGATGACTTTTTGGTCAAAAGTTGATCTATCGGGTTAATGGGTTAGTCATTGGGTCAAAAATCGACCATTTTGACCAAAGTTAACTTTTTCGTCAAAAGTTGACATATTGGGTGAATGGGTAGTCATTTGGTCAAAAATTGACTATTTTGACAAAAATTGATTTTTTTGTAAAAAGTTGACCTATGGGGTCAACAGGTTTATCATTGGGTCAAGGGTTGACCATTTTGACTAAAGTTGACTTTTGGTCAGAGGTTGACTTATTAGGTCAACAATTTGTCATTAGATCAAAAATTGACTATTTTAAGCAAAATTGAATTTTTGGTCAAAGGTTAACCAATTGGGTCAATGGGGTGGTCATTGGGTCAGAAATTAATCATTTTGACCAAAGTTGACTTCTTGGTCAAAAGTTGACCTATTTAGTCAATGAGTTGGTAATTGGGTCAAGAATTGACCATTTGGACCAAAGATGACTTATTAGTCAAAAGTTAACCTAATGGATCAATGGGTTGGTCATTGGGTCAAAAATTGACCATTTTGACCAAAGTTGACTTTTTGGTCAAAAGTTAACCTATTGGGTCAATGGGTGGTCATTAGGTCAAAAAATAACTATTTTGACCAAATTTGACTTTTTGGTCAAAAGTTAACTTATTGGGTAAATGAGTTTGTCATTGATTTAAGGATTGACCATTTTAAACAAGTTTACTTTTTGGTCAGAGATTGGCTTACGGGGTTAATAATTGGTCATTAGGTAAAAAATTGACTATTTTGACCATAATTCACTTTTTGTTCAAAAGTTGACCTATTGGGTCAATGTGTGGTCATTAAGTTAAAAATTAACTATTTCGACCAAAATTAACTTTTTGGTCAAAAGTTGACCTATTGGGTCAATGATTTTGTCATTAGGTCAAAAATTGACTATTTTGACCAAAATTGACTTATTGGTCAAAAGTTACCCTATTGGGTCAATTGGTTGGTCATTAGGTCAAGTAGTGACCATTTTAATCAAAGTTTACTTTTTGGTGAAAAGTTGACCTATTGGGTCAATGGGTTGGTCATTAAGTCAAGGATTAACCATTTTAACCAAAGTTGACTTCTTAGTCAGAGATTGACTTATTGGGTCAATAATTGGTCATTAGGTCAAAAATTGATTATTTTGGCCAAAATTAAATTTTTGGTTAAAAGTTGACCCATTGAGTCAAAGGGGTGGTCATTAGGTAAAAAATTGACCATTTTGACCAAAGTTGACATTTTGGTCAAAAGTTAACTTATTTGGTCAATGAGTTGGTATTTGGGTCAAGAATTGACCATTTTAACCGAAGATGACTTTTTGGTCAAATTTTGATCTATTGGTTCAATGGTTTGCTCATTGGGTCAAAAATTAACCATTTTGACTAAAGTTGACTTTTTCGTGAAAAGTTGACATATTGGGTTAGGGGTGGTTATTAGGTCAAATTTTGACTATTTTGACCAAAATTGACATTTTGGTCAAAAGTCGACCTACTCGAGTTAACGAGTTCATTATCGAGTTAAGGATTGATCATTTTAACCAAACTTGGCTTTTTGGTCAAAGATTGACTTATTGGGTCAATAAATGGTCAATAGGTCAAAAATTAACTATTTTGATCAAACTTGAATTTTTGGTCAAAAGTTAACCCATTCGATCACTAGAGAGGTCCTTGGGTGAGAAATTTAATTTTTAATCCAAAGTTGACTTTTTTGTCAAAAGTTGACCTATTTCGTCAATGAGTTGGAAATTGGGTCAACAATTATCCATTTTGACCAAAGATGATGTTTTTTGGTCAAAAGTTGACCTATTGGGTTAATGGGTTAGTTATCGGGTCAAAAATTGACCATTTTGACCAAAGTTTTCTTTTGGTTAAAAGTTGATTTATTTGGTCAATGGGTGGTCATTAGGTCAAAAATTTATTATTTCGACTAAAATCGACTTTTTGGTCAAAAGTCGACATATTGGGTCATTGGGTTTATCATTTGGTCAATGATCGACCATTTTTACTAAAGTTACATTTTTGGTCAGAGATTGACTTATTGGGTCAATAATTGATCATTAATTCAAAAATTGCTCATTTTTACCGAAAATGACTTTTTGGTCAAACTTTGACCTATTAGGCTAATGGATTTGTCATTGGGTCAAGGATTGATCATTTTGACCAAAGTTGACTTATTGGGTCAATGGGTTAGTCATTGAGTCAAGGATTGACCATTTTGACCAAAGTTACCCTTTTGGTCAGAGATTGGCTTACTGATAAAAAATTGAGTATTTTGACCAAAATTAACTTTTTGGTCAAAAGTTAACCTATTGGGTCAAGGGTGGTCATTAGGTCAAAATTTGACTATTTTGACCGAAATTAACTTTTTGGTCAACAGTTGACCTTTTCAGCCAATGGGTTTCGCTCCTGGATCAAAGAATGACCATTTCGACTAAAGTCGACTTTTTGGTCGAGATCGACTTTTGGGTCAATAATCGTCATAGGTCAACAAATTAACTATTTTGAACAAATTTCAATTTTCGATCAAAAGTTAACCCATTAGGTCAACTGGGTGGTCATCGGTCGTAAATCAACATTTTGACTCAAAGATGACTTTTTGGTCAAAAGTTGACCTGACCAAAATTAAATTTTTGGTCAAAATTTTACCCATAGGGTCAACAGGGTAATCATTGGGTCGAAATCGACCATTTTGACTAAAGTCGACTTTTGGCAAAAGTTAACCTCATTTGGTTAATGGGTTCGCTTTGGAGTCAAGGATGCACCATTTCGACCAAAGTCGACTTTTTGTAAAAGATCGGTTTAATTGGTCAATAATCGGTCATTAGGCTAAAATTTACTATTTCGACCAAAATTGATTTTTTGGTCAAAAGGTAACCTATCGGTCAAGGATCGAGCATTTTGACTAAAGTCGACTTTTCGGTCAAAAGTCGACCTATCGGGTCAATGAGTTACCATCGGGTCGTGATCGACTCATTTCGACCAAAGTTAACTTTTGGTGAGAGATCGACTTATCGAGTCAATTATCGGTCATTAGGTTAAAATTTGATTATTTTCGACCAAAATCGAATTTTTGGTCAAAAGTTAACTCCGTTGGGTTAAAGGGCGGTTATCGGGTCGAAATCGAACATTTTAACCAAAGCCGACTTTTCGATCAAAAGTCGACATATCTCGACCAAAATTAAATTTTTGGTCAAAAGTTAACCCATCAGTCAATCTGTGGTCATTGGTTCAGTAATCGACCATTTCGACCATGGTTAACTTTTTAGTCAAAAGTCGATCTAATCGGTCAATGAGTTGGTAATTGGGTCAAGAATTGAGCATTTTGACCAAAGATGGCTTTTTGGTCAAAAGTTGACCTATTTGGTTAATCGTTCGTCATTGGGTGAAAAATTGACTATTTTAACCAAAGTTGATTTATTTGATCAAAAGTCGAATCTATTGCTTTAATGGGTCGATCATCGGGTCAAAAATCGACCATTTCGACCAAAGTTCACTTTTGGACAAAAGTCGATCTATCGGGTCAATGAGTGGTCATTAGTTCAAAATTTGACTATTTTGACTAAAATCGACTTTTTGGTCAAAAGTCGACCTATCAGATCAATCGGTTCATTATCGGTCAAAATCGACCATTTTGACCAAATTTGACTTTTTGGTCAGATTGACCAATAATTGGTCATTTAGTCAAAAATTAACTATATTGACCAAAAATTAAATTTTTAGTCAAAAGATAACCAATTGGGTCAACGGGGTGGTCATTAGGTCAGAAATTGACCATTTTGACCAAAGTTGACTTTTTAGTAAAAAGTCGACTTATTTGGTAAATGAGTTAAGTATTTTGGTTAAGACTCGACCATTTTTGACCAAAGATGACTTTTTGGTCAAAAGTCGACCTATTGGGTGAATGGGCCGCTCATTGTGTCAAAATTGACGATTTTGACCAAAGTTGACTATTTGGTCAAAAGTTTACCTATTGGGTCAATGAGTGGTCATTAAGTAAAAAATTGACTATTTTGACCAAAATTGACTATTTGGTCAAAAGTTGACCTATTGGGTCAATGAGTTTGTCATTGGGTCTAGGATAGTCCATTTTGACCAAAGTGGACTTTATGGTTAGAGATTGACTTATTGAGTCAATAATTAGTCATTAATTTAAAAATTGACTATTTTGACCAAAATTGACTTTTTAGCCAAAAGTTGACCTATTTGGCCAATGGGTTGGTCATTGAGTCAAGGATTGATCATTTTGACCAAAGTTAAATTTTTGGTCAAAAGTTGACATATTTGGTCAATCAGTTGGTCATTGGGTTAAGGAAAGACCATCGCATACAAAAGTCGATTTTTGTCGAGATCGGCTTACTAGGCCGCGAATTGGTAATTAGGTAGAAAATTGACTATTTTGACGAAAAATGATTTTTTTTGTCAAAAGTTGACCTATTGGATCAAGGATTGAGCATTTTGACCAAAGTTGACTTTTTGGTCAAAAGTTGACCTATTGGGTCAATGGGTTAGCCATTGGGTCAAGGATTAACCATTTTAATCAAAGTTGACTTTTTGGTCAAAAGTTGACCTATTGAGTCAATAATTGGTCATTAAGTCAAAAATTTACTATTTTGACCAAAATTGACTTTTTGGTCAAAATTCGATCTATTGGGTCAAGGTGTTAGTCATTAGGTCAAGGATTTACCATTTTGACCAAAGTTAACTTTTTGGTCAAATTTTGACCTATTGGGTCAATGGGTTTGTCATTGGGTCAGGGATTGACCATTACGACTAAAGTTAACTTTTTGGTCAGAGATTGACTTATTGGGTCAATAATTGGTCTTTAAGTTAAAAATTGACTATTCTGACCAAAATCGACTTTTTGTTCAAAAGTCGACTTATCAGGTCAATGCGTTGGTCATCGGGTCAAAAATCGATCATTTTGACCAAAGTTAACTTTCGACCAATGAGTCGGTCATATCGGGTCAATGGGTAGGTCATTCAGCTAAAATTAACCATTTTGACCAAAGTCGATTTTTGGTCAAAAGTTAACCTTTTAGGTCAATGCGTTCATCATCGGGTCAAAGAGTAACCACATCGACCAAAGTCGACATTTTCGGTCCGAGATCGGCCTATCGGGTCAATAATCGGTCATTCGATAAAAATCGATTATTTTGACTAAAATTGACTTTTTTGTCAACAGTTAACTAATTGGTCAATGGGTTGGTCATTGGGTCAAGGATTGACCAATTTGACCAAAGTTGACTTTTTGGTCAAAAGTTGACCTATTGGGTCAATGGGTTAGTCATTGGGTCAAGGATTGACCATTTTGACCAAGGTTGACTTTTCGTTGTGGATCGACTTTTTGGATCAATAATTGGTCATTAGGTCAAAAATTATTTTTTACCAAAATTAAATTTTTGGTCAAAAGTTGACCCATTGGGTCAACGAAGTGGTCTTTGGGTCACTAATTGACTATTTTGACCAAAGTTGACTTTTTGGTCAAAAGTTGACTTATTAGGTCAATGGGTGCTAATTATGTCAAAAATTGACTATTTTTACCAAAATTGACTTTTTGGTCAAAAGTTGACCCATTAAGTCAATGGGTTTGTCATTGGGTCAAGGATTGACCATTTTCACTAAAGTTGACTTTTTGGTCAGAGATTGACTTTTTGGGTCAATAATTGGTCATTAAGTCAAAAATTGACTATTTTGATCAAAATTTAATTTTTGGTCAAAAGTTAACCCATTGGGTGAACGGGGTGGTCATTAGATCGAAATTGCCATTTCGACCAAAGTCGACTTTTCGTCAACAATCGACCTACTTGGTCAATGAGTCTAGTAATCGAGTTAAGAATATTCCATTCGACTAAAGATAACTTTTTACGTAAAAGTCAATCTATCGGGTCAATGGGTTGGTCATGGGTCAAAAATTAAACATTTTGACCAAAGTTGACTTTTTGGTCAAAAGCTGACCTATTGGGTCAATTGGTGGTCACGAGGTAAAAATTTGACTACTTTGACCAAAATTGACTTTGTTGTCAAAAGTTCACTTATTGGGTAAATGGATTTGTCATTGGGTGAAGGATTGACCATTTTAACCAAAGTTTACTTTTTGGTCAGGATCGACTTATTAGGTCAATAATCGGTCATTAATTCAAAAATCAATATTTTCGACAAAAATTAACTTTTTGGTTAAAAGTCGACTTATTCGGCCAATTGGTCTGGTCATTGTTTCTGTGATCGACTATTTTGACTAAAGTCGACTTTTTGGTTAAAAGTCGACCTATTGGATCAATGGGTTGGTCATTAGTTACAGGATTGGACCAAAGTTTATTTTTTGGTTAGAGATTGGCTTACTAGGTCAATAATTGGTCATTAGGTCAAAAATTGATTATTTTGACCAAAATTTTTTTTTTTGGTCAAAAGTTGACCTAGTGGGTTAATGGGTGGTCATTAAGTCACAAATTGACTACATTAACAAAAATTGACTTTTTTTGGGTCAATGTGTTTATCATTGGGTCAAGGATTAACCATTTTGACCAAAGTTGACTTTTTGTTCAAAGATTTACTTATTGGGTCAATAATTGGTCGTCAGGTTAAAATTTGACTTTTTTGATAAAAATCGAATTTTTGGTCAAAAGTTAACCCATCGGGTTAACGGGTCAGTCATCGAGTCAAAAATCGATCGCTTTGACAATAGATGTCCCTTTGGTCAAAAGTTGACATATTTGGTCAATGAGTTGGTAATTAGGTCAAGAATTGATCCTTCTAACGAATATGACTTTTTGGTCATAAGTTGATCTTTTGGGTTAATGGGTTGGTCATTGGGTCAAAAATTGACCATTTTGACCAAAGTTGACTTTTTGGTCAAAGTTGACATATTGGTTCAATGGGTGTCCATTAGGTCAAAAATTGATTATTTTGACCAAAATTCACTTTTTTATAAAAAGATGACCTATTTGTCAATGGGTTTGTCATTGGGTCAAGGATTGACCATTTTGACCAAAGTTCAATTTTTTGTCAATGGTTGACTTATTTGGTCAATAATTGGTCGTTAGGTCAAAAATTGACTATTTTGACAAAAATTGAATTTTTCATCAAAAGTTAAGCAATTGGATCAATCGAGTGGTCATCGTTAGAAAATAACCATTTTGACTAAAGTCGATTTTTGGTCAATAAGTCGACCAATTTGGTCAATGTGTTAGTAATCAGGTCAAGAATGACCTTTTTGATCCAATGATGACTTTTTAGTCAAAAGTCGATTTATTAGGTTAATGGGCTGTCACATCATTGCAAATCAACCATTTTGACCAAAGTTGACTTTTGGCCAAAAGTCGAGCTATCGGGTCAAGGTGATCATTACGTCAAAATCGACTACTTTAACGTTAATCGACTTTTTGGTCAAAAGTCGACGTATTCGGTCAATCGGCTTGTTATTGGTGAAGGATCGATCACCATTTTGATAAAAGTTGACTTTTTGGTCGAGATCGATTTATCGAGTCAATAATTACCGTTAATTCAAAAATCAACTATTTTGACCAAAATCGACTTTTAGTCAATGATCAATCTATTGAGCCAATGGATTCATTATTAGTCAAGAATCGACCATTTTGACTACAAGCTGACTTTTTGGTCAAAAGTTAACCTATCGGTCAATCGATTGGTCATCGGGTCAAGGATCGACCATTTTGACCAAAATCGACTTTTTGGTCGAGATCGGCTTACGTGGTCAATAATTAGTCATTGGGTCAAAATCGACTACTTTGAAAAATGACTTTTAGTCAATGAGTGGTGATTAAGTCAAAAATCGCTATTTCGACTAAAATCGACTTTTGGTCAAAAGTCAACCATTTGGCTAATGAGGTGGTTATTATGTAAAAATTAACTATTTTGACCAAAATCGACTTTTTGGTCAAAATTTGACTCTATTTGGTCAACGGGTTAGTCATTGGGTCAAGGATCGATCATTTCGACCAAAGTTGTCTTTTCGTCAAAAGTCGACCTACTTAAGTCAATGAGGCTAGTTATTCGATCGAAAATCGTACAATTTTGACCAAAATTGACTTTTTGTCAAAAGTCGACCTATCGGTCAATGGGTTAGTCATTGGGTCAAGGATTGACCGTTTTGACCGAAGTTGACTTTTTGGTCAGAGATTAGCTTACTGGGTGAATAATTAGTCATTAGGTCAAAAATTGACTATTTTGACAAAAATTAACTTTTTGGTCAAAAGTTGATCTATTGGGTCAATAGGTTGTCATTAAGTAAAAAATTGACTATTTTGACCAAAATTGACTTATTAGTCAAACGTTAACCTATTGGGTCAATGGGTTTGTCAATGGGTCAAGGATTGACCATTTTATCCAAAGTTGACTTTTTTTCAGAGATTGACTTATTGTGTCAATAATTGGTCATTAGGTCAAAAATAGACTATATTGACCAAAATTGAATTTTTTGGTCAAAAGTTAACCCATTCGTTCAACGGGTGGTCATTAGGTCAGAAATTAACCATTTTGACTAAAGATGACTTTTTGGTCAAAAGTTGACCTATTTGGTCATTGAGTTGGTAATTGGGTTAAGAATTGATCATTTTAGCCCAAGATGACTTTTTGGTCAAAAGTTGACCTATTGGTTCAATGGGTTTGTTCAGTTCAAAATCGACTATTTCGATGGGTCGTCATTGAGTCAAAATCGATCATTTCGACCAAAGTCGATTTTTGTTCAAAAGTCGACCTATCGATCAATGGATCATTATCAGGTCAAGGATTGAACCATTTGACCAAAGTTGATTTTTTGGTCGAAATTCGACTTATGGGTCAATAATCGGTCATTAGGTAAAAAATTGAATATTTTGACCGAAATTAAATTTTTGGTCAAAAGGTTACCTATTGATCAATGGGTGTCATTAAGTCCAAAATTAACCATTTCGACCAAAGTCGACTTTTCGGTTAAAAGTCGAGCTATTTGGTCAACGAGTTTGTCATTGGATCAATGATCGACCATTTCGACCAAAGTCAATTTTTATCGAGATCGAGTTATTGGGTCAATAATTGGTCATTAGGTCAAAAATTCACTATTTTGATCAAAATTAAATTTTTGGTCAAAAGTCAACCCATTGGCTCAGAAATTGACCATTTTTACCAAAAATGACATTTTGGTCAAAAGTTGACATTTTTTTGACCAAAATTGAACTTTTGCTCAAAAGTTAGCCTATTTGGTCAACAGGGTGGTCATTCGGTAAAAAATTGACTATTTTAACCAAAGTCGACTTTTGGTCAAAAGTCGACTCTATTTAGTACAATGAGTCGGTAATTGGGTCAAGAATTAACCATTTTGACCTAATATGACTTTATGGTCAAAAGTTAACCTAATGGGTCAATGTGATGGTCATTGAGTCAAAAAATGACCATTTTGACAAAAGTTGACTTTTTGTCAAAGTCGATTGCCTTCGGCCAATGAGTGCCATTAAGTCAAAATTGACTATTTTGACCAAAATCAATTTTTGGTCAAAACTTGATCCATCTGGGTCAATGAGATTGATCGATGAGTCAAGTCTTGACCATTTTGACCAAAGTCGACTTTTGGTTAAAAGTCGACCTATTGGGTCAATGGTCATTGATTATTGGGTCAAGGATCGACCATTTTGACCAAATGTCGAATTTTTGGTCAAAGTCGACTCATTGGGTCAATAATCGGTCATTCGAGTCAAGGAATTTACTATTTCGACCAAAATTGACTATTCGGCCAAAAGTTGATCTATAGGTCGATGGGTCAGTCATTACGTCAAGAATTTACTATTTTCGACCAAAGTCGACTTTTAGTCAAAAGTCGACCTATTTGGTCAATGGGTCAGTCATTGGTTCAAGGATCGACCATTTTGACCAAAGTTGACTTTTTGATCAGAGATCGACTTCAGTAGGTCAATAATCGGTCATTATGTCAAAAATCGATTATTTCGAGCCAAAATCGACTTTTTTGTCAAAAGTCGACCTAATGGGTCAATGGGTTCATTATCGAGTCAAGGATCGACCATTTTGACCGGAGTTGACTTTTTGGTCAGAGATTGACATATTGGGTCAATAATTGGTCATTAGGTCAAAATGTGACTATTTTGACCAAAGTTCACTTTTTGGTCAGAGATTAACTTACTGGGTCAACATGGTGGTCCTCGCGTCGAAATCGACCATTTCGATGAAAGTCGACTTTTTGGTCAAATGTCGACATATTGGGTCAATGAGTCGGTAATCGGGTCAAGAATCGACCATTTCGACCAAACATGACTTTTTGGTTAAAAGTCGATCTATCGCGACAATGGCTTGGTCGTTAGTCAACAAAGACCGTTTTGACCAAAATTGACTTTTAATCAAAAGTTGATTTATCGGGTCAATGGGCGGTCATTAAGTCAAAAGTTGACTATTTTTACCAAAGTCGACTTTTTGGTCCAAAGTCGATATATTGGGTCAATGGGTTTTCCATCGGGTCAAGGATCGACAATTTCGACTAAAGTCGACTTTTGGTCGGAGATCGACTTATTGGTAAATAATTAGTCATTAGGTTAAAAATTTCAACATTTTGACCAAAGATGACTTTTTGGTCAAAAGTCGACCTATTTCGACCAAAATCGAATTTTTGGTCAAAATTTACCTCATCAATCTGGGTGATCATCGGGTCGAAATCGACCATTTCGACTAAAGTTCTTTTCGTCAAAAGTTAACAATTCGGTTAATGGGTTCGTCTCTGGGGTCAAGGATGTACCATTTTGACCAAAGTTGACTTTTTTGTCAAAGATTGGTTTATTGGGTCAATAATTGGTCATTAGGCCAAAAATTTACTATTTTGACCAAAATTGATTTTTTGGTCAAAAGGTAACCTATTGGTCAAGGATTGAGCATTTTGACTAAAGTTGACTTTTTGGTCAAAAGTTGACCTATTGGGTCAATGAGTTAGTCATTGGGTCATGGATTGACCATTTTGACCAAAGTTAACCTTTTGGTGAGAGATCGACTTATCGAGTCAATAATCGGTCATTAGGTTAAAATTCGACTATTTCTGGCCAAAATCAATTTTTGGTCAAAAGTTAACCCGTTGGGTTAAAGGGGTGGTCATTGGGTCCGAAATTCAACATTTTAAGCAAAGCTGACTTTTTGGTCAAAAGTTGACCTATCTTGACCAAAACTTAATTTTTGGTCAAAATTTAACCCTTTGGGTCAACGGTGTGGTCATTGGTTCAGAAATTGACTATTTTAACCAGAGTTAACTTTTTAGTCAAAAGTTGACCTAGTTGGTCAATGAGTTGGTAATTGGGTCAAGAATTGGGCATTTTGACCAAAGATGGCTTTTTGGTCAAAAGTTGACCTATTTGGTTAATCGGTTCGTCATTGGGTGAAAAATTGACCATTTTAACCAAAGTTGACTTTTTAGTCAAAAGTTGACCTATTTGGTCAATGAGTTGGTAATTAGGTCAAGAATTGACCATTTTGACCAAAGATGACTTTTTGATCAAAAGTTAACCAATTGGGTAATGGGTTGGTCATCAGGTCAAAAATCGACCATTTCGACTAAAGTTTACTTTTTCGTCAAAAGTCAATTTATCAGATCAATGGGTGGTCATTAGTTCAAAATTTGACTATTTTGACCAAAATTGACTTTTTAGTCAAAAGTTGACCTATTGGGTCAATTGGTTTGTCATTGGGTTAAATTGACCATTTTAACCAAATTTGGCTTTTTGGTCAAATTGACCAATAATTGGTCATTTGGTCAAAAATTAACTATTTTGGCCAAAAATTGAATTTTTTGTCAAAAGATAACCAATCGAGTCAACGGCAGTGGTCATTAGGTCGAAATCGACCATTTTGACCAAAGTCGACTTTTTGGAAAAAGTCGACCTATTTGGTCAATGAGTCGGTATTTTGGTCAAGATTCGACCATTTCACCAAAGATGACTTTTTGGTCAAAAGTCGATCTATTGGTTCAATGGGTTGGTCATCAAGTCAAAATCGACGATTTTGACCAAAGTCGACTATTTGGTCAAAAGTTTACCTATCAGGTCAATGAGTGGTCATTAAGTCAAAATCGACAATTTTGACCAAAATCGACTATTTGGTCAAAAGTCGACATATCGGGTCAATGAGTTCGTTATTAGTGTCAAGGATGACCATTTTGACCAAAGTGGACTTTATGGTTAGATATTGACTTATCAGGTCAATAATTAGTCATTAATTTAAAAATCGACTATTTCGACCAAAATTGACTTTTTAGTCAAAAGTTGACCTATTGTGCCAATGAGTTGGTCATCGAGTCAAGGATCGATCATTTTGACCAAAGTCGAATTTTTGGTCAAAAGTCGACATATTTTGTCAATGGGCTGGTCATCGGGTTAAGGAAAGACCATTTTGACCAAAGTCGACTTTTTGTCGAGATCGGCTTACTAGGTCGAATTGGTCATTAGGTAGTAAAATCGACTATTTTGACCAAAAATGATTTTTTTTGTCAAAAGTCGATCTATTAGGATCAATGGATCGAAGCATTTTGACCAAAGTCGACTTTTTGGTCAAAAGTCGACCTATCGGTCAATGGGTTAGCCTATCGGAGTCAAGGATTATCCATTTTAATCAAAGTTGACTTTTTGGTCAAAGATCGACCTATTGAGTCAATAATCGGTCATTAAGTCAAAAATTTACTATTTTGACCAAAATTGACTTTTTGGTCAAAAGTCGATCTATTGGGTCAAGGTGTTGGTCATTGGGTCAAGGATTTACCATTTTGACCAAAGTTAACTTTTTGGTCAAATTTTGACCTATTTGGTCAATGAGTTTGTAATCGGGTCGATGGATCGACCATTTACGACTAAAGTTAACTTTTTGGTCGGAGATCGACTTATTGGGTCAATAATCGGTCTTTAAGTTAAAAATTGACTATTCTGACCAAAATTGACTTTTTGTTCAAAAGTTGACTTATTGGGTCAATGTGTTGGTCATTGGGTTAAGAATTGACCCTTTTGACCAAAGTTAACTTTTGGTCAATGAGTTGGTCATTGGGTCGATGGGTAAGTCATTGGGCCGAAAATTAACCATTTTTACCAAAGTTGACTTTTTGGTCAAAAGTTGACATATTTGGTCGATGGGTGGTCGTAAGGTCAAAATTTGACTATAATGACCAAAATTGACTTTTTGGTCAAAAGTTGACCTATTGGGTCAATGGGTTGGTCATTGGGTCAAGGTTTGATCATTTTGACCAAAGTTGACTTTTTTGTCAAAAGTTCACCTATTGGGTCAATTGGATTGTCATTGGGTTAGAAATTGACCATTTTTTCCAAAGTTAACTTTTTGGTCAAAAGTTGACCTTTTAGGTCAATGAGTTTGTCATTGGGTCAAAGATTAACCACATTGACCAAAGTTGACATTTTGGTCTGAGATTGGCTTACTGGCCAATAATTGGTCATTCGATAAAAATTGATTATTTTGACCAAAATTGACTTTTTTGTCAACAGTTAACTAATTTGGTCAATGGGTTGGTCATTGGGTCAATGATTGATCAATTTGACCAAAGTTGACTTTTTGGTCAAAAGTTGACCTATTGGGTCAATGGGTTAGTCATTAGGTCAAGGATTGACCATTTCGACCAAAGTCGACTTTTCGGTCAGAGATCGACTATTGGATCAATAATGAGTCAATACGCTCAAGAATTGATTATTTTTACTAAAATAAAACTTTTGGTCAAAAGTCGATCTATCGGGTCAACGAAATTGGTCTCGGGTCGAAATCGACCATTATGACCAAAGTTGACTTTATGGTCAAAAGTTGACTTATTGGTTCAATGGGTGCTAATTATGTCAAAAATTGACTATTTTTACCAAAGTTGATTTTTTGGTCAAAAGTTGACCTTTTGGGTCAATGGGTTGGTTGTTGAGTCAAGGATTGACCATTTTGACCAAAGTTGACTTTTTGTCGAGGTTGACTTATCGAGTCAATAAATGGTCATTCAGTTAAAAATTGACTCTTTTGATCAAAATTTAATTTTTGGTCAAAAGTTAACCCATTGGGTCAACGGGGTGGTCATTAGATCATAAATTGTCCATTTTGACCAAAGTTGGCTTTTTGGTCAACAATTGACCTACTTGGTCAATGAGTTGGTAATTGGGTCAAAAATATACCATTTGACTAAAGATAAGTTTTTAGTCAAAAGTTGACCTATTAGGTCAATGGGTTGGTCATGGGTAAAAAATTAAACAGTTTGACCAAAGTTGACTTTTTGGTCAAAAGTTGACATATTGGGTCAATGGGTGGTCATGAGGTCAAAATTTGACTACTTTGACCAAAATCGACTTTTTGGTCAAAAGTCGATTTATCGAGTAAATGGATTTAGTCATCGAGTCAAGGATCGACCATTTTGACCAAAGTCGACTTTTGGTCATGATCGATTTATCGGTCAATGATTCGTCATTAATTCAAAATCGATACATTTTGACCAAAAATTAACTTTTCGGTTAAAAGTCAATTTATTCGCACTAATCGGTCGGTCATTGTTTCTAGAAATCGACTATTTCGACCAAAGTCGATTTTTTGGTCAAAAGTCGACCTATTCTGGATCAATGGGTTGGTCATCGAGTCAAGGATCGACCATTTTCGACCAAAGTTTACTTTTTGGTCGAGAGTCGACATATCGGGTCAATAATCGTCATTAGGTCAAAATCGACTATTTTGGACTCAAAATCGATTTTTTCGGTCAAAACTCGACCTAGTGGGTCAATTAGCGATTTTTAGTCAAAATCGACTACATTAACCAAAATTTACTTTTTGGTCAAAAGTTAACCTATCGGTCAATGTGTTTATCATCGGGTCAAGGATCGACCATTTCGACCAAAGTTAACTTTTCGTTCAAAGATTGACTTATCGGGTCAATAATCGGTCGTCGATCAAAATTGACTATTTTGATCAAAATCGAA
>CM040438.1:15935804-16070410 GCA_022702705.1 Papilionanthe hookeriana x Papilionanthe teres
TGTACTTCGTTCAGTTACGTATTGCTCGATCTCTCAGGCGTCAAGCTTGAAATCGGCCTTGGTTACTTTCATACTTGGACGATTCCTCGTATCCGAGAGACTTCATGCGGAGCTTCCTTGGGATCGATCGAAGGTGCCACGACTCTCGATTGAAGCTTGAATTATCGAGCAAAGGTATTGACCTCTTCTTACTCCCGAGCTTCTACGGATTCTCCATTTTGTTTGGCTTAATTTTAATGCATCATAGCCATATAGATGTTTTTTCCTTGTCGAGAAGAATTCATAGAGCCCAAGAACATGTAATTTGGTTGAGTATCGAGCGAGATCTTAGGGTTAGAAAGTGGACGGCTCACGGGACGAACCAGTCGTAGACGATGACTAGGGACCGTCGATGGTTTATGTATCGGGTAAACGGCTAGGATTGCGCCGGACAGATCAGTGGGACATTAACCGCGGGCCCGCGTGGCTACTGAGTTTGATGGCGGCGCCGAATCGGAGGCAACGCGTGGGATCGACCGCCGTAGGTTGAGTTAGCGCCAGACGTGGTTAAGTAGGAAATTAGGGATTTTACGAATTATTTAAATACCTGAATCTTTAAAAATGCATATCTTTTCATAGAAAAATCGTAAAAATAAACTAAAAATACCCTCTTGCTCAGTGAATAGAGGAGAATAATTTGGAAAAAGATTTGATGTATTTTGTTGAGTATTTTTTTTAATTAATTTAATATTGTTCTGAATGTTTTAATTCTCCATGCATGTATACATTTCACCATGGCATGAGACCATAGGGCTTTTGTAGCCTCTGTTCTTGGGAACATTCCTTGAATTTACCAAGACTAGAGGCCATCTCTATGGAGAGTTATCTAATTTCCAAGTTTATGTGTCTATTTTGGTATTTTAATTCTAATAATTAGCATATTGCTTAGAAAATTCTAGAAAAATTAAGGGAGGTATCTTATGACCAGAGGATCCTAGGAAAATTATTGTTTGATTTAATTCCTTAAAACTAACTCTAATTAGCCTAAATACTCCAAACTGAACTTTAATTAATTACTAGTAACCACACATCGATATTATTTGAAAATAATTCTCCATTATCACTTAGGATGCGAGAGAACCTCACATAAAAATTTCAAGTCGATTGGAGTTAATTTAACCCATTAAATGAATTAATTGACATAGCTATTCTAAAAAATTAAAAAAATTCATAAAACCCAAAATACATTTCAAAATTTCACAAAATTGGTTTTGAGGCTTGTGCAATATCGGAGGAGTCAAGAAAATTAAAATTGGAATTTTCTAAAAATTTTCATTTTTAACTCTATTTTTAATATTTTAATAATTAAAAAATTATAAAAATCATAATAATATTAAAGATCACGAAAAATGTCATATTTTGTCCCTTAATCATTTAGGAACCATCCAAATATTTTTCCTAAGTCTCTAGGTTAAGATATTGAGCTTTAAATGCTTAATGTAATTTTTAATATTAAAAAATGAATTTTTAAACCTTCCCACTAAAATAATTCTAATAAATCAAAGAAAGATCAGAAAAATAGAAAGTTTATTTCTCGGACTTCCTTGAGGCCAGAGGGACTTAATAAAAATATAAAATCTATTTTCCAACTTTAATTTTATTTTATAATTAATTAATACCTCAAAACTCAAAATAATTATAATAAATAAATTATAATTCAAAAAATCACCAAAATCGTTCCAAGTGATCCTTTGGTCGGTAGGAACATCCATAATTTTCCTAAGGATAGAAAATATACATTGGTCATAGTTGTTGAAGTTTTCATTGAAATCCCTTATTTTCCATAAAAATAATTATATAAATTAAATTAAAAAAATAATAATAATAAAGAAAATTACATTATCTTCTTTAATGTCTTAATTGACATGTAAGTGAAGTGACATAAAAAAATTCAAATCCATTTGAGCTCAATTTAGTGAATTATGAGGTGAATAGGCTTAAAAGGGCATAAGGGTAATTAAGGGATTTTAATCTTAATTAATATCTTAGGCTTAATCCAAGGGGGGATAAAATATTTGATCTTAAAATTTTCTATTGGATGATTGAAACTTAGGGAAATTAAAAGTAGAAACCCATTAATTATCTTGAAAACATTCAAAGTGAATCTTAATTAATTAAATAATTGAAATTTTGGAAAGATAATTAAAAGTTTGGATTGTTAAAATAGGGATGTAATTTAAGAAGATGTCAATTCTTTAATCTTAAATCCCTAAATGAATCACTCCAATAATATTCA
This sequence comes from Papilionanthe hookeriana x Papilionanthe teres, assembly GCA_022702705.1. Lineage (NCBI taxonomy): Eukaryota > Viridiplantae > Streptophyta > Magnoliopsida > Asparagales > Orchidaceae > Papilionanthe > Papilionanthe hookeriana x Papilionanthe teres. Next base: position 15,938,080 of record CM040438.1, read on the forward strand.
ACTCTTAATTAAATTTAAAGACATGATGATCAAAATTAATAATTAAAGAGGAAATGACCTTTAATTAAATTAAAGCTTAAAACATTAAATGATTTAATAACCAAATCAAAAATGGATCGAAAACATTAAAATTAGTTTGAAATAACTTGAGAACAAAACTTAAAACAAATTAGAAACATTAAGTAATATCGAACAATTCATAATTAAAAATATGAAGATTAAACCAATTAAAGCCAACCTAAAACAATATGATTAAATTTAAATCATCAAAATTTAATGAAATTAAACAGATTTAAACAATGCATTCAACTTAAGTGACTTAAAATACTTAAAAGAAAACTAAAGCTGAATTACGAAATTGAATTCTCTTAAAACAACAATTCAACTTTAATTAAAAAACGGTTAAATCCTTTAACAAACTTAGTTGTTCCAAAAGAATTTCATTATTATAACTCTAAATGGAATACGAATGAAATGTCACTTCACTTATAGGATAATCAAACATCATAATTCTGCGACGAAGTAAGCTGGGTGATTGATTCACCGCTTAATGAAATTAACTAAACTTAAAGTAATCCTACAACGTTTAAGAAGATGTTCAGATTTCAATTCCGAGCACTTCTCTAACTTGATAGGATGTTTCAAAGAACAGTGAAACTTCATTGTTCTTTGGTGTAGAAAATCATCCTTAACAAAACACAAAAACTTAGACGTCATAGGAACTAACTAGCAACAAGATTAGGATTTTAGTAGATAACCAAAACCTTCTCTTAGCTTTACCTAGGTATTTTCTTGCAAATATTTAAATGCCTTAACATGTGTTTTAAGTGTAGCTTGAAATGACGAGAAGACACTCCAGGTATGCTTTTATTTTATAGTAATTTATTTACTCGTACTGTTCTTTCTTTCTTGCAAAACTTGCACGTTAAACAACAATGCCACCCTGCATGAAAACTGAAATTTTTAGGATAGTCACAAAATTGAAACCCAAAACTAAATTAAAATCGACACAAGATAAAATTCACCGACAGAACATTCAAAAGATAAAAAAACTCAAAATTTATCACAAACAGAACAACAAAACTACAACTACAACTAAATTGAAACGTCTCTTTGGATGATCGGGAATCCTTCGGATGATGTAACCCGCGTGTTGCTAATGAGATTTCCCGTGGTCTAAATGAAAGTGTGGAAATCATTCGGTTGGGATTTAGCAAAATCATTTGGACTAAGTGAATCCGATGAAAATAACGGTGTCGGGATGACGGAACGGTGGCATCTTAATCGGTTCTATTTAATCAACTTTAAGATTTGTTTTAATTAAAACATAAAAAAATTTGGACCTTAAAACTTCTAAACCAAAACTTTTCTCTCATCTCTTGATTGCCACTTTCTAAAACTAAACCTCTCCAACAACAAGGAGCTTGGAGCACAGTGGGCAGCACGGTCATCTTCGTCAGCAAAACTTGTGTCTGCTTCACAAAACCTTTCTTAGAATTAAATAACGAAGCCATAGGATTTTGAGATAGTTTACACTAGTGCGACAAAAATCCTCGACTTTTTGTTAAGCATTTTACATATTTGTATTATGCAAATTAAGCCACTAACTCATCTTAGGACTCGAGGTAGTTGTTTGGTACGATATAAAGCCTCGCATCTTCGAGGCTATTGGTATGATTATGTCATACAAATATAAGTCCTAATTAACTAAAATTGGCAGGATCGAAACATTAAATAAACTCTCAAATTGAAGCCGAACAATAGGATAGTTTAGGAAGTTGCCAAGATTCCTCTTGGATCCTCAGCTTCTCCTACCTCTCTTCCTGTGGATTCCCAGAATAAACTGTTCCAAATTTGATACCTTCTTTATTGAAGTCTCCAAAGTCCAATTATTTGAAAACCTTAAACTTTAAAATTCTTGAGAGCAAAACCAATGATCATTATTAAGAGTTTTCTTAAATGATTCTCGTCATTTAAGATGTAATTAACTATAGGGGCTTGCCCTTATAAGGAACTTTAAGAACCCAGGTAATATAAACCCTGCTTAATCCCTTTATATTAAGTAAGGGAACTTGTCGGCTTATAAAATTGGTTTGCAGACCAAACGGATGTCACAAATCTTTTAGTTTATTTAATCGAGCCCCATCATAAAGCAGTGTGTTTATTCCTCCCGATAGATGCACGGTTTGTGATGCGGTACTCGTTTATATAAACTATCTGGGATGTGAGATCAGTTTGATTTCATATCTTAAAATTTTCAAACTTAAAATTATTTTCAAAATCAAATGTTATCTTTTAAATTTATATATATATATATATATATATAAATTAAACTTAAAATTTAAGATTCGTCTACAATTTCTTTTTGGAGACCCCTTTTCAAAATACGACACAATCTAAAAATAAGCTAGTACATGTGGTCATTGGATTGAGAAATTGACCATATTGACCAAAGTTGACATTTTGGTCAAAAGTTGACATATTTGGTCAATGAGTTGGTAACTGGGTCAAGAATTGACCCTTTTGACCGAAGATGACTTTTTGGTCAAAAGTTGATCTATTGGGTTAATGGGTTGGTCATTGGGTCAAAAATTGACCATTTTGACCAAAGTTAACTTTTTCGTCAAAAGTTGACATATTGGGTGAATGGGTAGTCATTTGGTCAAAAATTGACTATTTTGACAAAAATTGATTTTTTTGTAAAAAGTTGACCTATGGGGTCAACAGGTTTATCATTGGGTCAAGGGTTGACCATTTTGACTAAAGTTGACTTTTGGTCAGAGGTTGACTTATTAGGTCAACAATTTGTCATTAGATCGAAAATTGACTATTTTAAGCAAAATTGAATTTTGGTCGAAGGTTAACCGATTGGGTCGATGGGGTGGTCATTGGGTCGGAAATTAATCATTTTGACGAAAGTTGACTTCTTGATCGAAAGTTGACTATTTAGTCGATGAGTTGGTAATTGGGTCGAAGAATTGACCATTTGGACCAAAGATGACTTATTAGTCGAAAGTTAACCTAATGGATCGATGGGTTGGTCATTGGGTGAAAATTGACCATTTTGACCAAAGTTGACTTTTTGGTCGAAAGTTAACTTTATTAGGTCGATGGGTGGTCATTAGGTCAAAAAATAACTATTTTGACCAAATTTGACTTTTTGGTCAAAAGTTAACTTATTGGGTAAATGAGTTTGTCATTGATTTAAGGATTGACCATTTTAAACAAGTTTACTTTTTGGTCAGAGATTGGCTTACGGGGTTAATAATTGGTCATTAGGTAAAAATTGTTATTTTGACCATAATTCACTTTTTGTTCAAAGTTGACCTATTGGGTCGATGTGTGGTCATTAAGTTAAAAATTAAGCTATTTCGACCAAAATTAACTTTTTGGTCGAAAGTTGATCTATTGGGTTGATGATTTTGTCATTAGGTCGAAAATTGACTATTTTGACCAAAATTGACTTATTGGTCGAAAAGTTACCCTATTGGGTCAATTGGTTGGTCATTAGGTCAAGTAGTGACCATTTTAATCAAAGTTTACTTTTTGGTGAAAAGTTGACCTATTGGGTCAATGGGTTGGTCATTAAGTCAAGGATTAACCATTTTAACCAAAGTTGACTTCTTAGTCAGAGATTGACTTATTGGGTCAATAATTGGTCATTAGGTCAAAAATTGATTATTTTGGCCAAAATTAAATTTTTGGTTAAAAGTTGACCCATTGAGTCAAAGGGGTGGTCATTAGGTAAAAAATTGACCATTTTGACCAAAGTTGACATTTTGGTCAAAAGTTGACTTATTTGGTCAATGAGTTGGTATTTAGGTCGAAATTGACCATTTTAACCAAGATGACTTTTTGGTCGAATTTTGATCTATTGGTTCGATGGTTTGCTCATTGGGTCGAAAATTAACCATTTTGACTAAAGTTGACTTTTTCGTGAAAAGTTGACATATTGGGTTAGGGGTGGTTATTAGGTCAAATTTTGACTATTTTGACCAAAATTGACATTTTGGTCAAAAGTTGACCTACTGGGTTAACGAGTTTGTCATTGGGTTAAGGATTGATCATTTTAACCAAACTTGGCTTTTTGGTCAAAGATTGACTTATTGGGTCAATAAATGGTCAATAGGTCAAAAATTAACTATTTTGATCAAACTTGAATTTTTGGTCAAAAGTTAACCCATTCGATCACTAGAGAGGTCCTTGGGTGAGAAATTTAATTTTTAATCCAAAGTTGACTTTTTTGTCAAAAGTTGACCTATTTCGTCGATGAGTTGGAAATTGGGTCAGACGATTATCCATTTTGACAAAGATGATGTTTTTGGTGAAAGTTGACTATTGGGTTAATGGGTTAGTTATCGGGTCAAAAATTGACCATTTTGACCAAAGTTTTCTTTTGGTTAAAAGTTGATTTATTTGGTCAATGGGTGGTCATTAGGTCAAAAATTTATTATTTTGACTAAAATTGACTTTTTGGTCAAAAGTTGACATATTGGGTCATTGGGTTTGTCATTTGGTCAATGATTGACCATTTTTACTAAAGTTACATTTTTGGTCAGAGATTGACTTATTGGGTCAATAATTGATCATTAATTCGAAAATTGCTCATTTTTACCGAAAATGACTTTTTAGTCGAACTTTGACTATTGAAGTTTAATGGATTTGTCATTGGGTCAAGGATTGATCATTTTGACCAAAGTTGACTTATTGGGTCAATGGGTTAGTCATTGAGTCAAGGATTGACCATTTTGACCAAAGTTACCCTTTTGGTCAGAGATTGGCTTCTTGATAAAAAATTGAGTATTTTGACAAAATTAACTTTTTGGTCGAAAGTTAACTCTATTGGGTCAAGGGTGGTCATTAGGTCAAAATTTGACTATTTTGACCGAAATTAACTTTTTGGTCAACAGTTGACCTTTTCGGCCAATGGGTTTGTCCTTGGATCAAAGAATGACCATTTTGACTAAAGTTGACTTTTTGGTCAGAGATTGACTTTTTGGGTCAATAATTGGTCATAGGTCAACAAATTAACTATTTTGAACAAATTTGAATTTTCGGTCAAAAGTTAACCCATTGGGTCAACGGGGTGGTCATTGGGTCAGAAATTGAACATTTTGACCAAAGATGACTTTTTGGTCAAAAGTTGACCTATTTTGACCAAAATTGAATTTTTGGTCAAAATTTTACCCATTGGGTCAACGGGGTGATCATTGGGTCAGAAATTGACCATTTTGACTAAAGTTGACTTTTTGGCAAAAGTTAACCTATTTGGTTAATGGGTTTGTTTTGGGGTCAAGGATAGACCATTTTGACCAAAGTTGACTTTTTTTGTAAAAGATTGGTTTAATTGGTCAATAATTGGTCATTAGGCTAAAAATTTACTATTTTGACCAAAATTGATTTTTTGGTCAAAAGGTAACCTATTGGTCAAGGATTGAGCATTTTGACTAAAGTTGACTTTTTGGTCAAAAGTTGACCTATTGGGTCAATGAGTTAGTCATTGGGTCAGGGATTGACCATTTTGACCAAAGTTAACTTTTTGGTGAGAGATTGACTTATTGAGTCGATTATTGGTCATTAGGTTAAAATTTAACTATTTTGACCAAAATTGAATTTTTGGTCAAAAGTTAACCCGTTAGGTTAAAGGGGTGGTCATTGGGTCAGAAATTGAACATTTTAACCAAAGCTGACTTTTTGATCAAAAGTTGACATATCTTGACCAAAATTAAATTTTTGGTCAAAAGTTAACCCATTGGGTCAACGGTGTGGTCATTGGTTCAGAAATTGACCATTTTGACCATGGTTAACTTTTTAGTCAAAAGTTGACCTAATTGGTCAATGAGTTGGTAATTGGGTCAAGAATTGAGCATTTTGACCAAAGATGGCTTTTTGGTCAAAAGTTGACCTATTTGGTTAATCGTTCGTCATTGGGTGAAAAATTGACTATTTTAACCAAAGTTGATTTATTTGATCAAAAGTTGACCTATTGCTTTAATGGGTTGGTCATTGGGTCAAAAATTGACCATTTTGACCAAAGTTCACTTTTTGGACAAAAGTTGACCTATTGGGTCAATGAGTGGTCATTAGTTCAAAATTTGACTATTTTGACTAAAATTGACTTTTTGGTCAAAAGTTGACTGTTAGGTCGATTGGTTTGTCATTAGGTCGAAATTGACCATTTTGACCGAATTTGACTTTTGGTCGAGATTGACCGATAATTGGTCATTTAGTCGAAAATTAGCTATATTGACGAAAATTAAATTTTTAGTCAAAAGATAACCAATTGGGTCAACGGGGTGGTCATTAGGTCAGAAATTGACCATTTTGACCAAAGTTGACTTTTTAGTAAAAAGTTGACCTATTTGGTAAATGAGTTAGTATTTTGGTTAAGACTTGACCATTTTGACCAAAGATGACTTTTTGGTCAAAAGTTGACCTATTGGGTCAATGGGTTGGTCATTGGGTCAAAAATTGACGATTTTGACCAAAGTTGACTATTTGGTCAAAAGTTTACCTATTGGGTCAATGAGTGGTCATTAAGTCAAAAATTGACTATTTTGACCAAAATTGACTATTTGGTCAAAAGTTGACATATTGGGTCAATGAGTTTGTCATTAGGTCTAGGATAGTCCATTTTGACCAAAGTGGACTTTATGGTTAGAGATTGACTTATTGGGTCAATAATTAGTCATTAATTTAAAAATTGACTATTTTGACCAAAATTGACTTTTTAGTCAAAAGTTGACCTATTTGGCCAATGGGTTGGTCATTGAGTCAAGGATTGATCATTTTGACCAAAGTTAAATTTTTGGTCAAAAGTTGACATATTTGGTCAATCAGTTGGTCATTGGGTTAAGGAAAGACCATTGTGACAAAAGTTGACTTTTTGTCAGAGATTGGCTTACTAGGCCAGTAATTGGTAATTAGGTAGAAAATTGACTATTTTAAAGAAAAATGATTTTTTTTGTCAAAAGTTGACCTATTGGATCAAAGATTGAGCATTTTGACTAAAGTTGACTTTTTGGTCGAAAGTTGACTGTTGGGTCGATAGAGTTAGCCATTAGGTCGAAAGTTAACCATTTTGATCGAAGTTGACTTTTTGGTGAAAAGTTGACTATTGAGTCGATAATTGGTCATTAAGTCGAAATTCTATTTTGACCAAAATTGACTTTTTGGTTGAAATTCGATCTATTGGAGTCGAGGTGTTAGTCATTAGGTCAAGGATTTACCATTTTGACCAAAGTTAACTTTCTGGTCAAATTTTGACCTATTGGGTCAATGGGTTTGTCATTGGGTCAGGGATTGACCATTACGACTAAAGTTGACTTTTTGGTCAGAGATTGACATATTGGGTCAATAATTGGTTTTTAGGTTAAAAATTGACTATTCTGACCAAAATTGACTTTTTGTTCAAAAGTTGACTTATTGGGTTGATGCGTTGGTCATTGGGTCGAAGATTGACCCTTTTGACCGAAGTTAACTTTCGGTCGATGAGTTGGTCATTGGGTCGATGGGTAGAGTCATTGGTAGAAAATTAACCATTTTGACCAAAGTTGACTTTTTGGTCAAAAGTTAACCTTTTAGGTCAATGCGTTTGTCATTGGGTCAAAGAGTAACCACATTGACCAAAGTTGACATTTTGGTCTGAGATTGGCTTACTGGGTCAATAATTGGTCATTCGATAAAAATCGATTATTTTGATAAAATTGACTTTTTTGTCAACGAGTTAACTAATTGGTCGATGGGTTGGTCATTGGGTGAGATTGACCAATTTGACGAAGTTGACTTTTGGTCGAAAGTTGACTATTAGGTCGATGGGTTAGTCATTGGGTCGAGATTGACCATTTGACGAAAGTTGACTTTTTGGTTAGGGATTGACTTTTTGGATCAATAATTGGTCATTAGGTCGAAAAATTATTTTTGACAAAATTAAATTTTTGGTCGAAAGTTGACTGATTAGATTGACGAAGTGGTCTTTGGGTCACTAATTGACTATTTTGACCAAAGTTGACTTTTTGGTCGAAAGTTGACTTATTAGGTCGATGGGTGCTTAATTATGTCGAAAATTGATTATTTTTACCAAAATTGACTTTTTGGTCGAAAGTTGACCTATTAAGTCGATGGGTTTGTCATTGGGTCGAGGATTGACCATTTTCACTAAAGTTGACTTTTTGGTCGAGAGATTGACTTTTTGGATTGATAATTGGTCATTAAATCAAAAATTGGTTATTTTGATCAAAATTTAATTTTTGGTCAAAAGTTAACCCATTGGGTGAACGGGGTGGTCATTAGATCAGAAATTGGCCATTTTGACCAAAGTTGGCTTTTTGGTCAACAATTGACCTACTTGGTCAATGAGTTGGTAATTGGGTTAAGAATATTCCATTTGACTAAAGATAACTTTTTGGTCGAAAGTTGACTGATTAGGTCGATGGGTTGGTCATAGGTCGAAAATTAAACATTTTGATCGAAGTTGACTTTTTAATCTAGTGACTATTAGGTCGATTAATGGTCACGAGGTAAAAATTTGATTACTTTGACCAAAATTGACTTTGTTGTCAAAAGTTCACTTATTGGGTAAATGGATTTGTCATTGGGTGAAGGATTGACCATTTTAACCAAAGTTTACTTTTTGGTCAGGATTGACTTATTGGGTCAATAATTGGTCATTAATTCAAAAATTGAATATTTTGACAAAAATTAACTTTTTGGTTAAAAGTTGACTTATTCGGCCAATTGGTTGGTCATTGTTTCTAGGATTGATTATTTTGACCAAAGTTGACTTTTTGGTTAAAAGTTGACCTATTGGATCAATGGGTTGGTCATTGGGTTAAGGATGGACCAAAGTTTATTTTTTGGTTAGAGATTGGCTTACTAGGTCAATAATTGGTCATTAGGTCAAAAATTGATTATTTTGACCAAAATTTTTTTTTTTGGTCAAAAGTTGACCTAGTGGGTTAATGGGTGGTCATTAAGTCGAAAATTGACTACATTAACAAAAATTGACTTTTTTGGGTCGATGTGTTTATCATTGGGTCAAGGATTAACCATTTTGACCAAAGTTGACTTTTTGTTCAAAGATTTACTTATTGGGTCAATAATTGGTCGTCAGGTTAAAATTTGACTTTTTTGATAAAAATTGAATTTTTGGTCAAAAGTTAACCCATTGGGTTAACGGGTTGGTCATTGGGTCAAAAATTGACCGTTTTGACAATAGATGTCCCTTTGGTCAAAAGTTGACATATTTGGTCAATGAGTTGGTAATTGGATCGAAAATTGACCATTTTGACGAATATGACTTTTTGGTCGAAAGTTGATCTTTTGGGTTGATGGGTTGGTCATTGGGTCGAAAATTGACCATTTTGACCAAAGTTGACTTTTTGGTCGAAAGTTGACATATTGGTTCGATGGGTAGTCATTAGGTCGAAAATTGATTATTTTGACCGAAATTGACTTTTTAGTCAAAAGTTGACTATTGGTCGATGGGTTTGTCATTGGGTCGAGGATTGACCATTTTGACTGAAGTTGATTTTTAGTCGATGGTTGACTTATTTGGTCGATAATTGGTCGTTAGGTCAAAAATTGACTATTTTGACAAAAGTTGAAATTTTCATCAAAAGTTAAGCAATTGGATCAACTGGGTGGTCATTGGGTTAGAAAATAACCATTTTGACTAAAGTTGACTTTTTGGTCAATAGTTGACGATTTGGTCGATGTGTTAGTAATTGGGTCGAGAATTGACCTTTTCGTCCAATGATGACTTTTTAGTCAAAAGTTGACTTATTAGGTTAATGGGTTGGTCACTGGGTCAAAAATTGACCATTTTGACCAAAGTTGACTTTTTGGCCAAAAGTTGAGCTATTGGGTCAAGGGGTGGTCATTAGGTCAAAAATTGACTACTTTAACGTTAATCGACTTTTTGGTCGAAAGTTGACGTATTGGGTCGATGGGTTAGTCATTGGTTAAGGATTGACTATTTTGACTAAAGTTGACTTTTTGGTCAGAGATTGACTTATTAGATTCGATAATTGGTCGATTAATTCGAAAAATTGATTATTTTGACCAAAATTGACTTTTTGGTCAATGGTTGACCTATTAGGCCGATGGATTTGTCATTAGGTCGAAGAATTGACCATTTTATTATGAGTTGACTTTTTGGTCGAAAGTTGACTGTTAGATTGATCGGTTGGTCATTGGGTCGAGGATTGACCATTTTGACCAAAGTTGACTTTTTGGTCGAAGATTGACTTATTGAGTCGATGAATTAGTCATTAGAGTCGAAAATTGACTACTTTTGAACAAAAATGACTTTTAGGTCGATGGTGGTGATTAAGTCGAAAATTGGACTATTTTGACTAAAATTGACTTTTTGGTCGAAAGTTGACCATTTGGGTTGAATGAGGTTGGTTATTATGTCAAAATTATGACTTATTTTGACCAAAATTGACTTTTTGGTCGAAATTTGACTTATTTGGTCGATGGGTTGGTCATTGGGTCGAGAATTGACCATTTTGACCAAAGTTGACTTTTTGGTCGAAAGTTGACTGCTTGGGTCGATGAGGCGGTCATTTGGTCGAAAATAGACAATTTTGAGCAAAATTGACTTTTTGGTCAAAAGTTGACCTATTGGGTCAATGGGTTGGTCATTGGGTCAAGGATTGACCGTTTTGACCGAAGTTGACTTTTTGGTCAGAGATTAGCTTACTGGGTGAATAATTAGTCATTAGGTCAAAAATTGACTATTTTGACAAAAATTAACTTTTTGGTCAAAAGTTGATCGTTATTAGGTCGATAGGTTGTCATTAGGTAAAAAATTGATCATTTTGACCAAAATTGACTTATTGGTCGAACGTTAACTGTTAGATTCGATGGGTTTGTCGATTGGGTCGAGAATTGACCATTTTGATCGAAAGTTGACTTTTTAGTCGGAGATTGACTTATTAGGTCGATAAGTTGGTCATTAGGTCGAAAATAGATCTATATTGACGAAATTGAACTTTTTGGTCGAAAGTTAACCTATTAGATTCGACAGGGTTGGTCATTAGGTCGAGAAATTAACCATTTTGACATAAAGATTGACTTTTTGGTCGAAAGTTGACTTATTAGTTCGATGAGTTGGTATTGGGTCAAGAATTGATCATTTTAGCCCAAGATGACTTTTTGGTCAAAAGTTGACCTATTGGTTCAATGGGTTTGTCTTTGGGTTCAAAATTGACCATTTGATGGGTTGGTCATTGGGTCAAAAATTGATCATTTTGACCAAAGTTGACTTTTTGTTCAAAAGCTGACCTATTGGATCAATGGATTGGTCATTGGGTCAAGGATTAACCATTTTGACCAAAGTTGATTTTTTGGTCAGAAATTGGCTTACTGGGTCAATAATTGGTCATTAGGTAAAAAATTGAATATTTTGACCAAAATTAAAATTTTGGTCAAAAGATTACCTATTGAGTCAATGGGTGGTCATTAAGTCCAAAATTAACTATTTTGACCAAAATTGGCTTTTTGGTTAAAAGTTGAGCTATTGGGTCAGTGGCTTTGTCATTGGATCAATGATTGACCATTTTGACCAAAGTTGAATTTTTGTCGGAGATTGACTTATTGGGTCGATAATTGGTCATTAGGTCGAAAATTACTATTTTGATCGAAATTGAATTTTTGGTCGAAAGTTGACCCATTAGCTCGAAATTAGTCATTTGTGCAAAAATGACATTTTGGTCAAAATTGACATTTTTGACCAAAGTTGAACTTTTAGCTTCGAAGATTAGCTTTATTTGGTCTAACGGGTGTAGTCATTCGGTAAAAAATTGACTATTTTAACAAAGATTGACTTTTTGGTCGAAAGTTGACCTATTGTAGTCGATGGAGTTGGTAATTGGGTCGAATTGACCATTTTGACCTAATATGACTTTATGGTCGAAAGTTAACTATTGGGTCGATGTGATTGGTCATTAGGTCGAAAATTGACCATTTGACAAAAGTTGACTTTTTGGTGAAGTTGACTGTTCGGTCGATAAGTGGTCATTAAGTCGAAAATTGACAATTTTGACCAAAAATAATTTTTTGGTCAAAACTTGTCCATTTGGGTCAATGAGATGGTCGATGGGTCAAGTCTTGACCATTTTGACCAAAGTTGACCTTTTGGTTAAAAGTTGACCTATTGGGTCAATGGGTTGGTTATTGGGTCAAGGATTGACCATTTTGGCCAATGTTGAATTTTTGGTCAAAAGTTGACTGATTAGGTCGATAATTGGTCATTAGATCGAAAATTTACTATTTTGACCAAAATTTACTTTTTGGTCGAAAGTTGACTGCATAGGGTCGATGGGTTGGTCATTGCGTCGAGGATTTACTATTTTGACCAAAGTTGACTTTTAGTCGAAGATTGACTGTTAGTTAATGGGTTTAGTCATTGGTTCGAGATTGATCATTATGACCGAAGTTGACTTTTTGGTCGAGAGATTGACTTAGTGGGTCGATAATTGGTCATTATGTCGAAAATTGATTATTTTGACGAAAATTGACTTTTTTGTCGAAAGTTGACCTAATGGGTCGATGGGTTTGTCATTGGATTCGAGATTGACCATTTTGACCGGAGTTGACTTTTTGGTCGAGAGATTGACTTATTGGGTCGATAATTGGTCATTAGGTCGAAATGTGACTATTTTGACCAAAGTTCACTTTTGGTCGAGAGATTGACTTACTGGGTCGACATGGTGGTCCTTAGTGTCGAGAATTGACCATTTTGATGAAAGTTGACTTTTTGGTCGAATGTTGACATATTGGATCGATGAGTTGGTAATTGGGTCGAAAATTGACCATTTTGACCAAACATGACTTTTTGGTTAAAAGTTGACTGTTAGCTGTGATGGTTTGGTCGATTGGGTCGACAAATAACCGTTTGACCAAAGTTGACTTTTTGGTCGAAAGTTGACTTATTGGGTCGATGGGTGGTCATTAGGTCAAGAATTGATTATCTTGACGAAATTTGACTTTTTGGTCCAAAGTTGATATATTGGGTCAATGGGTTTTCCATTGGGTCAAGGATTGACAATTTTGACTAAAGTTGACTTTTTGGTCAGAGATTGACTTATTGGGTAAATAATTAGTCATTAGGTTAAAAATTTTGAACATTTTGACCAAAGATGACTTTTTGGTCAAAAGTTGACCTATTTTGACCAAAATTGAATTTTTGGTCAAAATTTACCCATTGGGTCAACGGGGTGATCATTGGGTCAGAAATTGACCATTTTGACTAAAGTTCTTTTTGGCAAAAGTTAACAATTTGGTTAATGGGTTTGTCTTGGGGTCGAGATAGTACCATTTTGACCAAAGTTGACTTTTTGTCGAATTGGTTTATTGGGTCGATAATTGGTCATTAGGCGAAAATTTACTATTTTGACCAAAATTGATTTTTTGGTCGAAAGTTAACTTGATTAGTCGAGGATTGAGCATTTTGACTAAAGTTGACTTTTTGGTCGAAAGTTGACTGTTGGGTCGATGAGTTAGTCATTGGGTCATGGATTGACCATTTTGACCAAAGTTAACCTTTTGGTGAGAGATTGACTTATTGAGTCAATAATTGGTCATTAGGTTAAAATTTGACTATTTTGACCAAAATTGAATTTTTGGTCAAAAGTTAACCCGTTGGGTTAAAGGGGTGGTCATTGGGTCAGAAATTGAACATTTTAACCAAAGCTGACTTTTTGGTCAAAAGTTGACATATCTTGACCAAAATTTAATTTTTGGTCGAAATTAACCCTTTGGATCGACGGTGTGGTCATTGGTTCGAAATTGACTATTTTAACCAGAGTTAACTTTTAGTCGAAAGTTGACTAGTTAGTCGATGAGTTGGTAATTGGGTCAAGAATTGGGCATTTTGACCAAAGATGGCTTTTTGGTCAAAAGTTGACCTATTTGGTTAATCGGTTCGTCATTGGGTGAAAAATTGACCATTTTAACCAAAGTTGACTTTTTAGTGAAAGTTGACTTGTTGGATCGATGAGTTGGTAATTAGGTCGAGAATTGACCATTTTGACCAAAGATGACTTTTTGATCAAAAGTTAATCGATTGGGTTAATGGGTTGGTCATTAGATCGAAAATTGACCATTTTTGACCGAAGTTTACTTTTTGGTGAAAGTTGACCTATTGGATTGATGGGTGGTCATTAGTTCGAAAATTGACTATTTTGACCAAAATTGACTTTTAGATCGAAAGTTGACTTATTAGGTCGATTGGTTTGTCATTGGGTCTAAATTGACCATTTTGACCAAATTTGGCTTTTTGGTCGGAATTGACCGATAATTGGTCATTTGGTCGAAAATTAACTATTTTGGCCAAAATTGAATTTTTGTCGAAAGATAACCAATTAGATCAGCGGGGTGGTCATTGTGTCAGAAATTGACCATTTTGACAAAGTTGACTTTTTGGTCAAAAGTTGACCTATTTGGTCGATGAGTTGGTATTTTGGTCAAGAAATGACCATTTTGACGAAAGATGACTTTTTGGTCGAAAAGTTGACTCTATTAGGTTGATGGGTTGGTCATTAGATCGAAAATTGGCGATTTTGACGAAAGTTGACTATTTGGTGAAAGTTTACCTGTTAGATTGATGAGTGGTCGTTAAATTAAAGTGTGATTTTGACTAAAATTAGTTATTTGGTCGAAAGTTGACATGTTGAGGTCGATGAGTTTGTCATTAGGTCGAGGATTGATCCATTTTGACGAAGTGGACTTTATGGTTAGATAGTTGACTTATTAGATTGATAATTGGTCATTAATTTAAAATTGATTATTTTGACCAAAATTGACTTTAAGTCGAAAGTTGACTATTCGGTTGATGAGGTTGGTCATTGAGTCAAGGATTGATCATTTTGACCAAAGTTGAATTTTTGGTCAAAAGTTGACATATTTTGTCAATGGGTTGGTCATTGGGTTAAGGAAAGACCATTTTGACCAAAGTTGACTTTTTTGTCAGAGATTGGCTTACTAGGTCAGAAATTGGTCATTAGGTAGAAAATTGACTTATTTTGACGAAAATTGACTTTTTTGTCGAAAGTTGACTTTATTAGATCATTAGGATTGAGTCATTTTGACCAAAGTTGACTTTTTGGTCGAAAGTTGACTTATTAGGTCGATGGGTTAGCCATTGGAGTCGAAGGATTAACCATTTTAATCCAAAGTTGACTTTTTAGTTCAGAAGTTGACTTATTGAGTCGATAATTGGTCATTAGGTCGAAATTACTATTTTGACGAAAGTTGACTTTTTGGTCGAAAGTCGATCTGATTAGATTGAGTGTTGGTCATTGGGTCGAGGATTGACCATTTTGACCAAAGTTGACTTTTAGGTCAATTTTACTTGTTGGTCGATGAGTTTGTAATTGGGTCAAGGATTGACCATTTGACTGAAGTTAACTTTTTGGTCGGAGATTGACTTATTGGGTCGATAATTGGTCATTAAGTTAAAAATTAATTGTTGACCAAAATTGACTTTTTGGTCAAAAGTTGACTTATTGGATCGATGTGTTGGTCATTGGGTCAAGAATTGACCCTTTTGACCAAAGTTGACTTTTGGTCGAAGGTTGAGTCTATTGGGTCGATGGGTAAGTCGTTAGGTCGAAGATTGACCATTTTTGACCAAAGTTGACTTTTTGGTCGAAGTTGACATATTGGGTCGATGGTTGGTCATTAGGTCAAAAATTGACTATTTTGACCAAAATTGACTTTTTGATCAAAAGTTGACCTATTGGATCAATGGGTTGGTCATTGGGTTGAAATTGACCATTTTGACCAAAGTCTACTTTTTTGTCAAAAGTTCACCTATTGGGTCAATTGGTTGGTCATTGGGTCAGAAATTGACCATTTTTTCCAAAGTTAACTTTTTGGTCAAAAGTTGACCTTTTAGGTCAATGAGTTTGTCATTGGGTCAAAGATTAACCACATTGACCAAAGTTGACATTTTGGTACGAAGATTGACTATTGGGTCGATGAGTTGGTCATTCGATAAAAATTGATTATTTTGACGAAATTGACTTTTTGGTCGAAGTTAACTAATTTGGATTGATGGGTTGGTCATTGGGTCGATGATTGATCATTTTGACAAAAGTTGACTTTTTGGTCGAAAGTTGACCTATTGGGTCGATGGGTTGGTCATTAGGTCGAAGATTGACCATTTTGACCAAAGTTGACTTTTTGGTCGAGGATTGACTTATTGGATCAATAGTTGGTCATTAGGTCGAAATTGATTATTTTGACTAAAATTGAATTTTTGGTCGAAAGTTGACCTATTGGGTCGATGAGTTGGTCATTAGGTCGAGAATTGACCATTTTGACCAAAGTTGACTTTATGGTCGAAAGATTGACTTATTGGTTCGATGATTGGTAATTATGTCGAAAATTGATTATTTTGTACCAAAATTGACTTTTTGGTCAAAAGTTGACTGATTAGGTCGATGGGTTTGTCATTGGGTCGAGGATTGACCATTTTGACCAAAGTTGACTTTTTGGTCGAGAGATTGACTTGTTAGATTGATAATTGGTCATTAAGTCGAAAATTGGCTATTTTGATCGAAATTGAATTTTTGGTCGAAAGTTAACCCATTAGAGTCAACGGGGTGGTCATTAGATCATAAATTGTACCATTTTGACCAAAGTTGACTTTTTGGTCGACAAGTTGACCTATTTGAGTCGATGAGTTGGTAATTGGGTCGAAAATATGACCATTTGACTAAAGATGACTTTTAGTCGAAAGTTGACTATTAGGTCGATGGGTTGGTCATTGGGTCAAAAATTGACGAGTTTGACCGAAGTTGACTTTTTGGTCGAAAGTTGACATATTGGGTCAATGGGTGGTCATGAGGTCAAAATTTGACTACTTTGACCAAAATTGACTTTGTTGTCAAAAGTTCACTTATTGAGTAAATGGATTTGTCATTGGGTGAAGGATTGACCATTTTAACCAAAGTTGACTTTTTGGTCAGGATTGACTTATTGGGTCAATAATTGGTCATTAATTCAAAAATTGACAATTTTGACAAAAATTAACTTTTTGGTTAAAAGTTGACTTATTCGGCCAATTGGTTGGTCATTGTTTCTAGGATTGATTATTTTGACCAAAGTTGACTTTTTGGTTAAAAGTTGACCTATTGGATCAATGGGTTGGTCATTGGGTTAAGGATTGACCATTTTGACCAAAGTTTATTTTTGGTCAGAGATTGGCATACTTGGTCAATAATTGGTCATTAGGTCAAAAATTGACTATTTTGACCAAAATTGATTTTTTTGGTCAAAACTTGACCTAGTGGGTCAATGGGTGGTCTTTAAGTCAAAAATTGACTACATTAACCAAAATTTACTTTTTGGTCAAAAGTTAACCTATTGGGTCAATGTGTTTATCATTGGGTCAAGGATTGACCATTTTGACCAAAGTTAACTTTTTGTTCAAAGATTTACTTATTGGGTCAATAATTGGTCGTCAGATTAAAATTTGACTTTTTTGATAAAAATTGAATTTTTGGTCAAAAGTTAACCCACTGTGTTAACGGGTTGGTCATTAGATCGAGAAGTTGATCATTTTGACAAAAGATGACCATTTGGTCAAAAGTTGACCTATTTGGTCAATAAGTTGGTAATTAGGTCAAGAAGGGACCCTTCTAACTGGAGATGACTTTTTGGTCATAAGTTGATCTTTTGGGTTAATGGGTTGGTCATTGGGTCAAAAATTGACCATTTTGACCAAAGTTGACTTTTTAGTCGAAAGTTGACCATATTGGTTCGATGAGTGGTCATTAGGTCAAAAATTGATTATTTTGACCAAAATTCACTTTATTATAAAAGTTGACTGCATTAGGTCGATAGGTTTGTCATTAGGTTCGAGATTGACCATTTTGATCGAAGTTGACTTTTTGTCGATGAGTTGACTTATTTAGTCGATAATTGGTCGTTAGATCAAAATTGATTATTTTGACCAAAATTGAATTTTTGATCGAAAGTTAACCCATTGGATCAGCAAGGGTGGTCATTGGGTCAGAAATTAAACATTTTGACTAAAGTTGACTTTTTAGTTCGATAGTTAACTGATTGGTCGATGTGTTGGTAATTAGATCAAGAATTGACCATTTTGATCCAAATGATGACTTTTTGATCGAAAGTTGACTATTGGATCGATGGGATGGTCATTGGGTCGAAAATTGACCATTTTGACCAAAGTTGACTTTTTGGTCGAAAGTTGATCTGTGTAGGTCGATGGGTGGTCGATTAGATCAAAAATTGACTTATTTTGACCAAAATTGACTTTTTGGTCGAAAGTTGACTATTAGATCGATGGATTTGTTATTGAGTGAAGGATTAGTATTTTGATCGAAAGTTGACTTTTTAGTGAGAGATTGACTTATTAGGTTGATAATTGATCATTAGATTCGAAAATTGACTATTTTGACCAAAATTGACTTTTTAGTCGAAAGTTGACTATTAGATCGATGGATTTATCGGTCGTCAAGATTGAGTACATTTGACGAAGTTGACTTTTTGGTCGAAAGTTAACCTATTGAGTCAATCAGTTGGTCATTAGATTCGAATTGTCTACTTAGTAATTTGATCGAAGATTGACTACGAAGTCGATATAATTAGTCTTAGGTCAATAAATTGATCATTTGATGCAAAAATGACTTTTTGGTCATTAATTAGTCATTAGGTAAAAATTGACTATTTTGGTCGAATGATTTATTATTGGTCGAGAGTTGACTATTTGGTCGATGAGGTAGTCATTTTGTAAAGAATTAACTATTTTGACCAAAATTTACTTTTTAGGTCGAAAGTTGACTATTGGGTCAATGGGTTAGTCATTGGGTCGAAGTTGTCATTTTGACGAAATTGACTTTTTAGTCTAAATGTTGACTTATTCAGGTCGATGAGGTGGTCATTAGGTCGAAATTAACGATTTTGACCAAAGTTGACTTTTTGGTTAAAAGTTGACTTATTGGGTCGATGGGTTAGTCATTAGGTCGAGAATTGACCATTTTGACCAAAGTTGACTTTTTGGTGAAATTTGACATATTGAGTCGAATAGGTTGGTCATTAGGTCAAAAATTGATTAATTTTGACAAAAGTTAACTTTTTAGTCGAAAGTTGACATGTTAGGTCGATAGGTTGTCATTAAGTCAAAATTAGTTATTTTGACCAGAAATTGACTTTATGAGTCGAACGTTAACTTGTTAGATCGATGGGTTGTGTCATTAGGTCGAGGATTGACCATTTTGACCCGAAGTTGACTTTTTGGTGAGAGATTGACTTATTGGGTCGATAATTGGTCATTAGGTCGAAAATTGAGTATTTTGACGCAAATTGAATTTTTGGTCGAGAGTTAACGGTTCTATTGGCGAATGGTGGTCATTGAGGTCGAAAGTTGACCAGTTTGACTAAAGATGACTTTTTGGTCGAAGTTGACCTATTAGGTCGATGAGTTTGGTCATTGGGTTAAGAATTGACTCATTTTGACCGAAGATGACTTTTTGGTCGAAAGTTGATCTTGTTAGTTCGATGGGTTGGTCATTAGGTCAAAAATTGACCATTTTGACAAAGTTGACTTTTTGGTTGAAAGTTGACTTATTGGGTTGAATGAGTTGGTCATTGAGGTCGAAAATTGACTATTTTGACAAAAGTTGACTTTTTGGTCAAAAGTTGACTGTTAGGTCGATGGGTTGGTCATTGGGTCGAGAATTGATCATTTTGACAAAAGTTGACTTTTTGGTCGAAAGTTGATCTATTGGGTCGATGGGTTGGTCATTGGGTCGAAAATTGACCATTTTGACCAAAGTTGACTTTTTGGTGAAAAGTTGACCTATTAGGTCGATGGGTGGTCATTAGAGTCAAAATTGATTATTTTGACGAAAATTGACTTTTTGGTCGAAAGTTGACTTGTTAGAGTCGATGGGTTAGTCATTAGGTCGAGGATTGACCATTTTGAATAAAGTTGACTTTTTGGTCGAGATTGGCTTAATTGGGTCGATAATTGGTCATTAGGTCGAAAATTGACTATTTTGACCAAAATTGACATTTTGGTCGAAAGTTGACCTATTTGGATTGACGGGGATGGTCGATTAAGTCGAAAATTGACTATTTTGACCAAAATTGACTTTTTGGTCGAAAGTTGACCTATTAGGTCGATGGGTTGGTCATTAGGTCGAAGATTGACCATTTTGAGCAAAGTTGACTTTTTGGTGCAAAAGTTGACTTATTGGGTCGATAGGTTGGTCATTGGGTCGAGGATTGACTATTTTGACCAAAGTTGAACTTTTTGGTCGAAAGTTAACCCGTAGATCGATGATGGTCATTAGATCGAATTAACCTTTTGACAAAATGGCTTGTTGAGTTGAAACGTTGACTATTTTGATCGAGAAATTGACTTTTTAGTCGAAATTGAACCATTGTGATTAGACGGTGAGGTATTGGGTCAACTTATTGGGTTAGAAATTGACCATTTTGACCAAAGTTGACTTTTTGGTTAAAGGTTGACTAGTTTGGTCAATGAGTTGGCAATTTGGTCAAGAATTGACCATTTTAACAAAAGATAACTTTTTGGTCAAAAGTCGACTTATTGGGTCAATAGGTTGGTCATTGGGTCAAAAATTGACTTTTTGGTCCAAAGTTGACTTTTTGGTTCAAAGTTACGTTATTGGGTCGATGGGTAGGTCATTATGATCGAAAATTACTATTTTGATCAAAAGTTGACTTTTGGTCGAAATTGACCATTGGGTAGATGGTTTGTCATTGGGTCGAGGATTGACCATTTTGACCAAAGTTGACTTTTTGGTCGAGAGATTAGACTTAGTTGGGGTCGATAATGTGGTCATTAAGTCGTGAAAATTAAGCTATTTTGACCAAAATTGACTTTTTGGTCAAAAGTTGACTTATTGGGTCGATGGAGTTAGTCATTAGGTCGAGATTAATCATTTTGACCAAAGTTGACTTTTTGGTCAAAAGTTTACCTCTTGGGTCATTGGGTTGGTCATTGGGTCAAGGATTGACCATTTTGACCAAAGTTGACTTTTTGGTCGAATGTTGACTTATTAGATCGATGGGTTGGTCATTAGGTAAAAAATTAACTATTTTGACCAAAATTGATTTTTGGTCGAAGTTGAACTATTGGCTCGATGGGTTAGTCATTAGGTCGAGGATTGACAATTTTGACAAAAGTTGACTTTTTGGTCAGAAGATTGACTTATTGGAGTTGATAATTCGGTCATTAAGTTCAAAAATTGATTGATTTTGACGCAAAATTTACTTTTTAGTCGAAAGTTGACCTATTGGGTCATTGAGTTGGTCATTGAGTTAGAAGATTGACCATTTTGACCGAAGTTGACTTTTTGGTCGAGATTGACTATTTGTGTCGATGAGTTGGTCATTGGGTCAAAGGATTGACCATTTTGACCAAAGATTGACTCTTTGGTCAAATGGTGATCGTATTGGGTCAATGGGTTGGTCATTGGGTCAAAAATTGACTATTTTGACCAAAATTGACTTTTTGGTCAAAAGTTGACCTATTGGGTCAATGGGTTGGTCATTAGGTCAAGGATTGACCATTTTGACCAAAGTTGACTTTTTGGTCAAAAGTTGACCTATTAGGTCAATGGGTTGGTCATTAGGTCAAAAATTGGTCATTTTGATCAGAAGCTTGACTATTTTGACGAAGTTGACATTTTTGGTCAAACGTTATCCATTGGGTCGATGGGTTGGTCATTAGGTCGAAAATTGACCATTTTGACCAAGATGACTTTAGTCAAAGTTAACTTTTGATCAAAATTAAATTTTTTCGAGTTAACCCGTTGAGTCAACGGGGTGGTCATTGGGTCAGAAATTGACCATTTTGACCAAGAGTTGACTTTTTGGTCGAGTTGACTGTTGGTCGATGAGTTGGTAATTAGGTTCGAGAATTGACCATTTTGACAAAGATGACTTTTTGATCGAAAGTTGACTCTATTAGATCGATGGGTTGGTCATTAGGTCGAAAATTGATCATTTTGACCAAAGTTGACTTTTTGGTCGAAAGTTGACTATTGGATTGATGGTTAGTCATTAGATCGAAAATTATTATTTTGACGAAATTGACTTTTGGTGAAAGTTAACTCATTGGGTCGATGGGTTTGTCATTGATTGAAGGATTGACCATTTTAACTAAAGTTGTCTTTTTGGTGGAGATTGACTTTTTGGGTTAACAATTGGTCATTAATTTAAAAATTAACTATTTTGACCAAAATTGACTTTTTGGTCAAAAGTTGACTATTAGGTCAATGGGTTGGTCATTGGGTCAATGGATTGATCATTTTGACCAAAGTTGACTTTTTGGTCGAAAAGTTGACTGTATAGGTCGATGGGTTAGTCATTAGGTCAAGATTGGCCATTTTGACCAAAGTTGACTTTTTGGTCGAAGTTGAGCTTATTGGGTCAATAATTGGTCATTAGGTCAAAAATTAGCTATTTTGACCAAAATTGACATTTTGGTCGAAAGTTGACTATTGGGTCAATGAGTTGGTCATTGGGTCAAGGATTGACCATTTTGACCAAAGTTGACTTTTTGGTCAAAAGTTGACCTATTGGAGTTGATGGGTTGGTCATTGGGTCGAGGATTGACCATTTTGACGAAGTTGACTTTTTGGTCGAAGATTGACTTATTGGGTCGATAATTGATCATTAGGTCAAAAATTGATTATTTTGACCAAAATTAAATTTTTTGTCAAAAGTTGACCCATTGGGTCAATGAGGTTGGTCATTGGGTCAGAAATTGACCATTTTGACCAAAGTTGACTTTTTGGTCAAAAGTTGACCTATTTAGTCAATGAGTTGGTAATTGGGTCAAAATTGACCATTTTGACAAAGTTGACTTTTTTGTCAAAAGTTGATCTTTAGATCGATGAATTGAGTCATAAATTGACCATTTGACGAAGTTGACTTTTTGGTCAAAAGTTGACCTATTGGGTCAATGGGTGGTCATTAGGTAGAAAATTAACAATTTTGACAAAAGTTGACTTTTGGTTAAAGATTGATTTATTAGATTCGATGGAGTTGGTCATTAAATTAAGAATTAGCTATTTTGACTAAAAATTGACTTTTTAGTCAAAAATTAACTATTTAGATTGACGGGTTAGTCGTTGGAGTCGAAGATTGATCATTTTGACTAGAAGTTGACTTTTTGGTCGAAATGATTGATTTATTGGATCGATGAATTGGTCATTAGGTCGAGGATTGATCATTTTGACCAAAGTTGACTTTTGGTCGAAGATTGACTTATTAGATTGATGAATTGGTCATTAGGTCGAAAATTGACCATTTTGACAGAAGTTGACTTTTGGTAAAAAGTTGACATATTGGGTCAATGGGTTGGTCATTGGGTCAAGGATTAACCATTTTGATGAAAGTTGACTTTTTGGTCAAAAGTTGACCTATTGGGTCAATGGGTTGGTCATTGGGTTAATGATTGACCATTTTGACCAAAGTTGACTTTTTGGTCGAGAGATTGACTCATTGGATCGATAAGTTGGTCATTAGGTTAAAAATTGATTATTTTGACCAAAATTAAATTTTAGGTCAGAAGTTGACACATTGGGTCGATGGGTTGGTCATTAGGTCGAGAGAATTGACCATTTTGACCAAAAGTTGACTTTTTGGTTAAACGTTGACCTGTTAGATCGATGGGTTGTTAATTGAGTCAAGATTGATTATTTGTTAGAAGTTGACCGATTTGGTTGAATGAGCTTTGTCATTGGGTCAAGGATTGACCATTTTGACCAAAGTTGACTTTTTGGTCAGAGATTGACTTATTGGGTCAATAATTGGTCATTAGGTCAAAAATTGATCTATTAGGTTAATGGGTTGTTCATTGGGTCAAAAAATTACCATTTTGACCAATGTAAATTTTTTGGTCAAAATTTGATCTATTGGGTCAATGGGTTAGTCTTTGGGTCAAAAATTGACCATTTTGACCAAAGTTGACTTTTTGGTCAAAAGTTGACCTATTGGGTCAATGGGTGATCATTAGGTCGAAAATTGATTATTTTGACCAAAATTAAACTTTTTGGTCGAAAAGTTAACTCATTGGATCGATGGGTTGGTCATTGGGTCGAGAATTCACCATTTTGAGCAAAGTTGACGTTTTTGTCAAAATTTGACTTTTTTTGGACGATGGGTTGGTCATTGGGTCGAAGATTGAGTATTTTTGACCAAAGTTGACTTTTTGAGTCGAAGTTGACTATTTTGGTTAATGGGTTGGTCATTGGGTTGAAAATTGACCATTTTGACCAAAGTAGACTTTTTGGTCGAAAGTTGACCTGTTGGGTCGATGAGTTGGTCATTAGGTCGATAATTGATCATTTTCACGAAGATGACTTTTTAGTCAAAATTTGATCTATTAGATCGATAAGTTGGTCATTGGTCAAAATTAGTCATTTTGAAATAAGTTGACTTTTTCGTCGAATGTTGACTTATTAGGTCGATAGGTTGAGTCATTAGGTCGAAAATTGACATTTTGACCAAAATTGACTTTTTGGTCGAAAGTTGACCTATTTAGGTCGAAAGTTGAGCTATTTGGTCGATTGGTTTGTCATTAGGGTCGAAGATTGATCATTTTGACCAAAGTTGACTTTTTGGTCGAGAGATTGACTTATTAGGTCGATAGATTGGTCATTAATTAAAAATTATTATTTTGACAAAATTGACTTTTTGGTCGAATGTTAACCTATTAGGTCGATGGTTTGGTCATTGGGTCGAGAATTGATCATTTTGACCAAAGTTGACTTTTTGGTCGAAAGTTGACTGTTAGGTCGATGAGTTGGTCATTGGGTCGAGAATTGACCATTTTGACCAAAATTGACTTTTGGTTAGAAGTTGACTTACTGGGTCAATAAGTTGGTCATTATGTCGAAAATTGATCATTTTGACAAAATTGACTTTTTGGTCGAAGATTGACTTAGTTAGATCGATAGGTGGTTGTTAAGTTAAAAATTGAGTTATTTTGACCAAAATTCACTTTTTGGTCGAAAGTTGACTTACTTGGGTCGATGGGGTTGATCATTAGGTCGAGATTGACCATATTGATAAAGTTGACTTTTGGTCGAAGATTGACTTATTGGGTCAATAATTGGTCATTAGGTAAAAAATTGACTATTTTGACCAAAATTAAATTTTTGGTCAAAAGTTAACCCATTGGGTGAACGGGGTGGTCATTGGGTTAGAAATGACCATTTTGACCAAAGTTGACTTTTTGGTCAAAAGTTGACCTATTTGGTCAATGGGTTGGTCATTGGGTCAAGGATAAACCATTTCGACCAAAGTTGACTTTTTGGTCGAAAGATTGACTTACTTAGACTGATGATTGGTCATTAGGTCGAAAATTGCTTATTTTGACCAAAATTGACTTTTTGGTCGAAAGTTGACCTATTGGGTCAATGGGTGGTCATTAGGTTAAAAATTGAACATTTTGACCAAAATTGACTTTTTGGTCAAAAGTTGACCGATTGGATCAATGGGTTTGACATTGAGTCAAGGATTGACTATTTGACCAAAGTGGACTTTTTGGTCAGAGATTAGATTATTGGGTAAAAAATTGACTTTTTTGACCAAAATTGAATTTTTGGTCAAAAGTTAACCCATTGGGTCAATGGGGTGGTCATTGGGTCAGAAATTGACCATTTTGTCGAAAGATGACTTTTTAGTCGAAAGATGACTGTTGGTGAAGAGTTGACATTTGTGATTGACATTTGAAAAAGTTAACTTTTTGGTCAAAAGTTGACCCATTGGAATCAACGGGGTAGTCATTGGGTCGAAAATTGATCATTTTGACCAAAGTTAACTTTTTGGTCGAAAGTTGACCTATTGGGTCGATGGGTTGGACATTAGGTCGAAGATAGACCATTTTGACCAAAGTTAACTTTTGGTCGAAGATTGACTTGTTGGGTCGATAATTGGTCATTAGGTCGAAAATTTGATTATTTTTGACCAAAATTGATTTTTTGGTCGAAAGATTAACTTATGTTAGGCATTGATCGAGATTGAGCATTTGGACCAAAGTTGATCTTTTTGGTCGAAAGTTGACTATTGGGTCGATGAGTTGGTCATTGGGTCGAAGATTGACCATTTTGACCAAAGTTGACTTTTTGGTCAGTAGATTGACTTATAAGGTCGAATAATTGGTCATTAGGTTAAAAATTGATTATTTTGACAAAATTGAATTTTTGGTCGAAAAGTTAACTCATTAGGTCGACGGGTTGCTCATTGGGTCGAAATTGAACATTTTGACCAAAGATGACTTTTGGTCGAAAGTTGACTATTTTGACCAAATTGAATTTTGGTCGAAAGTTAACACATTGGAGTGAACGAGGTGGTCGATTGGTTCGAGAAATTGACCTATTTTGACGCAAAGTTAACTTTTGAGTCGAGAGTTAACCTTATTTGGTTAATGACTTGGTCATTAGGTCGAAAATTGACCATTTTGACCAAAGATTGACT
Source organism: Papilionanthe hookeriana x Papilionanthe teres (assembly GCA_022702705.1). Lineage (NCBI taxonomy): Eukaryota > Viridiplantae > Streptophyta > Magnoliopsida > Asparagales > Orchidaceae > Papilionanthe > Papilionanthe hookeriana x Papilionanthe teres. The sequence goes on from CM040438.1 coordinate 15,964,576, forward strand.
TTTTGGTCGAAAGTTGACTATTGGAGTTAATCGGTTGGTCATTGGTTTAAAAATTGACCATTTTGACAAATTTGACTTTTTGGTCGAGATGTTGACTATTTGGTCGATGAGTTGGTAATTAGGTCGAAGATTGGCCATTTTGACAAAGATGACTTTTTAGTAGAAAGTTGACTGTTAGGTCGATGAATTGAGTCCATTGGGTAAAATATTGAACATTTTGACCAAAGTTGACTTTTAGGTCAAAAGTTGACCTATTGGGTCAATGGGTGGTCATTAGGTCAAAAATTGATTATTTTAACCAAAATTGACTTTTTGGTGAAACGTTGACCTGTTAGGTCATTGGATTAGTGATTGGGTCAATGATTGACCATCTTAACCAAAGTTGACTTTTTGGTCGGAAGATTGAGCGTAATGGGTCGATAATTTATCATTTGATCAATGAGGGTAGTCATTGGGTCGAAGATTGACCATTTTGACCAAATGTCGACTTTTTGGTCGAAATTTGACTATTTGAGTCGATGAGTTGGTATTTTGGTCGAGAATTGACCAATTTGACCAAAGATGACTTTTTGGTCAAAAGTTGAGCTATTGGGTCAATGGGTTGGTCATTGGGTCAAAAATTGTCGATTTTGACCAAAATTGACTTTTTGGTCAAAAGTTTACCTATTGGGTCAATGGGTGGTCATTAAGTAAAAAATTGACTATTTTGACCAAAATTGACTATTTGGTTAAAAATTGACCTATTGTGTCAATGAGTTTGTCATTGGGCTAGGATTGACCATTTTGACCAAAGTTTACTTTGTGGTTAGAGATTGACTTATTGGGTCAAGAAATGATCATTAATTCAAAATTTGTCTATTTTGACAAAAATTGATTTTTTGTCAAAACTTGACCTATTTGGCCAATGGGTTGATCATTGAGTCAAGGATTAATCATTTTGACTAAAGCTAAATTTTTGGTCAAAACTTGACCAATCTGGTCAATGGGTTGGTCATTGGGTCGACGATAGACCATTTTGGCCAAGTTGACTTTTTGGTCACAGATTGACTTCTTTAGGTTGATAAATGGTCATTAGGTCGAAAATTGACTATTTTGACCGAGAATTTGATTCTACGATCAAAAGTTGACTATTGGGTCGAGATTGAGCATTTTGACCAAAGTTAACTTTTTGGTCAAAAGTTGACCTATTGGGATAATGGGTCAGTCGTTGGGTTAAGGATTGGCCATTTTAACCAAAGTTGACTTTTTGGTCAAAAGTTGACCATTGGGTCAATAATTGGTCATTAAGCAAAAAATTTACTATTTTGACCAAAATTGACTTTTTGGTCAAAAGTCGGTCTATTGGGTCAGTTTGTTGGTCATTGGGTCATGGATTTACCACTTTGACCAAGGTTGACCTTTTGGTCAAAAGTTGACCTATTGGTTCAAAGGGGTTGTCATTGGGTCAAAGATTGACCCTTATAACCAATGTTGAATTTTTGGTCAAAGATTGACTTATTGGGTCAATAATTGGTCATTAGGTCAAAATTGATTATTTTGCCAAAATTTACTTTTTGTTGAAAAGTTGACTTATTGGGTTAATGTGTTGGTCATTGGGTGAAGAATTGACCATTTTAACCAAAGTTGACTTTTGGGTAATTGCATTGGTCATAGGGTCAATGGGTAGGTCATTTGGTCAAAAATTGATCATTTGGCAAAAGTTGACTTTTTGGTAAAAAGTTGCCCTATTTTTGTCAATGGGTGGTCATTTGGACAAAATTTGACTATAATGACAAAAATTGACTTTTTGGTCAAAATTTATCCTATAGGGTAAACAAGTTGATCATTGGGTCAAGTTTTGACCATTTTGACAAAAGTTAACTTTTTTGTCAAAAGTTCACCTATTTGGTCATTGGGTTGGTCATTGGGTCAGAAATTGACCATTTTTACCAAAGTTGACTTTTTGGTTAAAAGTTGACCTTTTGTGTCAATGGGTTTGTCATTGGGTCAAATATTAACCACATTGACCAATGTTGATATTTTAGTTAGAGATTGACTTACTTGGTCAATAATTGGTCATTTTGAAAAAATTTACTATTTTAACCAAAATTGACTATTATGTCAAAAATTGACCAATTTGGTCAATGGGTTGGTCATTGGGTCAAGGATTGACCATTTTGACCAAAGTTGACTTTTTGGTTAAATTTTGAACTATTGGGTCGATGAGTTAGTCATTGGGTCAAGATTGACCATTTTGACAAAGGTTGGCTATTTGGACTGTGATTGACTTATTGGGTCAATAATTGGTCATTAGGCCAAAAATTGCTTTTTTGACCAAAATTAAATTTTTGGTCAAAAGTTAACCCATTGGGTGAACGGGATGGTCATTGGGTCAGAAATTGACCATTTTGACCAAAGTTGACTTTTTGGTCAAAAGTTGACCTATTGGGTCATTGGGTGCTAATTAGAAAAAAAATTGCCTATTTTGACCAAAATTGACTTTTTTTTCAAAAGTTGACCTATTAGGTCAATGGGTTTATCATTGGGTCGAGGATTGACCATTTTGACCAAAGTTGACCTTTTGGTCAGAGATTGACTTATTAGGTTAATAATAGGTCATTAGGTCGAAAAATTAGTATTTTGACCAAAATTGAATTTTTGGTCGAAAGCTTAACTATTGGAGTCGACGGAGGTTGCTCATTAGGTTAGAAATTGATCATTTCGACCAAAGTTGATTTTTTAGTCAAAAGTTGACTTATTGGGTCAATGGGTTAGTCATTGGGTCAAAAATTGAATTTTTTGACCAAAGTTGACGTTTTGGTTGAAAGTTGACCTATTGGGTCAATGGGAGGTCATTTGGTCAAAATTTGACTATTTTGACCAAAATTGACTTTTTGGTCAAAAGTTGACCTATTCGGTCAATGGGTTTGTCATTGGGTCAAGAATGACCATTTTGACCAAAGTTGACTTTTTGGTCAGAGATTGACTTTGTTGGGACAATAATTGGTCATTAATTCAAAAATTGACTATTTGGACAAAAATTGACTTTTTTGTTAAAAGTTGACCTATTAGTCGATGGCTTGGTCATTGGAGTTGCAGGATTGATCATTTTGGCCAGAATTAGACTTTGCGAGTCGAAAATTGCCCTATTGGGTCAATAGGTTGGTCATTGGGTCACGGATTGACCATTTTGAACAAAGTTTATTTTTTGTCAGAGATTGGCTTACTGCGTCAATAATTGGTCATTAGGTAAAAAATTGAATATTTTGACCAAAATTTATTTTTTTGTCAAAAGTTCACCTATTTGGTCAACGTGTGGTGATTAACTCAAAAATTGACTATATTGACCAAAATTGACTTTTTGTTCAAAAGTTGACCTAAAGGATAAATGGGTTCTCATTTGGTCAAGGATTGACCATTTTGACCAAAGTTGACTTTTTGGTCAGAGATTTACTTATTGGGTCAGTAATTAGACATCAGGTTAAAAATTAACAATTTTGGCAAAAATTTAATTTTTGGTCAAAAAGTTAACACAGTAGAATTGCATTGCAGGATTAGTCATTGGGTCAGAAATTGACCGTTTTGACCAAAGATGACTTATTGGTCAAAAGTTGACATATTTTGACCAAAATTGAATTATTTGTCAAAAGTTAACACATTGGGTCATCGGGGTGATCATTGGATCAAAAATTGACCATATTGACCAAAGTTGACATTTTGGTCAAGTGTTGACCTATTTGGTCAATGAGTTGGTAATTGGGTCAAGAATTGACACTTTTGACCGAAGATGACTTTTTGGTCAAAAGTTCATCTATTGGGTTAATGGTTGGTCATTGGGTCAAAAATTAACCATTTTGACCAAAGTTGACTTTTTGGTCAAAAGTTGACTATTGGGTCGATGGGTGGTCGTTAAGTCAAATTGATTTTTGACCAAATTTGACTTTTTGTTAAAAGTTGACTGTTAGATCAATGGGTTTGTCATTGGGTCGAGGATTGACCATTTTGAGTAAAGTTGACTTTTTGGTCGAGAGGTTGACTTATTATGTCGATAATTGGTCATTAGGTCAAAATTAGTATTTTGACTAAAATTGAATAATTAGTCGAAAGTTAACCCATTGGGTCAATGAGGTGGTCATCAATTCGAAATTGACTATTTTGATGAAAGTTATCTTTTTGGTCAAAATTTGACATATTTGGTCAATGAGTTGGTAATTGGGTTAAGATTAACCATTTTGACCAAAGATGACTTATTAGTCAAAAGTTGACCTAATGGGTCAATGGTTTAGTCATTGGGTAAAAATTGACCATTTTGACCAAGGTTGAATTTTTGGTCAAAAGTTGACCGATTAGGTCGATGGGTGGTCATTTGGTCGAAAATTAGTTATTTTGACCAAAATTGACTTTTTGGTCGAAAGTTAATCTATTGGTTGATGAGTTTGTCATTGATTCGGAGGATTGACCATTTTAACGAAAGTTGACTTTTAGTCGGTGATTGACTTATTGGGTCAATAATTGGTCATTAATTCAAAAATTGACTATTTTGACAAAATTGACTATTTTGACAAAATTGACATTTTGGTCAAAAGTTGACCTATTAAGCCAATGTGCAGGTCATTGGGTCAAGCATTGCCCATTTTGACCAAATTTGACATTTTGGTCAAAGGTTGACCCATTGAGTCAGTGTGTTGGTCATTTGATCAAGGATTGTCCATTTTGACTAAGTTGAATTTTTGGTCAGAGAATGGCTTACTAGGTCAATAATTGGTCATTATGTCAAAAATTGACTATATTAACCAAAATTGACTATATTAACCAAAATTGACTTTTTGGTCAAAAGTTGACCTATTGGGTCAATGGATTGTCATTATGTCAAAAATTTACTATTTTGACCAAAATTGACTTTCTGGTCAAAAGTTCACTTATTAGGTCGATAGGTTGGTCATTGGGTCAAAATTAACTTTTTTGACCAAAATTGACTTATTGGTCAAAAGTTGCTCTATTGGGTCAATGGATTGGTCAGTGGGTCAAGTATTGACCATTTTGACCAAAGTTGACTTTTTGATCAAAAGTTGATCTTTTGGGTCAATGGGTTGGTCATTAGGTCGAGATTGACCATTTTGACCAATGTTGACTTTTGGTCAGAGATTAGCTTACTGGGTTAATAATTGGTCATTAGATCAAAAATTGATTATTTTGACATAAGTTAAATTTTTGGTCAAAAGTTGACCCATTAAGTCAAAGGGGTGGTCATTGGGTTAGAAATTGACCATTTTAACCAAAGTTGACATTTTAGTTAAAAGTTGACCAATTTTGTCAATGAGTTGGTATTTGGATCAAGAATTGACCATTTTGACCGAAGATGAATTTTTGGTCAAATGTTGATCTATTGGGTCAATGAGTTGGTCATTGGGTAAAAAATTGACCATTTTGACCAAAGTTGACTTTTTGTCAAAAGTTGACCTATTGGGTTAATGGGTGGTCATTAGGTCAAGATATGACTATTTTGACCAAAATTGACCTTTTAGTCAAAAGTTGACTGTTAGGTCGAGGATCGATCATTTAGTCGAAGAGATTGGCTTTTTGGTCGAGATTGACTTATGTGGTCGATAATTGGTCATTAGGTAGAAAAATTAACTATTTTGACCAAAATTGCTTTTTGGTCGAAGTTACTTGAATGTGGATCGACGGGGTGGTCATTGGGTCGGGAAATGGACCATTTTGACCAAGTTGACTTTTTGTCGAAAGTTGACTGATTTAGTCGAAGAGTTGGTAATTGGAGTCATGAATTGACTCATTTGACCAAAGATGACTTTTTGTCTAAAGTTGATATATTTAGATCGATGGGTTGGTCATTGGGTTAAAATTGTCATTTTGACGAAGTTGACTTTTTGGTCAAAAGTTGACCTATTGTATCAATGGGTGGTCATTAGGTCAAAAATTGACAATTTTGACAAAAATTGACTTTTTGGTCAAATGTGGACCTAATGGGTTATTGGGTTTGTCATTGGGTCAAGGAATGACCATTTTAACCAAAGTTGACTTTTTGGTCGAGATTGATTTATTGGTTCGATAATTGGTCATTAATTCGAAAATTGACCATTTTGACCGAAGTTAATTCACGAGTCGAGTTGATATGTTTGGTCGATGAGTTGATAATTGGGTCGAAGAATTGACCATTTTGACTAGAATGACTTTTTGAGTCGAAAAGTTGACCTATTAGATCGATGTGTTGGTCATTGGGTCGAGAATTGACCATTTTGACCAAAGTTGACTTTTTGGTCGAAAGTTGACCTGTTAGGTCGATTAGGTGGTCATTGGGTCGAAAATTGAATATTTTGACCGAAATTTGATTTTTGGTTAAAAGTTGACCTCTTGAGTCGATGGGTTTGTCATTGGGTCGAAGATTGGCTATTTTGACAAAGTTGACTTTTGGTCGAAAGATTGACTTATTAGGTTGATAATTGGTCGATTAATTTGAAAAATTGACTATTTTGACAAAAATTGACTTGTTGGTCAAAGTTGACCTATTAGAGCCGATTGAGTTGGTCATTAGGTCGAGGATTGATCATTTTGACGAAGTTGACTTTATTGGAGATTAGTTCTTGGATCGATAATTGGTCGTTAGATCGAATTATTTTTGACCAAAATTGAATTTTTGTCAAAAGTTGACTGTTAGGTTAATGGGTTGATCATTAGGTTGAGGATTGACTCCTTTGACCAAAGTTGACTTTTTGGTCGAAGATTGACTTTTTGGATCGATAATTGGTCATTAGTTGAAAATTGACTATTTTGACGAAGTTAAATTTTTGGTCGAAAGTTAACCCATTGGATCAATACGAGGTTAGTCATTAGGTCGAAATTGACCATTTTGACCAAGGATGACTTTTTGGTCGAAAAGTTGATTCTATTGTTGACCAAAATTGAATTTTTGGTCGAAAGTTAACCCATTGAGATCGACAGGAGGTAGTCATTAGGTCGAAAATTGACCATTTTGACCAAAGTTAACTTTTTGTCGAAAGTTGACTGATTGTCGATGATTTGGTAATTGGATCGAAAATTGACCATTTTAACGAAAGATAACTTTTTGGTCAAAGTTGACTGTTAGATTGATGGGTTAGTCATTAGGTGAAAAATTAGCCATTTTGACCAAAGTTGACTTTTTAGTCGAAAGTTGACATATTGGGTCGATGTGTGGTAATGAGGTAAAATTATTTATTTTGACCAAAATTAACTTTTTGGTCGAAAAGTTGACTAATGGGTCGATGGGATTGTAATAAGATTCGATGATTGACCATTTTGACGAAATTACGCTTTTTGTTCGAATTGACTTATTAGATCGATAATTGGTCATTAATTAAAAATTGATTATTTTGGTCATTTAGTTGAAAATTAGTTATTTTGACCAAAATTAAATTCTGAGTCGAGATTGATCCATTAGATGACGAGGTGGTCATTAGGTGAAGAAATTGACCATTTTGACTAAAGTTAACTTTTTGGTCCAAAATTGACTGTTGGTCGATGAGATGGTAATTGAATTCGAGAATTAACCATTTTGACCAAAGATTCTTTTTGGACAAAAGTTGACTGTTGTGTAAATGGTTTGGACATTGGGTCAAAAATTGACTATTTTGACAAAACTTTACTTTTTGGTCAAAAGTTGACCTATTGGATCAAGGGTAGTCTTTAGGTCAAAAATTGATTATTTTGAACAAAATTGACTTTTTGGTCAAAAGTTGACCTTTCAGATTGATGGGTTTGTCATTAGGTCGAGATTGACCATTTTGACCAAAGTTAAGATTTTGTTTAATGTTTGACTTAGCAGATCGATAATTGGTCACTAATTCAACAATTGACTACTTTGACAAAACATGAGTTTTTGGTCAAAAGTTGACATATTGGTCCAATGGGTTGGTCATTGGGTAAATGATTTGATCATTTTAACCAAAATTGACTTGTTGGTCAAAAGTTGACCTATTGGTTCAATGGGTTGGTCATTGGGTTAAGGATTGACCATTTTGACCAATGTCGACTATTTAGTCAGAGATTGGCTCACTAGGTCAATAATTGGTCATTAGGTAAAAAATTGACTATTTTGACCAAAATTGACTTTTTGGTTAAAAGTTGACATATTGGGTCAATGAGTTGGTCATTCGGTCAAGGATTGACTATTTTGAACAAAGTTGGCTTTTTGTCAGAGATTGACTTATTGGGTTAATAATTGGTCATTAGGTCAAAAATTGACTATTTTGACCATAATTGAATGTTTGGTCAAAAGTTAACCCATTAGGTTAACGGGGTGGTCATTGGGTCTGAAATTTAGCATTTTGACAAAAGATGACTTTTTGGTCAAAAGTTGACCTATTTTGACCAAAATTAATTTTTTGGTCAAAAGTTAACCCATTAAGTTAACGGGGGTTGGTCATTGGGTACGAAATTGACCATTTCAACCAAAGTTTACTTTTTGGTCGAAAGTTGACTATTTGGTCGATGAGTTAGTAATTGGGTCAAGAATTGACTATTTTGACAGAAGATGACCTTTTGGTCAAAAGTTGATCTATTGGGTTAATGGGTTGGTCATTTGGTCAAAAATTTACCATTTTGATCAAAGTTGACCTTTTAGTGAAAAGTTGACATATTGGGTCAATGGGTTGTCATTAGGTCAAAAACTGACAATTTTGACCAAAATTGACTTTTTGGTCAAAAGTTGACCTATTGGGTCAATGGGTTTGTCATTGGGTCAAGGATTGACCGTTTTGAACAAAGTTGACTTTTTGGTCAGAGATTGACTTATTGGGTCAATAATTGGTCATTAGGTGAAAAATTGACTATTTTGACCAAAATTAAATTTTTGGTCAAAAGTTAACCGAATGGGTCAATGGGGTTGTCATTGAGTCAGAAATTGACCATTTTGACCAAAGTTGACTTTTTGGTCAAAAGTTGACTGTTGGCCAAGGAGTTGGTAATTGGTTTAAGAATTGACCATTTTGAGATAACTTTTTAGTCAAAATTTGTCATGTTGGCTCAAAGGGTTGGTCATTAGGTCAAAAATTGAAAATTTTGAGCAAAGTTTACTTTTTGGTCAAAAGTTAACCTATTGGGTCAATGAGTGGTCATTAGTTCAAAAATTGACTATTTTGACCAAAATTGACTTTTTGGTCAGAAGTTGACATATTGGGTCGATGGGTTTGTCATTGGGTCGAGGATTGACCATTTTGACAAAAGTTGACTTTTTGGTCGAGAAGATTAGTGATTAGATTCGATAATAGACCATTTTGACCAAAGTTAACTTTTTAGTCAGAGATTACCTTATTGGAACAAAAATAGGTCATTAGGTCAAAAATTGATTATTTTGACCAAAATTAAATTTATTTTCAAAAGTTAACCCATTGGGTCAACGGGGTGGTCATTGGGTCAAAAATTGATCATTTTGACCAAAGTTGACTTTTTGGTCAAAAGTTGACCTATTTGGTCTATGAGGTGGTAATCGGGTCAAGAAATGGCCATTTTGACCGAAGATGACTTTTTGGTTAAAAATTGATCGAATGGGTCAATGGGTTGGTCATTGGGTTAAAAATTGACCATTTTGACCAAAGTTGACTTGTTGGTCGAAAGTTGACCTATTGGATAAATGGGTGGTCATTAAGTTAAAAATTAACAATTTTGACCAAAATTGACTTTTTGGTCAAAAGTTGACCTATTGGGTCAATGGGTTTGTCATTGGGTCAAAGAATGACTATTTGGACCAAAATTGACTTTGTGGTAAGAGATTGACTTATTGGGTTAATAATTTGTCATTAATTAAAAAATTGATAATTTTGATCAAAATTGAATTTTTGGTCAAAATTTAACCCATTAGGTGAACGGGGTGGTCAATGGGTCAGAAATTAAGCATTTTGACCAAAGTCGACTTTTTGGTCAAAAGTTGACATATTTGGTCAATGAGTTGGTAATTGGGTCAAGAATTGACCATTTTGACCAAAGATGACTTTTTAGTCAAAAGTTGACCTATTGGCTCAATGGGCTTTTCATTGGGTGAAAAATTGACCAAAGTGGACTTTTTGGTCAAAAGTTGACTTATTGGGTCAATAGGTGGTCATTAGGTCAAAAAATTGATTATTTTGACCAAAATTGATTTTTTGGTTAATAGTTGACATATTGGGTCAATGAGTTTGTCATTGGGTTAAGGATTGACCGTTTTGACGAAAGTTGACTTTTTGTTCAGAGATTGACATGTGGTCAAAAATTGGTCATTATTTCTAAAATTGACTATTTTGACCAAAATTGACTTTTTGGTCAAAAGTTGACCTATTAGGCCAATGAGTTGGTCATTGGGTCGAAGATTAACCATTTGACCAAAGTTGACTTTTTGGTCAAAAGTTGACCTATTGGTTCAAAGGGTTGTTCATTGGGTCAAGGATTGACCATTTTGACCAAAGTTGACTTTTTGGTCAGAGATTAACTTATTGGGTTAATAATTGGTCTTTTGGTCAAAAATTGACAATTTTGACTAAAGTTGATTTTTTGGTCAAAAGTTAACCCATTGCGTTAACGGGGTGGTCATTGGGTCAAAAATTGACCATTTTGACCAAAGATGACTTTTTGGTCAAAAGTTGACCTATTTTGACCAAAATTGAATTTTTAAGTTGAGCGATTAGCCTATTGGATTGACGGAGTTAGTCATTAGGTTAGAAATTGATACATTTTGACTAAAGTTGACTTTTGGTGAAAAGTTGAACTATTTAATCTTGAGTTGGTAATTGGGTCGAAATTGACCATTTTGACAGAAGTTGACTTTTTGGTCGAAAGTTGACTTGTTAGGTCGATGGGTTAGTCATTGGGTTAAAAATTGAAAATTTTGACCAAAGTTGTCTTTTTGGTCAAAAGTTGACATATTGGATTCGATAGGTGGTCATTGAGATCGAAAATTGAGTATTTTGACCAAAATTGACTTTTTGGTCAAAAGTTGACCTAATGGGACAATGGGTATTAGATCGATGGGTTTGTAATTGGGTCGATGATTGACCATTTTGACAAAGTTGACTTTTTGGTCGGAGATTGACTTATTTAGTCAATCATTGGTCATTAATTCAAATTGACAATTTTAGTCATTAGGTCAAAAATTAATTTTGACCAAAATTGAAATTTTGGTCAAAAGTTAACCCATTAGATCGACGGAGGTGGTCATTAGATTGAGAATTGACCATTTTGACCAATGTTGACTTTAGTTAGAGTTGACTATTTGATCGATGAGTTGGTAATTGGGTCGAGAATTGATCATTTTGACGAAAGATGACTTTTTGATCAAAAGTTGATCTATTTGAGTCGATGAGTTGGTCATTGGGTCGAAAATCGACCATTTTGACCAAAGTTGACTTTTTGGTCAAAAGTTGACCTATTATGTTAATGGGTGGTCATTAGGTCAAAAGTTGACTATTTTGACCAAAATTGACTTTTTGGTCAAAGATTGTCCTATTGGGTCAATGAGTTTGTCATTGGGTCACGGACTGACCATTTTGACTAAAGTTGACATTTTGGTCTGAGATTGACTTAGTGGGCCAATAATTGGTCATTAGGTCAAAAATTGACTATTTTGACCAAAATTGAATTTTTTGTCAAAAGTTGACGTACTGGGTCAATGGGTTGGTCGATTGGGTGAAGATTGACCATTTTAACCAAAGTTGACTTTTCGGTCGAAAGTTGACTGTTTGGGTTAATGAGTCGGTCATTAGGTCGAAATTGACTATTTTGAGCAAAATTGACTTTTTGGTCGAAAGTTGATCTATAGGGTCGATGTGTTGGTCATTGGGTCGAGGATTAACCATTTTGGCCAAAGTTGACTTTTTAGTGAAAAGTTGACATATTGGGTCAATAAGTTGGTCATTGGATCGAGGATTGACCATTTTGACTAAAGTTGACTCATGTCTAGGTCTATTGGTGTCGATAAATTAACCATTTTGACGAAGTTTTCTTTTTGGTCGTAAGTTGACCTTTTGAGGTGAATGGAAGTGGTCATTAGGTCGAAAATTGACGATTTTGACCAAAATTGACTTTTTGGTCAAAAGTTGTCCTTTTGGGTCGATGAGTTGGACATTAGATCGAGGATTGATCATTTATGACCAAAGTTAACTTTTTGGACAAAAGTTGACTTATTGGGTCGATGGGTTGGTCATTGGGGCGAAGATTTACCATTTTTACCATAAGTTGACTTTTTGGTCGAAAGTTGACTTGTTGGATTCGATAATTGGTCATTAAGTCAAAATTGATTATTTTGACCAAAATTGACTTTTTGGTCGAATGTCGATCTATTGGGTCAATGGGTTGGTCATTAGGTCGAGGATTGACCATTTTGACCAAAGTTTACTTTTTGGTCGAACGTTGAACTTGATTGGTGTCGAGGATTGACCATTATGACGAAAGTTGACTTTTTGGTCGAAAGATTGACTTATTGGGTCGATAAGTTGGTCATTAGGTCAAAATTATTAATTTTGACCAAAATTGACTTTTGGTCGAAAGTTGACTTATTAGATCGATCGTTGGTTATTGGATTAATCGTCGGTCATTGATCATATTTGACCAAAGTTGACTTTTTGAGTCGAAAGATTGACTTATTAGATCGATGAGTTGGTCATTGGATCGAAATTGATCATTTTGACCAAAGTTGACTTTTTGGTCGAAAGTTGACCTATTGAGTCGATGAGTGGTCATTAGGTCAATAATTGACTATTTTGACCGAATTGACTTTTTGGTGAAAAGTTGACATATTGGGTCGATGGGTGGTCATTAAGTCAAAAATTGACTATTTTGACCAAACTTGACTTTTTGGTCAGAAGTTAATCTATTAGGTCGATGGGTTTGTCATTGGGTCGACATTGACCATTTTGACCAAAGTTGACTTTTTGGTCGAGATTGACTTATTAGATCGATAATTAGTCATTAGGTTGAAATTGATTATTTTGACCAAAATTAAATTTTTGGTCAAATGTTAACCTATTAGATCGATGAGGTGGACATTGGATCGAAAATTGACCATTTTGACCAAAGTTGACTTTTTGGTCAAAAGTTGACTTATTTGGTCGATGAGTTGGTAATTAGGTCGAAAATTGACCATTTTGACCAAAGATTGACTTTTTGGTTGAAAAGTTGACTTATGAAGTCAATGGGTTGGTCATTGGGTCGAAAATTGACCATTTTGACCAAAGTTGACTTTTTGGTCAAAAGTTGACATATTGGGTCAATGGGTTTGTCATTGGGTCAAAAATTGACCATTTTGACGAAAGTTGACTTTTTGGTCAGAGATTAACTTATTGGGTCAATAAATTGGTCATTAGGTCAAAAATTAATTATTTTGACTAAAATTAAATTTTTGGTCAAAAGTTGACACATTAGGTCAACGGCATGGTCATTGGGTTAGAAATTGACCATTTTGACTAAAGTTGACTTTTTGATCAAAAGTTGACTAAATTGGTCAATGAGTTGGTAATTGGGTCGAGAATTGACCATTTTGACGAAAGTTGACTTTTTGGTCGAAAATTGATCTGTTAGAGTCGATGGGTTGGTCTATTAGGTCGAATATTGACCATTTTGACCAAAGTTGACTCTTTGGTCAAAGATTGACTGATTGGGTCAGTGGGTGGTCAGTAGGTCAAAAATTGACAATTTTGACCAAAATTGAATTTTTGGTCAAAACTTGACCTATTGGATCAATGGGTTGGACATTGGGTCAAGGATTGACCATTTTGACAAAAGTTGACTTTTTTGTCGAGAGATTGACTCATTGGGTCGATAATTAGTCATTAGGTCGAAAAAATTGACTATTTTGACCAAAATTGAATTTTTGGTCGAAAGTTGACTTATTGGGTCAATGGTTGGTCATTAAGTTAAAAATTGACTCATTTTGACCAAAGTTAACTATTTGGTCGAAAGTTGACTGTTAGGTTGATGGGTTTGTTATTGGGTCGAGGATTGACCATTTTGACGAAAGTTGACTTTTTGGTCGAGAGATTGACTTATTGAGTCGATAATTGGTCATTAATTAAAAATTGATTATTTTGACCAAATTGACTTTTTGGTCGAAAGTTGACTTATGAAGTCGATGGTTTGGTCATTGGGTCGAGAATTGATCATTTTGACCAAAGTTGACTTTTTGGTCGAAAGTTGACTGTTGAGTCGATGGGTTAGTCATTAGGTTAAGGATTGATCATTTTGACGAAGTTGACTTTTTGGTCGAGAGATTGGCTTACTAGTCGACTAATTGGTCATTAGGTCGAAAATTGATCATTTTGACGAAAATTGACTTTTTGGTCGAAAGTTGATATGTAGTGGATGTTCATTGAGTCGAAAATTGATTATTTTGACCAAGATTGACTTTTTGGTTAGACGTTGACTTATTGGGTCGATGGGTTTGTCATTAGGTCATGGATTGACCATTTTGACCTAAGTTAACTTTTTGGTCACAGATTGACTTGTTGGGTCGATAATTGGTCATTAGGTCGAAAATTGATTATTTTGACCAAAATTGAATTTTTAGTCGAAAAGTTGACCGCATTTAGATTAACGGAGTTGGTCATTAGATCGAAATTGACCATTTTGACCAAAATTGACTTTTTGGTCGAAAGTTGGCTTATTTGGTCGATGTGTTGGTAATTAGGTCGAAGAATTGACCATTTTGACATAAATGACTTTTTGCTCGAAAATATGATATATTTGGATCGATGGGTTGGTCATTAGGTCAAAAATTGATTATTTTGACCAAAATTGACTATTTTGGTCAAAAGTTAAACTATTGGGTCGATCGAGTTAGTCATTGGGTTGAGAATTGACCATTTTGATCGAAATTGACTTTTTGGTCGAAAGTTGACTTATTGGATCGATAGGTTGGTCATTGGGTCGAAGATTGATCATTTTGACCAAAGATTGACTTTTTGGTCGAAAGTTGACTTATTGGGTTAATGAGTTGGTCATTAGATTCGAAGATTGATCATTTTGACCAAAGTTGACTTTTTGGTCGAAAGTTGACTATTAGGACGATGAGTTGGTCATTGGGTTGAAGATTGATCATTTTGACCGAAGTTAACTTTTTGGTCAAAAGTTGACAAAATTGGGTCAATGGGTTGGTCATTAGGTCAAGGATTGACCATTTTGACCAAATGTGACTTTTTGGTCTGAGATTGACTTATTGGGTCAATAATTGGTCATTAGGTCAAAAATTGACTATTTTGACTAAAAGTTGACATTTTGAGTCGAAATGTTGACCCGATAGTCGACGGGGTGGTCATTAGGTTAGAAATTGACGATTTTGACCAAAGTTGACTTTTGGTCGAGAGTTGACTATTGATCAATGAGTTGGTAATTGGGTCGAAAATGTACTTTTGATCAGAAGTGACTTTTAGGTCGAAGTTGACTTCTAGGCGATAAGTTGTTCATTAGGTCAAAATTGATTATTTTGACCAAAGTTGACTTTTTGGTCGAAAGTTGATCTAATTGGGTCGAATGGGTTGGTCATTAAGTCGAAGATTATTATTTTGACCAAAATTGACTTTTTGGTCAAAAGTTGACTAGTGGGTCGATGGGTATGGTCATTGGGTCAAGGATTGACCATTTTGACCAAAATTGACTTTTTGGTCGAAGATTGACTTATTAGGTCGATAATTAGTCATTTGGTCGAAATTTACTATTTTGACCAAAATTGAATATTTGGTCGAAAGTTAACCGTTGAGGTAGGGTGGTCATTGGGTCCAGAAATTGACCATTTTGACCAAAGTTGACTTTTTGGTCGAAAGTTGACCTATTTGGTCGATGAGTTGGTAATTAGGTCGAGAATTGAGCATTTTGACCAAAGATGATTTTTGAGTCGAAAGTTGACTGATTGGGTCAATGGGTTAGTCATAGGGTCAAAATTGACCATTTGACCAAAGTTGACTTTTTAGTCATAAGTTGGCCTATTGGGTCAATGGGTTCTCATTAAGTCAGAAATTGACTATTTTGACCAAAATTGACTTTTTGGTCAAAAGTTGACCTATTGGGTCGATGTGATTGTCATTGGGTCGAAGGTTGACCATTTTGACGAAAGTTGACTTTTAGTCGAGAGATTGACTTATTGGGTCGATAATTGGTGATTAGGTCGAAAATTGACTATTTTGACCAACGTTGAATTTTTGGTCAAAAGTTGACCTATTGGGTCGATCGGATTGGTCATTATGGTGAAAATTGACGTATTTTGACTAAAGTTAACTTTTTAATAAGTTGACTTATTTGGTCGATGAGTTGGTAATTAGGTTAGGAATTGACCATTTTGACCAATGTTTACTTTTTCGGTCAAAAGTTCACATATTGGATTAATGGGTTGGTCATTGGGTCAAAGAATGACCATTTATAACCAAAGTTGACTTCATTCGAAAGTTGACTTATTGGATCGATGTGTGGTCATTAGGTCGAAAAAATTGACTATTTTGACTAAAATTGACTTTTTAGTCGAAGATTAACTTGCTTAGGTCGATGGGTTTGTCATTGAGTCGAGATTAACCATTTTGACCGAAGTTGAATTTTTGGTCGAAGATTGACTTATTGGATCGATAATTGATCATTGAATTTGAAAATTGATTATTTTAACCAAAATTGACTTTTTAGTCGAAGTTGACTGATTAAGATTGATGGGTTGGTCATTCGGTCGAAATTGATCATTTTGACCAAAGTTGACTTTTATGTCGAAAGTTGATCTATTTGGTCGATGAGTTGGTTAAGTCGGATTGACCATTTGACGAAGATGACTTTTGGTCGATGATTGACTTTTTGGGTCGATAAGTTGGTCATTAGGTCGAAAATTGACAATTTTGACCAAAATTGACTTTTTGGTCAAAAGTTGATCTATTGGGTTAATGGGTGGTCATTAAGTCGAAAATTGATTATTTTGATCGAAATTGACTTTTGGTCGAAATGTTGACTGTTGTGATCGATGGGTTTGTCATTGGGTCGAGGATTGATCATTTTGACTAAAGTTAACTTTTTGGTCGAGAGATTGACTTATTAGGTCGATAATTGGTCATTAATTCGAAATTATTTATTTTGACCGAAATTATCCATTTGGTCGAAAAGTTGACTATTAAGTCGATGGGTTGGTCGTTGGTTGAAGATTGATCATTTTGACCGAAGTTGACTTTTTGGTCAAAAGTTGACTATTGGGTCAATGGGTTGGTCATTGGGTCGAGAATTAACCATTTTGACCATAAGTTGGCTTTTTGGTCGAAGTTGACTTATTAGGTTGATAATTGGTCATTAGGTCGAAAATTGACTATTTTGACCAAAATTGAATTTTATCGAAAAGTTGACTTGGATCAATGGGTTCGTCATTGGGTCAGAAATTGATCATTTTAGCAGAAGTTGACTTTTTGGTCAAAAGTTGACATATTTGTTCAATGGGTTGGTCATTGGGTCGAGGATTGACCATTTTGACCAAAGATGACTTTTGGTCGAAAGTTGACCTGTTGGATTCGATGGGTTGGTCATTGGGTGAAAAATTGACCATTTTGACCAAAGTTGACTTTTTGGTCAAAAGTTGACCTATTGGGTCATTGGGTTGTCATTAGGTAAAAAATTGACTATTTTGACCAAAATTTATTTTTTGTCAAAAGTTAACTCATCGGGTGAACGGGGTGGTCATTGGGTCTTAAATTGTCCATTTTGACGAAAGTTGATTTTTTTGTCAAAAGTTGACTGTTGGTTAATGTGTTGGTAATTGGGTCTAGAATTGATCATTTTGACCAAAGATGACTTTTTTGTCAAAAGTTGACCTATTGGGTCAATGAGTTGGTCATTGGGTTAAAATTGACTATTTTGACTAAAGTTGACTTTTTGGTAAAAAATTGACCTATTGGGTCAATGGGTGGTCATTAGGTCAAAAAATGACTATTTTGACTAAAATTGACTTTTTGGTCAAAGTTGACTTTAATGGGTCAATGGGTTTGTCATTAGGTCAAGGATTGACCATTTTGACCAAAGTTGACTTTTTTGTCAGAGATTGGCTTATTGGGTCAATGATTGGTCATTAAATTTAAAATTGGTTATTTTGACCAAAATTGACTTTATGGTCACAAGTTGACCTATTAGGTCGATGGGTTGGTTATTGGGTCGAGGATTGATCATTTTGACGAAGTTGACTTTTTGTTCGAAAGTTGACTTATTCGGTCGATGGGTAGGTCATTGGGTCGAAGATTGACCATTTTGACCAAAGTTGATTTTTGTCGAGAGATTGGCTTATTGAGTCAATAATTGGTCATTAAGTTAAAATTGAGCTATTTTGACTGAAATTGACTTTTTGGTCGAAAATTGACTTTTGGGTCGATGGGTTTGTCATTGGATCGAAGATTGACCATTTTGACCAAAGTTTGCTTTTTGGTCGAAAGTTGACCTATTTAGAGTCGATGTGGCGTTCATTAGGTCAAAGATTGACAATTTGACAAAATTGACTTTTTGGATCGAAAGATGACATATTAGGTCGATACGTTGGTCATTAGATTGAGAATTGACTATTTGACGAAAATTGACTTTTTGGTATAATATTGACCTTTTGGCTCAATGGATGGTCATTAAGTCAAAATTTGACTAGTTTGATCAAAATTAACTTTTTGGTTAAAAGTTGACCTATTGGGTCAATGGGTTGGTTATTGGGTCAAGGATTGACCATTTTGACCAAAGTTGACTTTTTAGTCAAAAATTGGCCTTTTGGGTCAATAACTTGATCATTGGGTCAGAAATTGACAAAAAGTGATTATTTTGACCAAAATTAAATTTTTGGTCAAAATTTACCTATTGGGTCATTGGTTTTGTCATTGGATTGAGCAATGATCATTAATGACGAAGTTGACTTTTTGGTCGAGAGATTAACTTCTTGGGTCGATAAATGGTCATTAGGTCGAAAATTGATTATTTTGACCAAAATTAAATTTTTGGTCGAAAGTTGACTCATTGGATTGATGGGGTGGTCATTGGGTTAGAAATTGACCATTTTGACTAAAGTTGACTTTTTGGTCGAAAGTTGACTATTTGAGTCGATGAGTTAGTAATTGAGTCGAGAATTGACCATTTTGACGAAAGATGATTTTTGATCGAAAGTTGATCTATTGGGTCGATAGGTTGGTACATTGGGTCGAATATTTACCATTTTTACCAAAGTTGACTTTTTGGTCGAAAGTTGACTTGATTGGGTCGATGGATGCGTCATTAGGTCGAAAATTGATTATTTTGACCAAAATTAACTTTTTAGTCGAAAGTTGAATTATTAGATTGATGAGGATTGTCATTAGGTCGAAGATTTGACCAGAAGTTGACTTTTAGATTAGATTGATTCATTGGGTCGATAATTAGTCATTAGGTCAAAAAATTGACTATTTTGACCAAAATTGAATTTTTGGTCAAAAGTTAACCCATTTGGTCATCGGGGGGGTCATTGGGTCAGAAATTAACCATTTTGACCAAAGATGAATTTTTGGTCAAAAGTTGACTGTTGAGTCGATGGGTTTGCATTGGTGAAGATTAACATGTTTGACGAAGTTGACTTTTTGGTCGAAAAGTTGACTTATTAGATCGATGGGTTGGTCATTAAGTCGAAAATTGACTCATTTTGACCAAAATTGACTATTTGGTCGAAAGTTGACCTATTGGGTCAAAGGGTTTGTCATTAGGTCGAAGATTGACCATTTTGAGCTAAAGTTGACTTTTTAGTCGAAGATTGACTTATCGAGTTAATAATTGGTCATTAATTGAAAATTGATTATTTTGACCGAAATTGACTTTTTGGTCGAAAGTTGACTATTAGTTAGATGGTTTGGTCATTGGGTTGAGGATTGATCATTTTGACGAAGTTGACTTTTTGGTCGAGAAGTTGACTTATTGAGTCGATGGGTTGGTCATTGGGTCAAGGATTGATCATTTTGACCAAGTTGACTTTTTGGTCGAGAGATTGACTTATTAGTTTAATAAGTTGGTCATTAGGTCGAAAATTGACCATTTTGACCAAAATTGACTTTTTGGTCGAAGTTGATCATAGTATGGATTGTTCATCGGGTCAAGAATTGATCATTTTGACCAAAGTTGAGCTTTTTGGTCGAAAGCATGACATTATTGGGTCAATGGGTTTGTCATTAGGTCATGGATTGACCATTTTGACCGAAGTTGACTTTTTGGTCACAGATTGACTTGTTGGGTTAATAATTGTTCATTATGGTCAAATATTGATTATTTTGACCAAAATTAAAATTTTGGTCGAGTTGACCTATTAGATCAACGGGGTGGTCATTAGGTCAGAAATTGACCATTTTGACCGAAAGTTGACTTTTTGGTGAAAAGTTGGCTTATTTGGTCGATGAGTTGGTAATTGGGTCGAGAATTGACCAATTTCGACTAAAGATGACTTTTTGCTCGAAAGTTGATCTGTTGAGTCGATGGGTTGGTCATTGGGTCAAAATTGACCATTTTGACCAAAGTTGACTTTTTGGTCGAAAGTTGACAATTGGGTCGATGAGGTAGTCATTAGGTTAAAATTGAGCCATTTTGAACAAAATTGACTTTTTGATCGAAGATTGACTTATTGGGTTAGATGAATTTGTCATTGAGGTCGAAATTGACTATTTTGACCAAAGTTGACTTTTTGGTCGAAAATTGACTTATTAGGTCAATGAATTGGTCATTAGGTCAAATGATTGATCTATTTTGACCAAAGTTGACTTTTTGGTCGAAAAGTTGATCTATTACGACGATGAGTTGGTCATTGGGTCGAGATTGACCATTTTGACCAAAGTTGACTTTTTGGTCAAAAGTTGACCTGATTGGGTTGATGGGTTAGTCATTGGGTTGAGATTGACCATTTTGACCAAAGTTGACTTTTTGATCGAAGATTGACTTATTGGGTCGATAAGTTGGTCATTAGGTCGAAAATGGACTATTTTGACCAAAATTGAACTTTGGTCGAAAAGTTGACTATTTGGTCAATGGGTTGGTCATTCGGTCAAAGGTTGATAATTTTGACCAAAGTTGACTTTTTGGTCGAAGTTGACTGTTAGGTTGATGGGTGGTCAATAGGTTAAAAATTGATAATTTTGACCAAAATTGACTTTTTGGTCGAAGTTGACCTGTTAAGTCGATGGGTTTGTCATTAGGTCGAGATTGAACTCATTTTGACCAAAGTTGACTTTTTGGTCGAGAGATTGACTTATTAGATTGATAATTGGTCATTAGGTCGAAATTGACTATTTTGACCGAAATTGAATTTTTGGTCGAAAGTTAACCATTGGTGTAACGGGTAGGTCATTAGAATCGAAATTGACCATTTTGACCAAAGTTGACATTTTTGGTCAAAAGTTGACTGTTTGGTCGATGAGTTGGTAATTGGGTCGAAAATTGACCATTTTGACCAAAGATGACTTTTGGGTGAAGTTGACTACTAGGTCGATGAATTGGTCATTAGATCGAGAATTCATTATTTTGACCAAAGTTAACTTTTTGTTAAAAGTTGATCTATATGAGTCAATGGGTTGGTCATTAAGTCAAAAATTGACTATTTTGACCAAAATTGACTTTTTGGTCAAAAGTTGACCTAATGGGTCAATGGGTATTTCATTGGGTCGAGGATTGACCATTTTGACCAAAGTTGACTTTTTGGTTGAGAGATTGACTTATTGGGTCGATAATTAGTCATTTGGTCGAAAATTATCTATTTTGACCAAAATTGAATTTTGGTCAAAGTTGTCCCATTAGGTTGACAGAGTGGTCATTGGGTCAGAAATTGACCATTTTTACCAAAGTTGAATTTTTGGTCAAAAGTTAACCTATTTGATCAATGAGTTGGTAATTAGGTCGATGAATTGAGCATTTTGACGCAAAGATGACTTTTTGGTCGAAATTGACTGTTGGGTTAATGGGTTGGTCATTGAGTCGAAGAATTAACCATTTGACAAAAGTTGACTTTTTGGTGAAAAGTTGACTATTAGATCGATGGGTGGTTATTAGGACAAAAATTGACTATTTTGACCAAAAATAACTTTCTGGTCAAAAGTTGATCTATTAGGTCGATAGGATTGTCATTGGGTCAAGGATTGACCATTTTGACCAAAGTTGACTTTTTGGTCAGAGATTGATTTATTGTGATCGATAATTAGTGATTAGGTCGAAAATTGACTATTTTGACCAAAATTGAATTTATGGTCGAAAGTTAACCCATTGAGTCATCGGATTGGTCATTAGATCGAAAAATTGACCTTTTTGACCAAAGTTAACTTTTTGTCGAAAGTTGACTTATTTGGTTAATGAGTTGGTAATTAGGTTAAGAATTGACCATTTTGACTAAAGTTGACTTTTTGCTCAAAAGTTGACCTATTGGATTAATGGGTTGGTCATTAGATCAAATTGACTATTTTGACCAAAGTTGACTTTTTAGTCGTAAGTTAACTTATTGGGTCGATGGGTGGTCATTAGGTCGAAAATTAACTATTTTGACCAAAATTGACTATTTGGTCGAAAGTTGACTATTGGGTCGATGAGTTTGTCATTTAGTCAAGGATTAAGCATTTTGACCAATGTTGACTTTTTCGTCAGAGATTGACTTATTTGGTCAATAATTGACCATTAAATTAAAAAACGACTAATTTGACCAAAATTTACTTTTTGGTCAAAAGTTGACCTATTAGGCCAATGGATTGGTCGTTGGGTCAAAGATTGGTCATTTTGACCAAAGTTGACTTTTTGATCAAAAGTTGACTTGATTGAGTCGATGGGTTAGTCATTAGGTTAAGAGATTGACCATCTTTGACTAAAGATGACTTTTTAGTCGATGATTGGCTTACTGGGTCAATAATTGGTCATTAGGTAAAAAATTGACAATTTTGGCCAAAATAGACTTTTGGGTCAAAAGTTGATCTGTTGGGTTAATGGGTAGTCATTAAGTCAAAAATTGATTATTTTGATCGAAAGTTAGATTTTTGGTCGAATGTTGACTGTTAGGTCGATGGGTTTGTCATTAGGTCGAGATTGACCATTTTGACTAAAGTTGACTTTTTAGTCGAGAGATTGACTTATTGGATCGATAATTGGTCAATTAATTTAAAAATTGGTTATTTTGACCAAAATTGACTTTTTGGTCGAAAGTTGACATATTAGGCGATGGGTTGATCATTGGTCGAAGGATTGATCATTTTGACCAAAGTTGATCTTTGTCGTAAGTTGACCTGTATTGGGTTGATGGGTTGTGTAATTAGGTCGAGAATTGACCATTTTGACCAAGATTGACTTTTTGGTCGAAGTTGACTCTTGGGTCGATAATTGGTCATTAGGTCAAAATTGATTATTTTGACCAAAATTGAATTTTTGATCAAAAGTTGATTTTGGGTCGATTGAGTTGATCATTGGGTTAGAAATTGAGCTATTTTGACGAAAGTTGACATTTTGGTTAAAAGTTGACTATTTAGTTGATGGGTTGGTCATTGGGTCATTAGATCGAGAATTGACCATTTTGACAATTAACTTGTTAGGTAAATAATTGGTCATTTAGTCGAATTTGATATTTGACCATTTTGCTCAAGTTGACATTTGAGTTCATTGATGTCGAGTAAATTAGTAAATTTTGACCGAAGTTGACTTTTTGGTCGAAAGTTGACTTGTTGAGTTAATAGGTGGTCATTAGATCGAAAATTGACAATTTTGACCGAAATTGACTATTTGGTCGAATTGACTATTAGATTGATGAGTTGGTCATTGGGTTAAGGATTGACCATTTTGACGAAAGTTGACTTTTTGGTCGAAAGTTGATCTATTGGGTCGATGAGGTCGAAGATTGACTTTTTGATCAAAGTTGACTTTTTAGTTGAAAGTTGACTGTTAGATTGATAATTGGTCGATGGGTTGGTCATTGGGTCAAGGATTGACCATTTTGACCGAAGTTGACTTTTTGTCGAAAGTTAACTTATTAGGTTGATGGGTTTGTCATTGGGTTAAGGATTGACCATTTTGACCGAAGTTGACTTTTTAGTCGAGAGATGACTTATTGGGTTGATAATTGGTCATTAGATCGAAATTGACTATTTTGACCAAAATTGATTTTTAGGTCGAAGTTAACGTATTAGTTGACGAGGTGGTGATTGAGTAAGACATTTGGTCGAGAGATTGACCATTTTGTCAAAGATGACTTTTTGGATCAAAATTTGATCTATTGGGTCAATGGGTTGGTCATTGGGTCAAAAATTGACCATTTAGACCAAAGTTGACTTTTTGGTCAAAAGTTGACATATTTGGTCTATGGGTGGTCATTTGGTCAAAAATTGACAATTTTGACCAAAATTCATTTTTTGGGCAAAAGTTGTCCTTTTGGGTTAATGAGATGTGTCATTGGGTCGAGGATTGACCATTTTGACCAAAGTTGACTTTTTGGTCGAAATTTGACTATTGAGTTGATCGGTTAGTCATTAGGTCGAGGATTGACCATTTTGACGCAATGTTGACTTTTTGGTCGAAAGTTGACTGTTAGATTGATAATTGGTCATCAGTAAAAATTCATTATTTTAAACAAATATTGACTTTTTGGTCGAAAGTCGACCTATTGGGTCGATGAGTTAGTCATTGGTCGAGGATTGACCATTTTGACCAGAAGTTGACTTTTTGGTCGAAAGTTGACTTATTAGGTTGATGGGTTTGTCATTGGGTCAAGGATTGACCATTATATCCAAAGTTGACCTTTGGTCAGAGATTGACTTACTAGGTCAATAATTTGTCATTATGTCAAAAATTAACTATTTTGACGAAAATTGACATTTTGTTCAAAACTTAACCTAATGTGTCAATAGGTATGTCAATGGGTCAAGGATTGACCATTTTGACCAAAGTTGACTTTTTGGTCAGAGATTGACTTATTGGGTCAATAATTGGTCATTAGGTCAAAAATTGACTATTCTGACCAAAATAAAATTTTTGGTCAAAGGTTAACCCATTGGGTGAACAGGGTGGTCATTGGGATAGAAATTGACCATTTTAACGAAAGTTGACTTTTTGCTCAAATGTTGATATATTGGGTCAATGAGTTGGTAATTAGGTAAAGAATTAACCATTTTGACCAAAGATGACTTTTTGGTTAAAAGTTGACCTATTGGGTTAATGGGTTGGTCATTGGGTCAAAAATTGACCGTTTCGACCAAAGTTGAATTTTTGGTCAAAAGTTGACCTATTGGGTCATTAGGTGGTCATTAGGTTAAAAGTTGACTATCATGACCAAATTTGACTTTTTGGTCAAAAGTTGACCGATTAGATTGATGGGTTTGTTATTGGGTCTTGAGGTTGATCATTTTGACGAAGTTGACTTTTTGGTCGAAAGTTGACTTATTAGGTCGATGGGTTTGTCATTGGGTCGAGGATTGACCATTTTGACCAAAGTTGACTTTTTGGTCGGAGATTAACTTTTGGGTCGATAATTGGTCATTAGGTCGAAAATTGATTATTTTGACCAAAATAGAATTTTTGGTCGAAATGTTAACTCATTGGGTTGAACGGGGTGGTCATTGGGTCGAAATTGACTATTTTGTCGAAGTAAGTTGAGATTTTGGTCGAAAGTTGACTTATTTAGTTAATGAGTTGGTAATTGGGTCGAGAATTGTACATTTTGACGAAGATGACTTTTGTTCAAAAGTTGACATATTGGGTCGATGGGTTGGTCATTGGGTCGAAAAATTGACCATTTTGACCGAAGTTAACTTTTTGGTCGAAAGTTGACTATTAGAGTCGATGGGTGGTCATTAGGTCGAAATTTGATTATTTTGACGAAAATTGACTTTTTGGTCAAAAGTTGACTTATTGGGTCAATGGGTTTGTCATTGGGTCAAGGATTGACCATTTTGACCAGAGTTGACTTTTTGGTCGGAGATTGACTTATTGGGTCAATAATTGGTCGTTAATTCGAAATTACTGATTTTGACCAAAATTGACTTTTTGGTCGAAAGTTGACTATTAGGTAATGGGTTGGTCATTGGGTCGATGATTGATCGTTTTGACCAAAGTTGACTTTTTGGTCGAAAGTTGACTTATTAGATTGATGGGTTGGTCATTGTGTCGAGGTATTGACCATTTTGACAAAAGTTGACTTTTTAGTCGGAAGATTGGCTTACTTGGGTCGATAATTGGTCATTAGGTCGAAAGTTGACTATTTTGACCAAAGTTGACTTTTTGGTCGAAAGTTGACTGTTGGGTCGAAGAGTTGGTCATTAAGTCGAAAATTGACTATGTTGACCAAAATTGACTTTTGGTCGAAAGTTGACTATTAGGTTGATGGGTTGATCATTAGGTCAAGATTGACCATTTTGACGAAGTTGACTTTTTGGTCGAGAGATTGACTCATTGGGTCGATGAGTGGTCGATTAGGTCGAAAATTGATTATTTTAAACAAAATTGAATATTTTGTCGAAAGTTAACCCATTGGGTCGAACGGGGTAGTCATTGGGTCAGAAGATTGACCATTTTGACTAAAGTTGACTTTTTGATCGAAAGTTGACTATTTGGTCGATATGTTGGTAATTGGGTCAAAAATTGACCATTTTGACCGAAGATGACTTTTTGGTTAAAAGTTGATCTATTAAGTCAATAAGTTGGTCATTGGGTCAAAAATTGACCATTTTGACCAAAGTTGACTTTTTGGTCAAAAGTTGACCAATTGGGTTAATCGGAGGTCATTAGGTCAAAAATTAACTATTTTGATCAATATTGACTTTTTGGTCGAAAGTTGACCTATTGGGTAAAAGGGTTCGTCATTGGATCAAGGATTGACCATTTTGACGAAAGTTGACTTTTTGGTCGAGAGATTGAGTTATTGGATCGATAATTGGTCATTAGGTCGAACACTTTACTTATTTTGACCAAAATTGAATTTTTAGTCGAAATTTAACCCTTTAGGATTGATGGGGTTGGTCATTAGATCGAGAAATTGACCATTTTGACGAAGTTGACTTTTTGGTCGAAAGTTGACCTATTTGGTCGATGAGTTGGTAATTGGGTCGAAATTTACCATTTTGACCGAAGATTACTTTTTGGTCGAAAGTTGACTTAATTGGTCAATGGGTTGGTCATTGGATCGAAAATTGACCATTTTGACCAAGTTGACTTTTTGGTCGAAACTTGACTGTTAAGTCGATCGGTGAGTCATTAGGTCGAAAATTGACTATTTTGACGAAGTTGACTTTTTGGTCGAAATGTTGATCTATTGGGTCGATGGGTTGGTCATATTGGGTCGAAGATTGACCATTTTGACCAAAGTTGACTTTTTTGTCGATGAGTTGACTTATTGGGTCGATAATTGGTCATTAATTTAAAAATTGACTATTTTGACCAAAATTGACTTTTAGGTCGAAAGTTGACTTATTAGGTCGATGGGTTGGTCATTGGGTCGAGGAATTGATCATTTTGACCAAAGTTGACTTTTTGGTCGAGAGTTGACTTATTGAGTCGATGGGTTGGTCTTTGGGTCGAGGATTGACCATTTTGACGAATGTTAACTTTTTGGTCGAGAGATTGGCTTATTAGATTGATAATTGGTCATTAGGTAAAAATTGACTATTTTGACCAAAATTGACTTTTTGGTCGAAAGTTGACGTATTGGATCGATGAGTTGGTCATTGGGTCGAAGAATTGACCATTTTGACCAAAGTTGACTTTTTGGTCGAAAGTTGACCTATTAGATCGATGGGTTGGTCATTAGGTAAAAATTGACTATTTTGACCAAAATTGACTTTTTGGTCGAAAGTTGACCTATTGGATCAATGGGTTGGTCATTAGGTCGAAAATTACTAATTTTGACCAAAGTTGACTTTTTGGTCAAAGTTGACCATTGGGTCATTAGGTCAAGATTAGTATTTTGACCATGGTTGACTTTTGTGAAGTTGACTATTGGGTAAATGGGTTGGTCATTGGGTCAAGATTGACCATTTTGACCAAAATATGACTTTTTGGTCGAAGTTGACTTATTAGGTCAATAATTGGTCATTAGGTCGAAGATTGATATTTTGACCAAAGTGGACTTTTTGGTTAAAAGTTGACCTATTAACGTCAATGGGGTGGTCATTAGGTCAGAAATTGACAAT
This sequence comes from Papilionanthe hookeriana x Papilionanthe teres, assembly GCA_022702705.1. Classification (NCBI taxonomy): domain Eukaryota; kingdom Viridiplantae; phylum Streptophyta; class Magnoliopsida; order Asparagales; family Orchidaceae; genus Papilionanthe; species Papilionanthe hookeriana x Papilionanthe teres. The sequence continues at coordinate 15,992,655 of CM040438.1, forward strand.
TTTGACCAAAGTTGACTTATTGGTCGAAAGTTGACTGATTAGATCGATAGGTTGGTCATTAGGTTAAAAATTGACCATATTTGACCAAAATTAACATCTTAGTCGAAGTTGACTTATTGGGTCGATGGGGTTGGTCATTGTGTCGAGATTGACTATTTTGACGAAAGTTAACTTTTTGGTCATAAGTTGACCTATAGGGTCAATAGGTTGGTCATTGGGTCAAGGATTGACAATTTTTACCAAACTTGACATTTTGGTCAGAGATTAACTTATTAGGTCAATAATTGGTCATTATTGATCGAAAGATTGAGTTATTTTGGTCGAAAAGTTGAACTATTGGGTCGATGGGTTGGTCATTAGGTCGAGGATTGACCATTTTGACCAAAGTTGAATTTTTGGTCAAAGTTGAACTATTAGGTAAATGGGTTGGTCATTGCGTCAAAGAATTGAACATTTTGACCAAAATTGACTTTTTTGTCGAAAGTTGACTATTGGGTCGATGGGTTGGTCTTTGGATCGAGGATTGACCATTTTGATTAAAGTTTACTTTTTGGTGCGAAGATTGACTTATTGGGTCGATAATTAGTCATTAAGATCAAAAATTGATTATTTTGACCAAAATTAAATTTTTGGTCGAAAGTTGACTTCGATTAGATTGACGGGGTGGTCATTAGGTACGAAATTGACCATTTTGACCAAAGTTGACTTTTGGTCGAAAAGTTGACTTATTTGGTCGATGAGTTTGTAATTGGGTCGAGAATTGACCATTTCGATCGAAGAAGACTTTTTGATCAAAAGCTGATCAAATGGGTCAATGGGTTGGTCATTGGGTAAAAAATTAACCATTTTGACCAAAGTTGACTTTTTGATCAAAAGTTGACCTATTGGATCGATGGATTGGTCATTAGGTCGAAGATTGACCATTTTGACCAAAGTTGATTTTTGGTCGAGAAGTTGACTTCTTAGAGTTCGATAATTGGTCATTGGGTAAAAATTGACTATTTTGACCAAAATTAAATTTTTGGTCGAAAGATTGACTTGTTAGGTCGATAGGTGGTCATTGAGTCGAAAATTGACTATTTTGACCAAAATTGACTTTTGATTAAAAGTTGAATTATTAGATTCGATGGGTTTGTCGATTGGGTTGAGGATTGACCATTTTGACCAAAGATGAATTTTTATCAGGGATTGAGTTATTGGGTCAATAATTGGTCATTAGGTAAAAAATTCACTATTTTGATCAAAATTGAATTTTTGGTCGAAAGTCAACCCATTGGCTCCGAAACTGACCATTTTGACCAAAAATAACATTTTGGTCAAAAGTTGACCTATTTTCGACCAAAATTGAACTTTTGGTCAAAAGTTAACCTATTTGGTTAACAGGGTGGTCATTCGGTAAAAAATTGATTATTTTAACCAAAGTTGACTTTTTGGTCAAAAGTTGACCTATTTGGTCAATGAGTTGATAATTGGGTCGAGAATTAACCATTTTGACCTAAGATGACTTTATGAGTCGAGAGTTAACTTATTAGATTGATGGGATGGTCATTGGGTCAAAAAATGATCATTTTGACCAAAGTTGACTTTTTGGTCAAAAGTTGACCTATTCGGTCAATGAGTGGACATTAAGTCAAAAAATTAACAATTTTGACCAAAAATAATTTTTTGGTTAAAAGTTGTCCATTTGGGTCAATGAGATGGTCATTGGGTCAAGTCTTGACAATTTTGACCAAAGTTGACCTTTCGGTCAAAAGTTGACCTATTGGGTCAGTGGGTTGGTCATTAGGTCAAGGATTGACCATTTTGGACAATGTTAAATTTTTGGTCGAAAGTTGACTATTAGGTCGATAATTGGTCATTAAGTAAATAATTTACTATTTTGACCAAAATTGACTTTTTGAGTCGAAAGTCGATCTGATTGAGTCGATAGGGTTGGTCATTGCGTCGAAGATTGACTTATTTTGACCAAAGTTGACATTTTAGTCGAAAGTTGACTGTTGGATCGATGGGTTTGTCATTGGTTCGAGAATTGACCATTATGACCGAAGTTGACTTTTTGGTCGAAAGATTGACTTATGTGGGTCGATAAGTTGGTCATCATGTCAAAAATTGATTATTTTGACCAAAATTGACTTTTTTTCAAAAGTTGACCAAAGGGTCAATGGGTTTGTCATTGGGTCAAGGATTAACCATTTTTGACCGGAGTTGACTTTTTGGTCAGAGATTGACTTGTTGGGTTAATAATTGGTCATTAGGTCAAAATTTAACTATTTTGACCAAAGTTCACTTTTTGGTCAGAGATTGACTTACTGGGTCAACATGGTGGTCCTTGGGTCAGAAATTGATCATTTTGATGAAAGTTGACTTTTGGTCAAACGTTGACATATCGGGTCAATGAGTTGGTAATTGGGTCAAGAATTGACCATTTTGACCAAACGTGACTTTTTGGTTAAAAGCTGACCTATTGCGCAATGGGTTGGTCATTGGGTCAACAAAAAATCGTTTTGACCAAAGTTGACTTTTTGGTCAAAGTTGACTGTTGGGTCGATAGGAGGTCATTAGATCAAAAATTGACTATCTTGACCAAATTTGACTTTTTGGTCCAAAGTTGATATATTCGGTCAATGGGTTTGTCATTGGGTCAAGGATTGACAATTTTGACTAAAGTTGACTTTTTGGTCACAGATTGACTTATTGGGTAAATAATTGGTCATTACGTCAAAAATTTTGAACATTTTGACCAAAGATGACTTTTTGGTCAAAAGTTGACCTATTTTGACCAAAATTGAATTTTTGGTAAAAAATTTATCCATTGGATTGACGGGGTGATCATTGGATCAAGAAATTGTCATTTTGACTAAAGTTGACTTTTTGGTAAAAGTTAGCTTTATTTGGTTAATGGGTTTGTCTTAGGGTCGAGAATAGACCATTTTGACCAAAGTTGACTTTTGTGTCGAAGATTGGTTTATTGGGTCGATAATTGGTCATTAGGTCGAAAAATTTACTATTTTGACCAAAATTGATTTTTTGGTCGAAGGTTACTTTATTGGTCAAGGATTTTGGATTTTGACTAAAGTTGACTTTTTGGTCAAAAGTTGACCTATTGGGTCAATGAGTTAGTCATTGGGTCAAGGATTGACCATTTTGACCAAAGTTAACTTTTTGGTGAGAGATTGACTTATAGAGTCAATAATTGGTCATTAGGTTAAAATTTGACTATTTTGACCAAAATTGAATTTTTGGTCAAAAGTTAACCCGTTGGGTTAAAGGGGTGGTCATTGGGTCATAAATTGAACATTTTAACCAAAGCTGACTTTTTGGTCAAAAGTTGACCTATCTTGACCAAAATTTAATTTTTGGTCAAAAGTTAATCCATTGGGTCAACGGTGTGGTCATTGGTTGAAAATTGACCATTTTGACCAGAGTTAACTTTTTAGTCGAAGTTGACCTAATTGGTCAATGAGTTGGTAATTTGGTCAAGAATTGAGCATTTTGACCAAAGATGGCTTTTTGGTCAAAAGTTGACCTATTTGGTTAATCGGTTCGTCATTGGGAGAAAAATTGACCATTTTAACCAAAGTTGACTTTTTAGTGAAAGTTGACTTTATTTGATCGATGAGTTGGTAATTGGGTCGAAAATTGACCATTTTGACCAAAGATGAGTTTTGATCAAAAGTTGACCTATTGGGTTGATTGGGTTGGTCATTAGGTGAAAATTAACCATTTTGACGAAAGTTCACTTTTTGGTCAAAAGTTGACCTATTGGGTCAATGGGTGGTCATTAGTTTAAAATTTGACTATTTTGACCAAAATTGACTTTTTGGTCAAAAGTTGACCTATTGGGTCAATTGGTTTGTCATTGTGTCAAAATTGACCATTTTGACCAAATTTGACTTTTTGGACAGATTGACCAATAATTGGTCATTTGGTCAAAAATTAACTATTTTGACAAAAAATCGAATTTTTAGTCAAAAGATAACTAATTGGGTCAACGGGGTGGTCATTAGGTCAGAAATTGACAATTTTGACCAAAGTTGACTTTTGGTCAAAAGTTGACCTATTTAGTTAATGAGTTGGTATTTTGGTCAAGACTTGACCATTTTGACCAAAGATGACTTTTTGGTCGAAAGTTGACTATTAGGTCGATGGGTTAGTCATTAGGTCGAAATTGACGATTTTGACCAAAGTTGACTATTTGGTCGAAGTTTACTGTTAGATTCGATGAGTGGTCATTAAGTCGAAAATTGGTTATTTTGACCAAAATTGACTTTTTAGTCGAAAGTTGACTGTTGGCGATGGGTTGCTCATTGAGTCAAGGATTGATCTTTTTGACCAAAGTTAAATTTTTGGTCAAAAGTTGTCATATTTGGTCAATGGGTTGGTCATTGGGTTAAGGAAAGACCATTTTGACAAAAGTTAACTTTTTTGTCAGAGATTGGCTTACTAGGTCAGTAATTGGTCATTAGGTAGAAAATTGACTATTTTGACGAAAAAATAATTTTTTTGTCAAAAGTTGACCTATTGGATCAAGGATTGAGCATTTTGACCAAAGTTGACTTTTTGGTCGAAAGTTGACTATTGGGTCGATGGGTTAGTCATTAGGTCGAGGATTAACCATTTTAATCAAAGTTGACTTTGTGGTCGAGAGTTGACTATTGAGTCGATAATTGGTCATTAAATCGAAAATTTACTTATTTTGACCAAAATTGACTTTTTGGTCGAAAGTCGATCTATTAGATTCGATGTGTTGGTCATTGGGTCGAGGATTTACCATTTTGACCGAAAGTTAACTTTATGAGTCGAATTTTGACTTATTGGATCGATGGGTTTGTCATTGGGTCGAGGATTGACCATTACGACTAAAGTTGACTTTTTGGTCGAGATTGACATATTGGGTCGATAATTGGTTATTAGGTTAAAATTGATTGTTGACAAAATTGACTTTTTGTTCAAAAGTTGACTTATTGGGTAATTGCGTTGGTCATTGGGTTAAGAATTGACCTTTTTGACCAAAGTTAACTTTGGGTCAATGAGTTGTTCATTGGGTCAATGGGTATGTCATTGGGCCGAAAATTAACCATTTTGATCAAAGTTGACTTTTTGGTCAAAAGTTGACATATTGGGTCAATTGGTTTGTCATTGTGTCAAAATTGACCATTTTGACCAAATTTGACTTTTTGGTCAGATTGACCAATAATCGGTCATTTGGTAAAAAATTAGATTTATTTTGAAAAATCGAATTTTTAGTCGAAAGATAACCGATTGGGTCGTTGAGTGTTGGTCATTGGGTCGAAATTGACAATTTTGACCAAATTTGACTTTTTGGTCGAAAGTTGACTTTATTAGTCGATGAGTTGGTATTTTGGTCGAAACTTGACCATTTTGACCAAGATGACTTTTTGGTCAAAAGTTGACTATTAGGTCGATGGGTTAGTCATTAGATCGAAAATTGACGATTTTGACCAATGTTGACTATTTGGTCGAAAGTTGACTATTAGATTGATGAGTGGTCATTAAGTCGAAAATTGACTTATTTTGACCAAAATTGACTTTTTAGTCGAAAGTTGACTGTTGATGATAAGTTGCTCATTAGGTCGAGATTGACCATTTTGACCAAAGTTAAATTTTTGGTCAAAGTTGACATATTTGGTCGATGGGTTGGTCATTGGATTAAGGAAAGACCATTTTGACAAAGTTGACTTTTGTCGAGATTGGCTTACTAGATCGATAATTGGTCATTAGGTAGAAAATTGATTATTTTGATCGAAAAGATAATTTTTTAGTCGATGAGTTGACTCATTGGATCGAAGATTGAGCATTTTGACCAAAGTTGACTTTTTGGTCGAAAGTTGACTATTGAGTCGATGGGTTAGTCATTAGATTCGAGGATTGACCATTTTGATCAAAGTTAACTTTGTGGTCGAAAGTTGACTTTATTGAGTCGATAATAGGTCATTAAGTCAAAAATTACTATTTTGACCAAAATTGACTTTTTGGTCAAAAGTCGATCTATTGGATCAAGGTGTTGGTCATTGGGTCAAGGATTTACCATTTTGACCAAAGTTAACTTTTTGGTCAAATTTTGACCTATTGGGTCAATGGGTTTGTCATTGGGTCAGGGATTGACCATTATGACTAAAGTTGACTTTTTGGTCAGAGATTGACTTATTGGGTCAATAATTGGTTTTTAGGTTAAAAATTGACTATTCTGACCAAAATTGACTTTTTGTTCAAAAGTTGACTTATTGGGTCAATGCATTGGTCATTGGGTTAAGAATTAAACTTTTTGACCAAAGTTAACTTTGGGTCAAGGAGTTGGTCATTGGGTCAATGGGCAGGTCATTGGGCCGAAAATTAACCATTTTGACCAAAGTTGACTTTTTGGTCAAAAGTTGACATATTTGGTCAATAGGTGATCATTAGGTCAAAATTTGACTATAATGACCAAAATTGACTTTTTGGTCAAAACTTGACTTATTGGGTCAATGGGTTGGTCATTGGGTCAAGGTTTGATCATTTTGACCAAAGTTGACTTTTTAGTCGAAAGTTGACTGTTGGATTAATGGGTTGGTCATTGGGTCAGAAATTGACCATTTTTCTAAAGTTAACTTTTTAGTCAAAAGTTGACCTTTTAGGTCAATGAGTTTGTCATTGGGTCAAAGATTAACCACATTGACCAAAGTTGACATTTTGGTCTGAGCTTGGCTTACTGGCCAATAATTGGTCATTCGATAAAAATTGACTATTTTGACCAAAATTGACTTTTTGTCAACAGTTAACTAATTTGGTCAATGGGTTGGTCATTGGGTCAAGGATTGATCAATTTGACCCAAGTTGACTTTTTGGTCAAAAGTTAACCTTTTGGGTCAATGGGTTGGTCATTGGGTCAAGGATTGACCATTTTGACCAAGGTTGACTTTTTGGTCAGGGATTGACTTTTTGGATCAATAATTGGTCATTAGGTCAAAAATTGTTTTTTTTACCAAAATTAAATTTTTGGTCAAAAGTTGACACATTGGGTCAACGAAGTGGTCTTTGGGTCAGAAATTGTCCATTATGACCAAAGTTAACTTTTTGGTCAAAAACTGACTTATTGGGTCAATGGGTGCAAATTATGCCAAAAAATTGACTATCTTTACCAAAATTGACTTTTTTGTCAAAAGTTGACCTATTAGGTCAATGGGTTTGTCATTGGGTCAAGGATTGACCATTTTGACCAAAGTTAACTTTTTGGTCAGAGATTGACTTATTAGGTCAATAATTGGTCATTTAGTCAAAAATTGACTATTTTGATCAAAATTTAATTTTTGATCAAAAGTTAACCCATTGGGTCAACGACGTGGTCATTAGATCAAAAATTGACCATTTTGACCAAAGTTGGTTTTTTGGTCAATAGTTGACCTACTTGGTAAATGAGTTGGTAATTGGGTCAAGAATAAACCATTTGACTAAAGATAACTTTTTAGTCAAAAGTTGACCTATTGGGTCAATGGGTTGGTCATGGGTTAAAAATTAAACATTTAGACCAAAGTTGACTTTTTGGTTAAAAGTTGACCTATTGGGTCAAAGGATGGTCATGAGGTCAAAATTTGACTACCTTGACCAAAATTGACTTTGTTGTCAAAAGTTCACTTATTGGGTTAATGGATTTGTCATTGGGAGAAGGATTGACCATTTTAACCAAAGTTGACTTGTTGGTCAGGATTGACTTATTGGGTCAATAATTAGTCATTAATTAAAAAATTGACTATTTTGACAAAAATTAACTTTTTGGTTAAAAGTTGACTTATTTGGCCAATTGGTTGGTCATTGTTTCTAGGATTGATTATTTTGACCAAAGTTGACTTTTTGGTTAAAAGTTGACCTATTGGATCAATGGGTTGGTCATTGGGTTAAGGATTGACCATTTTGACCAAAGTTTATTTTTTGGTTAGAGATTGGCTTACTGGGTCAATAATTGGTCATTAGGTCAAAAATTGACTATTTCGACCAAAATTGATTTTTTTGGTCAAAAGTTGACCTAGTGGGTCAATGGGTGGTCATTAAGTCAAAAATTGACTACATTAACCAAAATTAACTTTTTGGTCAAAAGTTGACCTATTGGGTCAAAGTGTTTATCATTGGGTCAAGGATTGACCATTTTGACCAAAGTTGAATTTTTGTTCAAAGATTTACTTATTGGGTCAATAATTGGTCGTCAGTTTAAAATTTGACTTTTTTGATAAAAATTGAATTTTTGGACAAAAGTTAACCCTTTGGGTTAATGGGTTGGTCATTGAGTCAGAAATTGACCGTTTTGACAAAAGATGACCCTTTGGTTAAAAGTTAACCTATTTGGACAATGAGTTGGTAATTAGGTCAAGAATTGACCCTTCTAACCGAAGATGACTTTTTGGTCATAAGTTGATCTTTTGGGTTAATGGGTTGGTCATTGGGTCAAAAATTGACCATTTTGACCAAAGTTGACTTTTTGGTCAAAAGTTGACATATTGGTTCAATGGGTGGCCATTAGGTCAAAAATTGACTATTTTGACCAAAATTCACTTTTTTATAAAACGTTGACCTATTGGTCAAAAGGTTTGTCATTGGGTCAAGGATTGACCATTTTGACCAAAGTTTAATTTTTTGTCAATGGTTGACTTATTTGGTCAATAATCGGTCGTTAAGTCAAAAATTGACTATTTTGACCAACATTGAATTTTTCTTCAAAAGTTAACCCATTGGATCAACGGGGTGGTCATTGGGTTAGAAAATAACCATTTTGACTAAAGTTGACTTTTTGGTCAATAGTTGACCAATTTGGTCAATGTGTTAGTAATTGGGTCAAGAATGACCTTTTCGTCCAATGATGACTTTTTAGTCAAAAGTTGACTTATTAGGTTAATGGGTTGGTCATTGGGTTAAAAATTGACCATTTTGACCAAAGTTGACTTTTTGGCCAAAAGTTGACTATTAGATCGATGGGTGGTCGTTAGATTCGAAATTATGCAATTTGACGTAAATCGACTTTTTGGTCAAAAGTTGACGTATTGGGTCAACGGGTTTGTTATTGGGTGAAGGATTGACCATTTTGATAAAAGTTGACTTTTTGGTCAGAGATTGACTTATTGGGTCAATAATTGGTCGTTAATTCAAAAATTGACTATTTTGACCAAAATTGACTTTTTGGTCAATGCTTGACCTATTAGGCCAATAGATTTGTCATTAGTCAAGAATTGACCATTTTGACCGCAGTTGACTTTTTGGTCAAAAGTTAACCTATTGGATCAATCGGTTGGTCATTGGGTCAATGATTGACCATTTTGATCAAAAATGACTTTTAGGTCAGAGATTGGCTTACAGGGTCAATAATTAGTCATTAGGTCAAAAATTGACTACTTTGAAAAAAATGACTTTTTGGTCAATGAGTGGTCATTAAGTCAAAAATTGGCTATTTTGACCGAATTTGACTTTTGGTCAAAAGTTGACCATTTGGGTTAATGAGGTGGTTATTATGTAAAAAATTAACTATTTTGACCAAAATTGACTTTTTGGTCAAAATTTGACCTATTGGGTCAACGGGTTGGTCATTGGGTCAAGTATTAACCATTTTGACCCAAGTTGTCTTTTTGGTCAAAAGTTGACCTACTTAGGTCAATGACGCGGTCATTAGGTCAAAAATTGACAATTTTGAGCAAAATTGACTTTTTAGTCAAAAGTTGACCAATTGGGTCAATGGGTTGGTCATTGGGTCAAGGATTGACCATTTTGACCAAAGTTGAGTTTTTGGTCAGAGATTGGCTTACTAGGTGAATAATTGGTCATTAGGTCAAAAATTGATTATTTTGACAAAAATTAACTTTTTGGTCAAAAGTTGATATATTGGGTCAATAGGTTGTCATTAAGTCAAAAATTGACTATTTTGACCAAAATTGACTTATAAGTCAAACGTTAACATATTAGGTCGATGGGTTGGTCGATTAGGTCGAGGATTGACCATTTTATCAAAGTTGACTTTTTTTCGAGTTGACTTATTGTGTCGATGAATTGGTCATTAGGTCAAAAATAGACTATATTGACCAAAATTGAATTTTTTGGTCAAAAGTTAACCCATTCGTTCAACGGGGTGGTCATTAGGTCAGAAATTGACCATTTTGACCAAAGATGACTTTTATGTCAAAAGTTGACATATTTGGTCAATGAGTTGGTAATTGGGCTAAGAATTGAGCATTTTAGCCCAAGATGACTTTTTGGTCAAAAGTTGATCTATTGGTACAATGGGTTTGTCATTGGGTTAAAAATTGACCATTTGACCAAAGTTTACTTTTTGGTCAAAAGTTCACCTATTTGGTCAATGAGTTGGTAATTGGGTCGAGAATTGAACATTTTGGACAAAGATGACTTTTTGGTCAAAAGTTGATCTATTTGGTCAATGGGTTGTTGGTCATTGGGCCAAAATTTGACTGTAGTTGACTTTTTGGTCAAAAGTTGACCGATTGGGTCAATGGGTTGGTCATTGGGTCAAGGATTGACCATTTTGACCAAATATGACTTTTTGGTCAGAGATTGACTTATTGGGTAAAAAATTGGACTTTAGGTCAAAAATTGGTTATTTTTACCAAAACACATTTTTTTGTTAAAAAGTTGACCCATTGAGTCAATGGGGTGGTCATTGGGTCAGAAATTGACAATTTCGACCAAAGTTGACTTCTTGGTTAAAAGTTGACATATTGGGTCAATAGGGTGCTCATTAGGTAAAAAATTGACTATATTAGCCAAAATTAACTTTTTAGTCACAAGTTGACCTATTGTGTCAATGGGGTGGTTATTGTGTCAAGGATTGACTATTTTGACGAAAGTTCACTTTTTGGTCATAAGTTGACCTATAGGGTCAGTGGGTGGTCATTGGTCAAGGATTGACAATTTTTACCAAAGTTGACATTTTGGTCAGAGATTGACTTATTATGTCAATAATTGGTCATTATATCAAAAATTGACTATTTTGGTCAAAAGTTGAACTACTGGTCAATGGGTTGGTCATTAGGTCAAGGATTGACCATTTTGACCAAAGTTGAATTTTTGATCAAAAGTTGAACTATTGGGTAAATGGGTTGGTCATTGTGTAAAGAATTGAAAATTTTGACCAAAATTAACTTTTTTGCCAAAAGTTGACCTATTGGGTCAATGGGTTGGTCTTTGGGTCAAGGATTGACCATTTTGATTAAAGTTAATTTTTTGGTCTGGGATTGACTTATTGGGTCAATAATTAGTCATTAGGTCAAAAATTGATTATTTGGACCAAAATTAAATTTTTTGGTCGAAAGTTGACCCATTGGGTCAACAGAGTGGTCATTGGGTCCGAAATTGACCATTTTGACCAAAGTTGACTATTTGGTCAAAAGTTGACCTATTTGGTCAATGAGTTGGTAATTTGGTCAAGAATTGACCATTTCGATCGAAGAAGAATTTTTGATTAAAAGCTGATCAATTGGGTCAATGGGTTGGTCATTGGGTCAAAAATTGACCATTTTGACCAAAGTTGACTTTTTGATCAAAAGTTGACCTATTGGATCAATGGATTGGTCATTGGGTCCATTTTGACCAAAGTTGATTTTTGGTCGAAAGTTGACTGCTTGGGTCGATGAATTGGTCATTAGGTGAGAATTGATCATTTTGACCAAAATTGACATATTTGGTCAGATTAGCTATTGAGATCGATGGGTGGTCATCGAGTCGAAATTAACTATTTTGACGAAATTGGCTTTTTGGTTAAAAGTTGAACTTTATTGGCTTAGTGGCTTTGATCGATGGGTTAAGGATTGGCCATTTCGATCAAGATGAATTTTTATCGAGGATTGAGTTATTAGATTGATAATTGGTCATTAGGTAAAAAATTGACTATTTTGATCAAAATTGAATTTTTGGTCGAAAGTTGACACGTTGATCTACTGAGCTTGACCATTTTGACCAAAAATGACATTTTGGTTAGTTGATTATTATGGTAAAATTGAACTTTTGGTCGAAAGTTAACTATTTGGTCGATGGGGTGGTCATTCGGTAAAAAATTGAATATTTTAACCAAAGTTGACTTTTTGGTCGAAAGTTGACTGTTTGGTCGATGGGTTGATAATTGGGTCGAGGATTTACCATTTGACCTAAGATGACTTTATGGTCAAAAGTTAACCTAATGGGTCAATGAGATGGTCATTGGGTCAAAAAATGACCATTTTGACCAAAGTTGACTTTTTAGTCAAAAGTTGACCTGTTCGGTCAATGAGTGGCCATTAAGTGAAAAATTAACAATTTTGACAAAAAATAATTTTTTGGTCAAAAGTTGTCCATTTGGGTTAACGAGATGGTCATTGGGTCAAGTCTTGACCATTTTGACCAAAGTTGACCTTTTGGTCGAAGTTGACTGATTGGGTCAATGGGTTGGTCATTAGGTCGAGAATTGACCATTTTGGCAAATGTTGAATTTTTGGTCGAAAGTTGACCTGTTGGGTCGATAAGTTGGTCATTAAGTAAAATTCTTATTTGACCAAAATTTACTTTTTGGTCAAAAGTTGATCTATTGGGTCGATGGGTTGGTCATTAGCGTCGAAGATTTACTATATTGACGAAAGTTGACTTTTTAGTCGAACTTTGACTGATTAGGTTGATGGGTTTGTCATTGGTTCGAGATTGATCATTATGACGAAGTTGACTTTTTGATCAGAGATTGACTTAGTGAGGTCTATAATTGGTCATGATGTCGAAAATTGAGTTATTTTGACCAAAATTGACTTTTTGTCAAAAGTTGAGCGATAGGTTGATGGGTTTGTCATTGGATCGAAGATTGACCATTTTGACCGAAGTTGACTTTTTGGTCGAGAGATTGACTTGTTGGATCAGATAAGTTGGTCATTGGGTCAAAATTTAACTATTTTGACCAAAGTTCGACTTTTGATCGAGAAGATTGACTTCTTTGAGTCGACATGGTTGGTCATTGGGTCGAAATTGACCATTTTGACGAAAGTTGACTTTTTAGTGAAATGTTGACATATTGGGTCGATGAGTTGGTAATTGGATCGAGAATTGACCATTTTGACGAAACATGACTTTTTGGTTAAAAGTTGATCTGTTGGCTCGATGGGTTGGTCATTGGGTCGACAAAATTGACTATTTTGACCAAAGTTGACTTTTTGGTCGAAAGTTGACTATTAGATTCGATGGGTGGTCATTAGGTCGAAAATTGACTTATCTTGACCGAAATTGACTTTTTGGTCAAAGTTGACATATTAGGTCGATGGGTTTGTCATTGGGTCGAAGTTGACCATTTTGACTAAAGTTGACTTTTTAGTGAGAGATTGACTTATTGGGTAAATAATTGGTCATTAGATTGAAATTTTTATCATTTTGACAAAGATGACTTTTGATCAAAGTTGACCTTTTTTGACGAAATTGAATTTTTAGTAAAAAATTTATCCATTGGATCAGCGGGTTGATCATTAGATTAGAAATTCACCATTTTGACCAAAGTTGACTTTTTAGCGAAAGTTAACCAATTTGGTTAATGGGTTTGTCTTGGAGTCGAGAATTGATCATTTTGACCGAAGTTGACTTTTTGGTCGAAGATTGGTTTATTGGGTCAAAGAATTGGTCATTAGGCAAAATTTACTATTTTGACGAGAATTGATTTTTGGTTGAATGGTAACTATTGGTCGAGGATTGAGGATTTTGAGTAAAGTTGACTTTTTTGGTCGAAAGTTGACTGTTAGATTGATGAGTTAGTCATTGGGTCAAGGATTGACCATTTTGATCAAAGTTAACTTTTTTGTGAGAGATTGACTTATTGAGTCAATAATTGGTCATTAGGTTAAAATTTGACTATTTTGACCAAAATTAAATTTTTAGTCGAAAGTTAACCTGTTGGGTTAAAGGGGTGAGTCATTAGGTCGGAAATTGAACATTTTGACTAAAGTCGACTTTTTGGTCGAAAATTGACTTATCGACCAAAATTTAATTTTGAGTCGAAAAGTTAACTCATTAGATCAACGGTGTGGTCATTGGTTAGAAATTGACCATTTTGACCGAAGTTAACTTTTTAGTCGAAAAGTTGACTGTTGATCGATGAGTTGGTAATTAGGTCGAAGATTGAGCATTTTGACGAAAGATGGCTTTTTGGTGAAAGTTTATTTGGTTAATCGGTTTGTCATTGGGTGAAAAATTGACCATTTTAACCAAAGTTGACTTTCTAGTCAAAAGTTGACCTATTTTGTCAATGAGTTGGTAATTGGGTCAAGAATTGACCATTTTGACCAAAGATGAGTTTTTGATCAAAAATTGACCTATTAGGTTAATGGGTTGGTCATTGGGTTGAAAATTGACCATTCTGACCAAAGTTGACTTTTTGGTCAAAAGTTGACTTATTGGATTCGATGGGTGGTCATTAGTTCAAATTTGACTATTTTGACCAAAATTGACTTTTTGGTCGAAAGTTGACTATTGGGTCGATTGGTTTGTCATTGTGTCGAAGATTGACCATTTTGACCGAAGTTGACTTTTTGGTCAGGATTGACTTAATCGATAATTGGTCATTTGGTCGAAAATTAACTATTTTGACCAAAAATCGAATTTTTAGTTCGAAAGATAACCAGGTAGATTGACGGGGTGAGTCATTAGGTCGAGAAATTGACAATTTTGACCAAAGTTGACTTTTTGGTCAAAAGTTGACCTATTTGGTCAATGAGTTGGTATTTTGGTCAAGACTTGACCATTTTGACCAAAAATGACTTTTTTGTGAAAAGTTGACCTATTGGGTCAATGGGTTGGTCATTGGGTCAAAAATTGATGATTTTGACCAAAGTTGACTATTTGGTCAAAAGTTGACTATTAGGTCGATGAGTGGTCATTGGGTCGAAGTTGACTATTTTGACGAAATTGACTTTGTTGGTCGAAAGTTGACTTATTGGGTCGATGAGTTTGTCATTGGATCTGAGGATAGTCTATTTTGACCAAAGTTGACTTTATGGTTAGAGCTTGACTTATTGGATTGATAAGTTGGTCATTAATTCAAAAATTGACTATTTTGACCGAAATTGACTTTTTAGTCGAAAGTTGACTATTAGGTCGATGGGTTGGTCATTGAGTCGAAGATTGATCATTTTGACCAAAGTTGAATTTTTGGTCGAAAGTTGACATATTGGGTCGATGGGTTGGTCATTGGGTTGAAGAAATTGACCATTTTGACAAAAGTTGACTTTTTGTCGAAGATTGGCTTATTAGAGTCGGTAATTGGTCATTAGGTAGAAAATTGGCTATTTTGACGAAAAATGACTTTTTGGTCGAAGTATAGTTGATTGATTGGATGAAAGATTGAGCATTTTGACCAAAGTTGACTTTTTGGTCGAAAGTTGACTTATTGGGTCGATGGGTTGTCATTGGGTCGAGGATTGACCATTTTGATCAAAGTTGACTTTTTGGTCAAAGTTGACTGTTAGGTCGATAATTGGTCATTAAGTCGAAAATTGACTATTTTGATCAAAATTGATTTTTTGATCGAAAGTTGATCTATTAGATCGATGACGTTTGTCATTGGGTTAAGAATTGACCATTTTGACCAAAGTTAACTTTGGGTCAATGAGTTGGTCATTGGGTCAATGGGTAGGTCATTGGGCCGAAAATTAACCATATTGACCATAGTTGACTTTTTGTCAAAAGTTGACATATTTGGTCAATAGGTGGTCATTAGGTCAAAATTTGACTATAATGACCAAAATTGACTTTTTGGTCAAAAGTTGACTTATTGGGTCGATGGGTTGGTCATTTGGTCGAGGTTTGATCATTTTGACCAAAGTTGACTTTTTGGTCGAAAGTTCGACTTGTTGGATCGATTGGTTGGTCATTAGATCGAAATTGACCATTTTTCTAAAGTTAACTTTTTAGTCAAAAGTTGACCTTTTAGGTCAATGAGTTTGTCATTGGGTCAAAGATTAACCACATTGACCAAAGTTGACATTTTGATCGAGAAGATTGACTTATTGGGTCGATAATTGGTCATTATGATAAAAATTAGTTATTTTGACGAAATTGACTTTTTGTTAGAAAGTTAACTAATTTGGTCGATGGGTTGGTCATTGGGTCGAAGATTGATCATTTTGACCAAAGTTAACTTTTTGGTCGAAAGTTGACTATTAGGTCGATGGGTTGGTCATTGGGTCGAGGATTGACCATTTTGACCGAGGTTGACTTTTTGGTCGGAGATTGACTTATTGGATCGATAATTGGTCATTGGGTCGAAAATTGTTTTGACCAAAATTAAATTTTTGGTGAAAGTTGACTATTGGATTGATGGAGTGGTCGTTAGGTCGAAATTGACCATTTTGACCAAAGTTGACTTTTTGGTCAAAAGTTGACTTATTAGGTTGATGGGTGGTAATTAGGTCGAAAAATTGATTATTTTGACCAAAATTGACTTTTTGGTCGAAAAGTTGACTTATTAGGTCGATGGGTTTGTCATTGGGTCAAGGATTGACCATTTTGACGAAGTTGACTTTTTGGTCGAGAGATTGACTTAATTGGGTTGATAATTGGTCATTAAGTCAAAAATTAGTTATTTTGATCAAAATTTAATTTTTGGTCGAAAGTTAACTCATTGGAGTGATGAGGTGGTCATTAGATCAAAAATTGACCATTTTGACCAAAGTTGGCTTTTTGGTCAATAGTTGACCTACTTGGTCAATGAGTTGGTAATTGGGTCAAGAATATACCATTTGACTAAAGATAACTTTTTAGTCAAAGATTGACGTATTGAGTTGATGAGTTGGTCATAGATCGAAAATTAAACATTTTGGCCAAAGTTGACTTTGGTTAAAGTTGACTATTAGATCGATGGATGGTCATGAGGTCAAAATTTGACTACTTTGACCAAAATTGACTTTGTTGTCAAAAGTTCACTTATTGGGTTAATGGATTTATCGTTGGGAGAAGGATTGACTATTTTAACCAAAGTTGACTTGTTGGTGAGGATTGACTTATTGGGTCGATAAGTTGGTCATTAATTCAAAGATTGACTATTTTGCAACAAATTGACTTTTTGGTTAAAAGTTGACTTATTAGGTCAATTGGTTGGTCATTGTTTCTAGGATTGATTATTTTGACCAAAGTTGACTTTTTGGTTAAAAGTTGACCTATTGGATCAATGGGTTGGTCATTGGGTTAAGGATTGACCATTTAGACCAAAGTTTATTTTTTGGTCAGAGATTGGCTTACTGGGTCAATAATTGGTCATTAGGTCAAAAATTGACTATTTTGACCAAAATTGATTTTTTGGTCAAAAGTTGACCTATTGGGTCAATGGGTTGGTCATTAAGTCAAAAATTGACTATTTTGACCAAAATTGACTTTTTGGTCAAAAGTTGACTTATTGGGTCGATGGGTTTATCATTTGGTCGAAGATTGACCATTTTGACCAAAGTTGACTTTTTGGTCGAAAGATTGACTTATTGGATTAATAATTGAGTCGATTAGATTAAAATTTGACTATTTTGACAAAAATTGAATTTTTGGTCGAAAGTTAACCCTATTGGAGTTAACGGGTTGGTCATTAGGTCGGAAATTGACCATTTTGACCAAAGATGACTCTTTGGTAAAAGTTGACCTATTTGGATCAATGAGTTGGTAATTCGGTCGAAATTGACCATTTTGGCTGAAGATGACTTTTTGGTCATAAGTTGATCTTTTGGGTCAATGGGTTGGTCATTGGGTCAAAAATTGACCATTTTGACCAAAGTTGACTTTTTGGTCAAAAGTTGACATATTGGTTCTTTGGGTGGTCATTAGGTCAAAAATTGACTATTTTGACCAAAATTAACTTTTTGGTCAAAAAGTTGACCTATTAGGTCAGATGGGTTTGTCATTAGGTTGAATTGACCATTTTGACGAAAGTTGACTTTTGGTCGAAAGTTGACTTATTTGGTCGATAGAGTTGATGTCGATTTAGGTCAAAAATTGACTATTTTGACCAACATTGAATTTTTTGTCAAAAGTTGACCCATTGGGTCAACGGGGTGGTCATTGGGTTGAAATTGACCATTTTGACCAAAGTTGACTTTTTGGTCGATAGTTGACCATTTTGAGTCGATGTGTTGGTAATTGGGTCGAGAATTGACCTTTTTGACCAAAGATGACTTTTAGTCGAAAGTTGATCTATTGGGTAGATGGGTTAGTCATTGGGTAAAAATTGACTATTTTGACCAAAGTTGACTTTTAGTCGAAAGTTGACCTATTGGGTGAATGGGTGGTCATTAAGTCAAAATTGACTACTTTGATCGAAATTGACTTTTTGGTCGAAAGTTGACGTATTAGAGTCAGACGGGTTTGTTATTGGGTCGAAGGATTGACCATTTTGACAAAGTTGACTTTTTGGTCGAGAGATTGACTTATTGAGGTTGATAATTGGTCATTAAGTCAAAATTGGCTATTTTGACCAAAATTGACTTTTTGGTCGATAGTTGACTTATTGGATCGATGAGATTTGTCATTGGGTCGAGATTGACCATTTTGATAATAGTTGACTTTTTGGTTAAGATTGACTGTTAGATTCGATGAGTTGGTCATTAGGTCGATGAATTGGTCATTTTGATCAAAATTGACTTTTTGGTCGAAGTTGACTATTGGGTCGATGAATTAGTCATTGGGTCAAGAAATTAACTATTTTGACCAAAGTTGACTTTTTAGTCGAAGTTGACTATTAGTTGATAGTTGATCGTGAGTGAAATTGACCATTTTGACCAAATTGACTTTTTAGTCGAAAGTTGATCTTATTAGGTCGATGGGTTAGTCATTAGGTCAAAATTAACCATTTTGACCAAAATTGACTTTTTAGTTAAAGTTAACTATTAGATTCAATGGGTAGTCATTAGGTCGAAAATTGACAATTTTGACAAAATTGACTTTTTAGTGAAAAGTTGACCTATTTAGATCGATGGGTTGGTCATTGGGTCGAAGATTAACCATTTTGACCAAAGTTGACTTTTTGATCAAGAAGATTGACTTGCTTAGATCGATGAATTGATCATTGGGTCGAAAATTGTTTATTTTGACAAAAATTGACTTTTTGGTCAAAAGTTGACTCTATTAGATCAATGGGTTGGTCATTAAGTTAAAAATTGACTATTTTGACCAAAAGTTGACTTTTAGTCGAAGTTAGCTATTAGTTAGATTGATGGGTTTGTCATTGGGTCAAGATTGACCATTTTGATCGAAGTTGACTTTTGTCGAGAGATTGACTTATTGGGTCGATAATTGGTCGTTAATGTCAAAAATTGACTATTTTGACCAAAATTGAATTTTTGGTCGAAAGTTAACCCATTGAGCTCGGCGGGGTAGTCATTGGGTCAGAAATTGACCATTTTGACCAAAGTTGACTTTTTGGTCAAAAGTTGACCTATTTGGTCAATGAGTTGGTAATTGTGGTCAAGAATTGACCATTTTGACCAAAGTTGACTTTTTGGTCAAAGTTGACTATTGGTACAATGGGTTTGTCATTAGGTCAAAAATTGACTATTTTGACTAAAGTTGACTTTTTGGTCGAAAGTTGACTGTTGGGTCGATGAGTTGGTCATTGGGTCGAATTGAACATTTTGACCAAAGTTAACTTTTTGGTCAAAGTTGATCTTATTAGGTCAATGGATTGTTGGTCATTAGGTCGAAAATTTGACCATTTTGACGAAGTTGACTTTTGGTGAAAAGTTGATCTATTAGATTGATGAGTACTAGTCATTAGGTCGAAGATTGACCATTTTGACCAAAGTTGACTTTTTGGTCGAAAGATTGACCTATTTGATTGATGGGTTGGTAAATAAGTCGAAGATTGACCATTTTGACCAAAGTTGACTTTTTGGTGAAAGTTGACTGTTAGATTGATGGATTGGTCATTGGGTCGATAATTGACCATTTTGAAATATAGTTGACTTTTGTTGAAAGTTGACTCAATGGATTGATAGTGGTGGTCATTAGATTGAAAATTGACAATTTTGACCAAAATTGACTTCTTGAAGTTGACCTTTTAGATTGATGAAGTGATCATGATCAAATTAATTATTTGACGAAATTGACTTTTGGTGAAATTTGACCTATTAGGTGCAATGGGTGTTGTCATTAGGTCGGATTGACCATTTTGACAGAGTTGACTTTTTGGTGAGAGTTAACTTATTTGGATTGATGAATTGGTCATTAGGTCGAAAATTGGCTATTTTGACCAAGATTGACTTTTTGGTCGAAGTTAATACTTATGGATTGATGAGTTGGTCATTAGGTTAGAAATTGGCCTTTTGACCAAAAATGTCTTTTTGGTTAAAAGTTATTTATTTTGACAGAAGTTAATCTTTTGTTGAAAAGTTGACCAGATTGAGATTAGACAGTGTGGTGATTGATTAACTGTCATTTGGTTAGAAATTGACCATTTTGACCAAAGTTGACTTTTTGGTTAAAGGTTGACTTATTTAGTCAATGAGTTGGTAATTTGGTTATGAATTGACCATTTTAACAAAAGATAACTTTTTGGTCAAAAGTCGACTTATTGGGTCAATAGGTTGGTCATTGGGTCAAAAATTGACCATTTTGACCAAAGTTGACTTTTTGGTCCAAAGTTCATGTATTGGGTCAATGGGTGGTCATTAAGTGAAAATTGACTGATTTTAGCTGAAAATTGACTATTTGGTGAAAGTTGACCTATTGGGTCGATTGGTTTTTCATTAGGTCATAGGATTGACCATTTTGACGAAAGTTGATCTTTGTGGTGAGATTGACTTATTAGATTCGATAATTGGTCGTTAGTTCAAATTATGTTAGTTTTGACGAGAATTGATTTTTTGGTCGAAGTTGACTCTTGGAGCGATGGGTTGAGTCATTGGGTTAATGATTAATCATTTTGACCGAAGTTGACCTTTTTGGTCGAAAGTTCAGCCTTTTTGGTCGATGGGTTAGTCATTGAGATTCGAGGATCAACCATTTTGACCAAAGTTGACTTTTTAGTCAGAGATTGTCTTACTAGGTCAATAATTGGTCATTAGGTAAAAAATTAACTATTTTGACCACAATTGACTTCTCGTCAAAAGTTGATCTATTGGGTCAATGGGTTGGTTATTGGGTCACGGATTGACAATTTTGACAAAAGTTGTCTTTTTGGTCAAAAGTTGACCTATTTAGGTTAATGATGCGGTAATTAGGTAAAAAATTGACAATTTTGAGCAAAATTTACTTTTTGGTCAAAAGTTGACCTAAAGGGTCAATTGGTTATGCATTGGTCAAGGATTAATCATTTTGGCCAAAGTTGACTTTTTACTCATAATTTGACAAATTGTGTCAATGGGTTTGTCATTTGATAAATGATTGACCATTTTAACCAAAGTTGACTACTTTAGTCGAAATGGTCAAGATTGACTTATTAGATTGATAATTGGTCATTAAGTGAAATTGACTAATTTGACCAAAATTGACTTTTTGAGTCAAAAGTTGACTATTGGCTCGACGGGGTTGGTCATTGGGTCGAAGGTTTGACCATTTTGACTAAAGTTGACTTTTTGGTCGAAAGTTGAATCTATTGAGATTGATTGGTTAGTCATTGGGTTAAAAATTGACCTATTGGGTTAATGGGTTAGTCATTAGATCGGGGTTTGACCGTTTTGACAAAGTTGACTTTTTGGTCGAAGTTGACTTTATTAGGTCAATGGGTTAGTCATTGAGTTGAAGTGATCAATTTGACCAAAGATGACTTTTAGGTCAAAAGTTAACCTATTTTGACCAAAATTAAATTTTTAGTCAAAGGTTAACCCGTTAAGTCAACAGGGTGGTCATTGGATCAGAAATTGACCATTTTGACCAGAGTTGGCTTTTTGGTCAAAAGTTGACCTATTTGGTCAATGAGTTCGTAATTTAGTCGAAAATTGACCATTTTGACCAGAGATGACTTTTTGGTCGAATGTTGACTGTTAGATTGATGGGTTAGTCATTGGGTCGAAGAATTGACCATTTTGACCAAAGTTGACTTTTTGGTTGAAAGTTGAGTTATTAGAGTCGATGGGTGGTCATTAGATCGAAGATTGTTTATTTTGACGAAATTGAGTTTTTGGTCGAAGTTAACTTATTAGGCGATGAGTTTGTCATTAGATTGAAAGATTGAACATTTTAACCAAAGTTGACGTTTTGGTCGAGAGATTGACTTATTAGGTTCGATAATTGTTCAATTAATTTGAAAATTGACTATTTTGACGAAATTGACTTTTTGGTCGAAAGTTGACTGTTATTAGGTCGATGGGTTGATCATTGGGTAAAAGTTGATCATTTTGACTCAAAGTTGACTTTTGGTGAGTTCAGATCGGTTTGGTCATTAGATTCGAGGATTGACCATTTTGACCAAAGTTGACTTTTTGGTCGAGAGATTGAGCTTATTGGGTCGATAATTGGTCATTAGGATCGAAAATTGACTATTTTGACTAAAATTGACATTTTGGTCGAAAGTTGACCTATTAGATCGATTGAGTTGGTCATTAGGTCAAGGATTGACCATTTTGACCAATATTGACTTTTTGGTCGAAAGTTGACTTATTGGGTTAATGGGTTGGTCATTGGGTCGAGGATTGACCATTTTGATCAAAGTTGACTTTTTGGTTGAAGATTGACTTATTGGATTGATAATTGGTCAATAGAGATGAAAATTGATTATTTTGACAAAAATTAAATTTTTAGTCGAGAAGTTGACCTATTAGATTGATAGGTGGTCAATGGAGTCAAGAAATTGACCATTTTGACCAAAGTTGATTTTTTGGTCAAAATTTAATTTATTGGGAAAATGGTTGGTCATTGAGTCAAAAATGAGCATTTTGACCAAAGTTGACTTTTTTGGTCAAAAGTTGACCTATTGGGTCAATGGGTCTCATTAGGTAAAAAATTAACAATTTTGACAAAAGTTGACTTTTTGGTTAAAGATTGATTTATTGGGTTAATAATTGGTCATTAATTTAAAAATTAACTATTTTGACCAAAATTTACTTTTTGCCAAAAGTTGACCTATTAGGCCAATGGGTTGGTCATTGGGTCAAAGATTGATCATTTCGACCAAAGTTGACTTTTTGGTCAAAAGTTGACCTATTTGATCAATGAATTGGTCATTGGGTCAAGGATTGACCATTTTGACCAAAGTTGATTCTTTGGTCTGAGATTGGCTTATTGGGTCAATAATTGGTCATTAAGTAAAAAATTGACTATTTTGACCAAAATTAACTTTTTGGTCAAAAGTTGATATATTGGGTAAATGGATTGGTCATTAGGTCAAGGATTGACCATTTTGACCAAAGTTGAGTTTTTTCTCAAAAGTTAACCTATTGGGTCAATGGGTTGGTCATTGGGTTAAGGATTGACCATTTTGACCAAAGTTGACTTTTGGTCAGAGATTGACTCATTGGGTCAATAATTGGTCATCTGGTCAAAAATTGATTATTTTGAATAAAATTAAATTTTTTGTCAGAAGTTGACCTATTGGGTCAAGGGGGTGGTCATTGAGTCAGAAATTGACCATTTTGACCAAAGTTGACTTTTTGGTCAAAAGTTGACCTATTGGGTCAATGGGTGCTAATTTAGTCAAAAATTGACTATTTGTTCAGAAGTTGACCAATTTGGTGAATGGCTTTGTCATTGGGTCAAGGATTAACCATCTTGATCAAAGTTGACTTTTTTGTCAGAGGTTGACTTATTGGGTCAATAATTGGTCATTAGGTCAAAAATTGATCTATTAGTTTAATGGGTTATTCATTGGGTCAAAAAATTACCATTTTGACCAAAGTTGATTTTTTGGTCAAAATTTGATCTATTGGGTCAATGGGTTGGTCTTTGGGTCAAAAATTAACCATTTTCACCAAAGTTGACTTTTTGGTCAAAAGTTGACCTATTGGGTCAATGGGTGATCATTAGGTCAAAAATTGATTATTTTGACCAAAATTAAACTTTTTGGTCAAAAGTTAACCCATTGGGTCAACGGGGAGGTCAATGGGTTAGAAATTAACCATTTTGATCAAAGTTGACTTTTTTGTAAAAAGTTAACTTATTTGGTTAATGAGTTGGTAATTTGGTCAATAATTGACCATTTTGACCAAAGATGACTTTTTTGGTCAAAAGTTGACCTATTTGGTTAATCGGTTGGTCATGGGGTTAAAAATTGACCATTTTGACCAAAGTTGACTTTTGGGTCAAAAGTTGACCTATGTGGTCAATGAGTTGGTAATCGGGTCAATAATTGACCTTTTTGACCGAAGATGACTTTTTGGTCAAAAGTTGATTTATTGGGTCAATGTGTTGGTCATTGGGTCAAAAATTAACCATTTTGAACAAAGTTGACTTTTTCGTCAAATGTTGACCAATTGGGTCAATGACCTTATTGGGTCAATGGGTGGTCATTAAGTTAAAAATTGACTATTTTGACCAAAATTAACTTTTTGGTCAAAAGTTGACCTACTTGGAGTCAATGGGGTTGATCATTAGGTCGAAAGATTGACCATATTGACGAAAGTTGACTTTTTGGTCATAGATTGACTTATTGGAGTCGATAATTGGTCATTAGGTAAGAAATTGACTATTTTGATCAAAGACTGAGCTTTTGGTCGAAAGTTAACCGATAGATTGACGGGGTAGTCATTGGATCAACGGGGTGGTCGTTAGGTCAGAAATTGACCATTTTGACCAAAGTTGACTTTTTGGTCAAAAGTTGACCTATTTGGTCAATGGGTTGGTCATTGGGTCAAGGATAAACCATTTTGACCAAAGTTGACTTTTTGGTCAGAGATTGACTTACTGGGCCAATAATTGGTCATTAGGTCAAAAATTTGCTATTTTGACCAAAATTGACTTTTTGGTCAAAAGTTGATCTATTGGGTCAATGGGTGGTCATTAGGTCAAAAATTGACTATTTTGACCAAAATTGACTTTTTGGTCAAAAGTTGACCTATTGGATCAATGGGTTTGACATTGAGTCAAGGATTGACCATTTGACCAAAGTTGACTTTTTGGTCAGAGATTGGCTTATTAGGTCAATAATTGGTCATTAGGTCAAAAATTGACTATTTTGACTAAAATTGAATTTTTTGTCAAAAGTTAACCCATTGAGTCAACGGGATGGTCATTGAGTCAGAAATTGAACATTTTGTCAAAAGATGACTTTTTAGTCAGAAGATGACTTTTTGGTCAAAAGTTGACCTTTTTTGACAAAAATTTAATTTTTGGTCAAAAGTTACCCATTGGAACAACAGGGTGGTCATTGGGTCAAAAATTGACCATTTTAACTAAAGTTAACTTTTTGGTCAAAAGTTGACCTATTTGGTCAATGGGTTGGACATTGGGTCAAGGATAAACCATTTTGACTAAAGTTAACTTCTTGGTCAAAGATTGGCTTATTGGGTCAATAATTGGTCATTAGGTAAAAAATTTACTATTTTGACCAAAATTAATTTTTTGGTGAAAGGTTAACCTGTTGGGTTAAGGATTGAGCATTTTGAACAAAGGTTAACCTGTTGGGTCAAGGATTGAGCATTTTGAACAAAGTTTACTTTTTCGTCAAAAGCTGACATATTGGGTCAAGGATTGATCACTTTGACCAAAATTGACTTTTTGGTCATAGATTGACTTATTAGATCAATAATTAGTCATTAGGTTAAAAATTGACTATTATCACCAAAATTGAATTTTTGGTCAAAAGTTAACCCATTGGGCCAACGAGTTGGTCATTGGGTCAGAAATTGAACATTTTGACCAAAGATGACTTTTTGGTCAAAAGTTGACCAATTTTTGACCAAAATTGAATTTTTGGTCAAAAGTTAACACATTGGGTGAACGAGGTGGTCATTGGTTCTGAAATTGACCATTTTGACCAAAGTTAACTTTTTGCTCAAAAGTTAACCTATTTGGTTAATGACTTGGTTATTGAGTCAAGAATTGACCATTTTGACCAAAGATGACTTTTTGGTCCAAAGTTGACCTATTAGGTTAATCGGTTGGTCATTGGTTTAAAAATTGACCATTTTTATCAAAGTTGACTTTTTGGTCAAATGTTGACCTATTTGGTCAATGAGTTGGAAATTGGGTCAAGAATTGACCTTTTTTACTAAAGATGACTTTTTAGTAGAAAGTTGACCTATTGGGTCAATGAGCTGGTCACTAGGTAAAATATTGAACATTTTGACCAAAGTTGACTTTTAGGTCAAAAGTTGACCTATTGGGTCAATGGGTGGTCATTAGGTCAAAAATTGATTATTTTAACCAAAATTGACTTTTTGGTGAAAAGTTGACCTATTGGGTCAATGGATTGGTGATTGGGTCAATGATTGACCATCTTAACCAAAGTTAACTTTTTGGTCAGAGATTGGCGTAATGGGTCAATAATTTGTCATTT
This sequence comes from Papilionanthe hookeriana x Papilionanthe teres, assembly GCA_022702705.1. Lineage (NCBI taxonomy): Eukaryota > Viridiplantae > Streptophyta > Magnoliopsida > Asparagales > Orchidaceae > Papilionanthe > Papilionanthe hookeriana x Papilionanthe teres. The sequence continues at coordinate 16,019,053 of CM040438.1, forward strand.
GATCAACAGGGTGGTCATTGGGTCAGAAATTGACCATTTTGACCAACGTCGACTTTTTGGTCAAAAGTTGACCTATTTGGTCAATGAGTTGGTATTTTGGTCAAGAATTGACCTATTTGACCAAAGATGACTTTTTGGTCAAAAGTTGACCTATTGGGTCAATGGGTTGGTCATTGGGTCAAAAATTGTCGATTTTGACCAAAGTTGACTTTTTGGTGAAAGTTTACTATTAGGTCGATGGGTGGTCATTAAGTCAAAATTGACTATTTTGACCAAAATTGACTATTTGGTTAAAAGTTGACCTATTGTGTCAATGAGTTTGTCATTGGGCTAGGATTGACCATTTTGACTAAAGTTTACTTTGTGGTTAGAGATTGACTTATTGGGTCAATAAATGATCATTAATTTAAAAATTGACTATTTTTGGACAAAAATTTACTTTTGGTCGAAAGTTGACCTATTTGGACGATGGGTTGATCATTAGGTTCGAGGATTAATCATTTTGACTAAAGTTAAATTCTTGGTCGAAAGTTGACCCGATCTGAGTCGATGGGTTGGTCATTGGGTCGAGGATAGACCATTTTGACCAAAGTTGACTTTTTGGTCGAAGATTAACATGTGGATCCTTTGGACATTAGGTCGAAAATTGACTTGTTTGGTCGAATTTATTTTCTAGTCAAAGTTGACTATTAGGTCGGATTGAGCATTTTGACCAAAGTTAACTTTTTGGTCGAAAGTTGACCTATTGGGACAATGGGTTCGATCGTTAGGTCAAGTTGACTATTCTAACTGAAGTTGACTTTTTGGTCGATAAGTTGATTTATTGGGTCAATAATTGGTCATTAAGTAAAAATTTACTATTTTGACCAAAATTGACTTTTTAGTCAAAAGTCGATCTATTGGGTCAGTGTGTTAGTCATTGGGTCATGGATTGACCACTTTGACCAAGGTTGAGATTTTGGTCAAAAGTTGACATATTGGTTCAATGGGTTGTCATTGGGAAAAGGATTGACCATTATGACCAAAGTTGACTTTTTGGTCAGAGATTGACTTTTTGGGTCAATAATTGGTCATTAGGTCAAAATTGATTATTTTGCCAAAATTTACTTGTTGTTGAAAAGTTGACTTATTGGGTTAATGTGTTGGTCATTGGGTGAAGAATTGACCATTTTGACTAAAGTTGACATTTGGGTAATTGCATTGGTCATTGGGTCAATGTGTAGGTCATTTGGTCAAAAATTGGCCATTTTGGTAAAAGTTGACTTTTTAGTCATAAGTTGACTATTTTAGTCGATGGGTAGTCATTTGGTCGAAAATTGACTATAATGACCAAAATTGACTTTTAGTCGAAAATTCATCTATAGGGTCGATGAGTTAGTCATTGGGTCGAGTTTTGACCATTTTGACCAAAGTTGACTTTTTGGTCGAAAGTTACCTATTTAGTCAATGGGTTGGTCATTGGGTCAGAAATTGACCATTTTTACCAAAGTTGACTTTTTAGTTAAAAGTTGACCATTTGTGTCAATGGGTTTGTCATTGGGTCAAATATTAACCACATTGACCAATGTTGATATTTTAGTCAGAGATTGACTTTGAGTCGATAATTGAGTCATCTGTAAGAATTGCTCATTTTGACCAAAATTGACTTTTATGTCAAAAATTGACCAATTTGGTCAATGGGTTGGTCATTGGGTCAAGGATTGACCATTTTGACCAAAGTTGACTTTTTGGTTAAAATTTGAACTATTGGGTCAATGGGTTGGTCGTTAGATCGAAGATTGAGCATTTTGACCAAGGTTAGATTTATTTGAATTAGTGATTGACTTATCGAATTGATAATTGGTCATTAGGTCGAAAATTGATTTATTTGACTAAAATTAAATTTTTGATCGAAAGTTGATTTCGTTAGGTGAACGGGATGGTCGATAGGTCGAGGAAATTGACCATTTTGATCGAAGTTGAGTTTTTGGTCGAAAGCTTGACTATTGGGTCATTGGGTGCTAATTAGGTAAGAAAATTGCTATTTTGTAAAATTGACTTTTTGATCAAAAGTTGATCTATTGGGTCGATGGGTTTATCATTGGGTCGAGGATTGACCATTTTGACCAAAGTTGACTTTTTGGTCAGAGATTGACTTATTAGGTCAATAATTGGTCATTAGGTCAAAAATTGACTATTTTGACCAAAAATAAATTTTTGGTCAAAAGTTAACCTATTAGGTCAACGGGGTGGTCATTAGGTCAGAAATTGACCATTTCGACCAAAGTTGACTTTTTAATCAAAAGTTGACCTAATAGGTTAGTCATTGGGTCAAACATTGACTATTTTGACCAAAGTTGATGTTTGGTTGAAAGTTGGCCTGTTGGGTCAATGGGTGGTCATTTGGTCAAAATTTGACTATTTTGACCAAAATTGACTTTTTGGTCAAAAGTTGACCTATTCGGTCAATGGGTTTGTCATTGGGTCAAGAATGACCATTTTGACCAAAGTTGACTTTTTGGTCGAGAGATTGACTTTGTTGGGATCGATAATTGGTCATTAATTCAAAAATTGGTATATTTGAATGAAAATTAACTTTTTTGTTAAAAGTTGACTTTATTAGACGATGGGTTCGTCATTGGGTATAGGATTGATCATTTGACCCGAAGTTGACTTTACGAGTCGAAAATTGCCACATTGGGTCAATAGGTTGGTCATTGGGTCACGGATTGACCATTTTGAACAAAGTTTATTTTTTGTCAGAGATTGGCTTACTGGGTCAATAATTGGTCATTAGGTAAAAAATTGAATATTTTGAAAAAAAATTAATTTTTTTGTCAAAAGTTCACCTATTTGTTCAATGTGTGGTCATTAACTCAAAAATTGACTATATGGACCAAAATGGACTTTTTGTTCTAAAGTTGACCTAAAGGATAAATGGGTTCTCATTTGGTCAAGGATTGACCATTTTGACCAAAGTTGACTTTTTGGTTAGAGATTTACTTATTGGGTAAATAATTAGTCATCAGGTTCAAAATTAACTATTTTGGCAAAAATTTAATTTTTTGTCGAGAGTTAACCCATGGGGTTACACTAGGGTGGTCATTGGGTCAGAAATTGACCGTTTTGACCAAAGATGACTTTTTGGTCAAAAGTTGACATATTTTGACCAAAATTGAATTATTTGTCAAAAGTTAACACATTGGGTCATCATGGTGGTCATTGGATCAGAAATTGACCATATTGACCAAAGTTGACATTTTGGTCAAGAGTTGACCTATCTGGTCAATGAGTTGGTAAATGGGTCAAGAATTGACACTTTTGACCGAAGATGACTTTTTTTTCAAAAGTTGATCTATTGGGTTAATGGGTTGATCATTGGGTCAAAAATTAACCATTTTAACCAAAGTTGACTTTTTGGTCAAAAGTTGACCTATTGGGTCAATGGGTGGTCGTAAAGTCAGAAATTGATTTTTTGACCAAATTTGACTTTTTTGTTAAAAGTTGACCTATTCGGTCAACAGGTTTGTCATTGGGTCAAGGATTGACCATTTTGACTAAAGTTGACTTTTTGGTCAAAGGTTGACTTACTATATCAATAATTGGTCATTAGGTCAAAAATTGACTATTTTGACCAAAATTGAATAATTGGTTAAAAGTTAACCCATTGGGTCAACGGGGTGGTCATTGGGTCAAAAATAAACCATTTTGACCAAAGATAACTTTTTGGTCAAAATTTGACCTATTTGGTCAATGAGTTGGTAAATGGGTTAAGAATTAACCATTTTGACCAAAGATGACTTATTTGTCAAAAGTTGACCTAATGGGTCAATGGTTTAGTCATTGGGTAAAAAATTGACCATTTTGACCAAAGTTGAATTTTTGGTCAAAAGTTGACCAATTGGGTTAATGGGTGGTCATTAGGTAAAAAATTGACTATTTTGACCAAAATTGTCTTTTTAGTCGAAAAGTTAACCTATTTGGTCGATGAGTTTGTCATTGATTCAAGGATTGACCATTTTAACCAAAGTTGACTTTTTGGTTGGAGATTGGCTTATTGGGTCAATAATTGGTCATTAATTCAAAAATTGACTATTTCGACAAAATTGACATTTTGGTCAAAAGTTGACCTATTAGGCCAATGTGCAGGTCATTGGGTCAAGGGTTGCCCATTTTGACCAAATTTGACATTCTGGTCAAAGGTTGACCCATTGGGTGAATGTGTTGGTCATTTGGTCAAGGATTGCCCATTTTGACTAAGTTGAATTTTTGGTCAGAGATTGGCTTACTAGGTCAATAATTGGTCATTAGGTCAAAAATTGACTATATTAACCAAAATTGACTTTTTGGTCAAAAGTTGACCTATTGGGTCAATGGATTGTCATTATGTCAAAAATTGACTATTTTAATCAAAATTGACTTTTTGGTCAAAAGTTGACCTATTAGGTCAATAGGTTTGTCATTGGGTCAAAAATTAACTATTTTGACCAAAATTGACTTATTGGTCAAAAGTTGCTCTATTGGGTCAATGGGTTGGTCATTGGGTCAAGTATTGACCATTTTGATCAACGTTCACTTTTTGATCAAAAGTTGATCTTTTGGGTCAATGGGTTGGTCATTGAGTCAAGGATTGACCATTTTGACCAAAGTTGACTTCTTGGTCAGAGATTGACTTATTGGGTTAATAATTGGTCATTAGGTCAAAAATTGATTATTTTGACATAAGTTAAATTTTTGGTCAAAAGTTGGCCCATTGAGTCAAAGGGGTGGTCATTGGGTTAGAAATTGACCATTTTAACCAAAGTTGACATATTAGTTAAAAGTTGACCTATTTGGTCAATGAGTTGGTATTTGGATCAAGAATTGACCATTTTGACTGAAGATGACTTTTTGGTCAAATGTTGATCTATTGGGTCAAAAATTGACCATTTTGCCTAAGGTTGACTTTTTGTCAAAAGTTGACTTATTGGGTTAATGGGTGGTCATTAGGTCAAGATTTGACTATTTTGACCAAAATTGACCTTTTAATCAAAAGTTGACCTATTGGGTCAAGAATCAATCATTTTAACCAAAGTTGGCTTTTTGGTCAGAGATTGACTTATTGGGTCAATAATTGGTCATTAGGTCAAAAATTAACTATGTTGATCAAAATTACTTTTTGGTCAAAAGTTGACCCATTATGTCAACGGGGTGGTCATTGGGTCAGAAATTAACCATTTTGACCAAAGTTGATTTTTTGTCAAAAATTGACCTATTTGGTCAAAGAGTTGGTAATGGGGTCATGAATTGACTCATTTGACCAAAGATGACTTTTTTGTCTAAAGTTGATATATTTCGTCAATGGGTTGGTCATTGGGTTAAAAATTGTCCATTTTGACCAAAGTTGACTTTTTGGTCAAAAGTTGACCTATTGTGTTAATGGGTGGTCATTAGGTCAAAAATTGACAATTTTGACAAAAATTGACTTTTTTGTCAAATGTGGACCTATTGGTTTAATGGGTTTGACATTGGGTAAGGAATGACCATTTTAACCAAAGTTGACTTTTTTTCAGAGATTGAATTATTGGTTCAATAATTGGTCATTAATTCAAAAATTGACCATTTTGACCAAAGTTAACTTTTTGGTCAAAAGTTGATATATTTGGTCAATGAGTTGATAATTGGGCCAAGAATTGACCATTTTGACCAAAGATGACTTTTTAGTCAAAAGTTGACCTATTGGGTCAATGGGTTTGTCATTAGGTCAAAATTTGACCATTTTGACCAAAGTTGACTTTTTGGTCAAAAGTTGACCTATTGGGTCATTGGGTGGTCATTAGGTCAAAAATTAAATATTTTGACCAAATTTGATTTTTTGGTTGAAGGTTGACCTCTTGAGTCAATGGGTTTGTCATTGGGTCAAGGATTGACTGTTTTGACCAAAGTTGACTTTTTGGTCAAAGATTTACTTATTGGGTCAATAATTAGTCAATATTCTGAAAAATTGTCTTGTTGATCCAAAGTTGACCTATTAGACCGATTAGTTGGTCATTGTGTCAAGGATTGATCATTTTGACCAAAGTTGACTTTTTGGTCAGAGATTGGTTTGCTGGGTCAATAATTGGTCATTAGGTCAAAAATTGACTATTTTGACCAAAATTGATTTTTTGTGAAAAGTTGACTATTGGATTCGAAGGTTGGTCATTAGGTCGAGGTTGACCATTTTGACCGAAGTTGACTTTTTGGTCGAAAGTTGACCTGATTAGGTCGATGAGGTTAGTCATTAGGTCGAGGATTGACTCCTTTGACCAATGTTAACTTTTGGTCGAGAGATTCACTTTTTGGGTAAATAATTGGTCATTAGTTGAAGATTGACTATTTTGACCAAAGTTAAATTTTAGGTCGAAAGTTAACTCATTAGGTCGAGCGGGATTAGTCATTGGGTTGAGAAATTGATCATTTTGACCAAAGTTACTTTTTGGTGAAAGTTGACTGTTTTGACAAAATTGAATTTTGGTCGAAAGTTAACATATTAAGTCAACGGGGTGGTCATTGGATCGAAAATTGACCATTTTAACCAAAGTTAACTTTTTGGCAAAGTTGATCTATTTTGTCGATGATTTGGTAATTGGGTCAAGAATTGACCATTTTAACCAAAGATAACTTTTTGGTCCAAAGTTGACCTATTGGGTCAATGGGTTGGTCATTAGGTGAAAAATTAACCATTTTGACCAAAGTTGACTTTTTGGTTAAAAGTTGACATATTGGGTCAATGTGTGGTAATGAGGTCAAAAATTGACTATTTTGACCAAAATTAACTTTTTGTTCAAAAGTTGACCAAATGGGTTAATGGGATTGTAATTGGGTCAATGATTGACCATTTTGACCAAAGTTGACTTTTTGTTCAGAGATTGACTTATTGGGTCAATAATTGGTCATTAATTCAAAAATTGACTATTTTGGTCATTTGGTCAAAAATTGATTATTTTGACCAAAATTAAATTTCTGAGTCGAAAGTTGACTCAGTTAAACTGACAAGAGTTGGTCATTAGGTCGAAATTGACCATTTTAACTAAAGTTAACTTTTTGGTCCGAAGTTGACTGTTGGTCGATGAGATGGTAATTGGATCGAGAATTAACCATTTTGACCAAAAAGTACATTTGGACAAAAGTTGACTTATTAGGTAAATGGTTTGGATATTAGGTCGAAAATTGACTTTTTTAAAAGCTTTACTTTTGATGTAGAATCTATTAGATCGATGGTGGTCTTTAGGTCAAAAATTGATTATTTTCACCAAAATTGACATTTTGGTCAAAAGTTGACCTTTTAGGTCAATGGGTTTGTCATTGGGTTGAGATTGGTCACTAATTCGACAATTGATCTATTTTGACGAAAGATGAGTTTTAGTCGAAGTTGATCATATTGGGCCAATGGGTTGGTCATTGGGTCAATGATTTGATCATTTTAACCAAAGTTGACTTGTTAGTCAAAAGTTGACCTATTGGGTCAATGGGTTGGTCATTGGGTTAAGGATTGACCATTTTGACCAATGTTAAATATTTGGTCAGAGATTGACTCACTAGGTCAATAATTGGTCATTAGGTAAAAAATTGACTATTTTGACCAAATTGACTTTTTGGTCGAAAGTTGACATATTAGGTCGATGGGTTAGTCATTGGGTCGAGATTTACTATTTTGAACAATGTTGGCTTTTGTCGGAGATTGACTTATTAGGTCGATAATTGGTCATTAGGTCGAAATTGATTATTTCGACCATAATTGAATTTTTGGTCGAAAGTTAACCCATTGGGTTAACGGGTTAGTCATTAGGTCTGAAATTGAGCATTTTGACGAAAGATGACTTTTGGTGAAAGTTGACTATTTTGACCAAAATTAATTTTTTAGTCAAAATTTAACCCATTAGGTTAATGGGGTGGTCATTGGGTCTGAAATTGAACATTTTAACCAAAGTTTACTTTTTGGTCAAAAGTTGACATATTTGGTCAATGAGTTAGTAATTGGGTCAAGAATTGACTATTTTGACAGAAGATGACTTTTTGGTCAAAAGTTGATCTATTGGGTTAATGGGTTGGTCATTTGGTCAAAAATTGACCATTTTGACAAAAGTTGACCTTTTGGTGAAAAGTTCACATATTGGGTCAAAGTGTGGTCATTAGGTCAAAAACTGACTATTTTGACCAAAATTGACTTTTTGGTCAAAAGTTGACCTATTGGGTCAATGGGTTTATCATTGGGTCAACGATTGACCGTTTTGAACAAAGTTGACTTTTTGGTCAGAGATTGACTTATTGGGTCAATAATTGGTCATTAGGTCAAAAATTGACTATTTTAACCAAAATTAAATTTTTGGTCAACAGTTAACCGAATGGGTCAATGGGGTTGTCATTGAGTTAGGAATTGACCATTTTGACGAAAGTTGACTTTTTGGTCAAAAGTTGACCTATTTGGCCAAGGAGTTGGTAATTGGGTTAAGAATTGGCCATTTTGAGATGACTTTTTAGTTAAAATTTGTCCTGTTAGCTCAATGGGTTGGTCTTTAAGTCAAAAATTGAAAATTTTGAGCAAAGTTTACGTTTTGGTCAAAAGTTGACCTATTGGGTCAATGGGTGGTCATTAGTTCAAAAATTGACTATTTTGACCAAAATTGACTTTTTGGTCAAAAGTTGACATATTGGGTCAATGGGTGTCATTGGGTCAAGGATTGACCATTTTGACAAAAGTAGACTTTTTAGTCGAAGTTGGCTGATTGGGTCAATAATTGACCATTTTGACCAAAGTTGACTTTTTGGTCAGACATTAACTTATTGGGACAATAATAGGTCATTAGGTCAAAAATTGATTATTTTGACCAAAATTAAATTTATTTTCAAAAGTTAACCCATTGGGTCAACGGTATGGTCATTTGGTCAAAAATTGACCATTTTGACCAAAGTTGACTTTTTGGTCAAAAGTTGATCTATTTGGTGCATGAGGTGGTCAGGTCGAGAAATGACCATTTTGACGAAGATGACTTTGGTTAAAATTGATCGAGATGGGTCCTTGGTTGGTCATTGGGTTAAAAATTGACCATTTTGACCAAAGTTGACTTGTTGGTCGAAAGTTGACCTATTGGGTTAATGTGTTGTCATTAAGTTAAAAATTAACAATTTTGACCAAAATTGACTTTTTGATCAAAAGTTGACCGATTGGGTAAATGGGTTTATCATTGGGTCAAGGAATGACTATTTTGACCAAAATTGATTTTGTGGTTAGAGAATGACTTATTGGGTTAATAATTTGTCATTAATTCAAAAATTGATAATTTTGATCAAAATTGAATTTTTGGTCAAAAGTTAACCCATTGGGTGAACGTGGTGGTCAATGGGTCAGAAATTGAGCATTTTGACCAAAGTTGACTTTTTGGTCAAAAGTTGACATATTTGGTCAATGAGTTGGTAATTGGGTCAAGAATTGACCATTTTGACCAAAGATGACTTTTTAGTCAAAAGTTGACCTATTGGGTCAATGGGCTTTTCATTGGGTCAAAAATTGACCATTTTGACCAAAGATGACTTTTTGGTCAAAAGTTGACTTATTGGGTCAATGGATGGTCATTAGGTCAAAAAATTGACTATTTTGACCAAAATTGAATTTTTGGTTAATAGTTGACATATTGGGTCAATGAGTTTGTTATTGGGTTAATGATTGACCGTTTTGATGAAAGTTGACTTTTTGGTCAGAGATTGACATATGTGGTCAATAATTGGTCATTATTTCTAAAATTGACTATTTTGACCAAAATTGACTTTTTGGTCAAAAGTTGACCTAGTAGGTCAATGAGTTGGTCATTGGGTCATGGATTGACCATTTTGACCAAAGTTAACTTTTTGATCAAAAGTTGACCTATTGGTTCAAAGGGTTGGTCATTGGGTTAAGGATTGACCATTTTGACCAAAGTTGACTTTTTGGTCAGAGATTAACTTATTGGGTCAATAATTGGTCATTTGGTCAAAAATTGACTATTTTGACTAAAGTTGATTTTTTGGTCAAAATTAAACTCATTGTGTTAACAGGGTGGTCATTGGGTCAAAAATTGACCATTTTGACTAAAGATGACTTTTTGGTCAAAAGTTGACCTATTTTGACCAAAATTGAATTTTTGGTCAAAAGTTAGCCCATTGAGTCAACGGGGTGGTCATTGGGTCAAAAATTGATCATTTTGACCAAAGTTGACTTTTTGGTCAAAAGTTAACCTATTTAATCATGAGTTGGTAATTGGGTCAAGAATTGACCATTTTGACCAAAGATGACTTTTTGGTCAAAAGTTGACCTATTGGTTCAATGGGTTGGTCATTGAGTTAAAAATTGACCATGTTGACCAAAGTTGTCTTTTTGGTCAAAAGTTGACATATTGGGTCAATGGGTGGTCATGAGGTCAAAAATTGACTATTTTAACCAAAATTAACTTTTTGTTCAAAAGTTGACCTAATGGGTAATGGGTATTAGGTAAATGGGTTTGTAATTGGGTCATTGATTGACCATTTTAGACAAAGTTCACTTTTTCGTCAGAGATTGACTTATTGGGTCAATCATTGGTCATTAATTCAAAAATTGACAATTTTGGTCATTAGGTCAAAAATTGACTATTTTGACCAAAATTAAAATTTTAGTCAAAGATTGACCTAGTTAATGATCGGTGAGATCAATCTTGGGTCGGAAATTGACCATTTTGACCAAAGTTCTTTTTGGTCAAAAGTTGACCTATTTGATCAATGAGTTGGTAATTGGGTTAAGAATTGACTATTTTGACCAAAGATGACTTTTCGGTCAAAAGTTGATCTATTTGGTCAATGGGTTGTCATTGGGTCAAAAATTGACCATTTTGACCAAAGTTGACTTTTTGGTCAATAGTTGACCTATTGGGTTAATGGGTGGTCATTAGGTCGAAATTGATTATTTTGACCAAAATGTACTATTTTGACAAAAGTTAACTGTTAGATTGATGGGTTTGTCATTGGAGCAAGGATTGACCATTTTGACTAAACTTAACATTTTGGTCAGAGATTGGCTTAGTGGGATAATAATTGGTCATTAGGTCAAAAATTGACTATTTTGACCAAAATTAACTTTTTGGTCAAAAGTTGACGTACTGGGTCAATGGGTTGGTCATTGGGTCAAGGATTGACCATTTTGACCAAGTTGTCTTTTTGGTCAAAAGTTGACCTATTTAGGTCAATGAGGCGGTCATTAGGTTAAAAATTTACAATTTTGAGCAAAATTGACTTTTTGGTCAAAAGTTGACCTATAGGGTCAATGTGTTGGTCACTGGGTCAAGGATTAACTATTTTGGCCAAAGTTAAATTTTTAGTGAAAAGTTGACAAATTGCGTGAATGAGTTGGTCATTGGATCAAGGATTGACCATTTTCACTAAAGTTGCCATCTAGGTCATTGTGTCATAAATTGACCATTTTGACCAATTTTTTCTTTTTGGTCATAAGTTAACCTTTTGGGTGAATGAGGTGGTCATTAGGTCAAAATTGACAATTTCGACCAAAATTGACTTTTTGGTCAAAAGTTGTCCTTTTGGGTCAATGAGTTGGACATTGGGTCAAGGATTGATCATTTATACCAAAGTTGACTTTTTGGACAAAAGTTGACCTATTGGGTCAATGTGGTCATTGTGTCAAGGACTTACCATTTTGACTTAAGTTAATTTTTTCGTCAAAAGTTGACCTATTAGGTCAATAATTGGTCATTAGTAAAAAATTAACTATTTTAACCAAAACTGACTTTTTGGTCAAATGTCAATCTATTGGGTCAGTGGGTTGGTCATTGGGTCAAGGATTTACCATTTTGACCAAAGTTGACTTTTTGGTCAAAATGTTGACCTATTGGTTCAATGGGTTTGTTATTGGGTCAAGGATTGACCATTATGACCCAAGTTGACTTTTTGGTCAGAGATTGACTTATTGCCTCAATAATTTCATTGAGATCAAAATTAACAATTTTGACCCAAATTGACCTTTGGTTCGAAAGTTAACTTATTAGGTCAATGCGTTGGTTATTGGGTCAATGCGTTGGTCATTGGGTCAAGAATTGACCATTTTGACCAATGTTGACTTTTTGGTCAAAAGTTGACTTATTGGGTCAATCGGTTGGTCATTGGGTCAAAAATTAACCATTTTGATCAAAGTTAACTTTTTGGTCAAAAGTTGACCTATTTGGTCAATGGGTGTTCATTAAGTCATAATTTGACTATTTTGACCACAATTGACTTTTTGGTCAAAAGTTGACATATTGGGTCAATGGGTGGTCATTAAGTTAAAAATTTACTATTTTGACTAAACTTGACCTTTTAGATCGAAAGTTAATCTATTGGGTCAATGGGTTTGTCATTGGGTCAAGTATTGACCATTCTGACCAATGTTGACTTTTTGGTCAGAGATTGACTTATTTGGTCAATAATTGGTCACTAGGTCAAAAATTGACTTTTTTGACCAAAATTAAATTTTTGGTCAAAAGTTAACCCATTGGGTCAATGGGGTGCTCATTGGGTCAGAAATTGACCATTTTGACCAAAGTTGACTTTGTGGTCAAAAGTTGACCTATTTGGTCAATGAGTTGGTAATTGGGTCAAGAATTGACCATTTTGACCCAAGATGAATTTTTGGTCGAAAGTTGATTATTGGATTGATGGGTTGGTCATTAGGTCGAAAAATTGACCATTTTGACCAAAGTTGACTTTTTGGTCAAAAGTTGACTTGTTAGATCGATGTGTAGTCATTCGGACAAAAGTGACTATTTTGACCAAAATTAAATTGTTGAGTCGAAGTTTACTAAATTAGGTCATTGGTTTTGTCATTAGTCGAAGATCGACCATTATGACCAAAGTTGACTTTTTAGTCAGAGATTAACTAACTGGGTCAATAAATGGTCATTAGGTCAAAAATTGATTATTTTGACCAAAATTAATTTTTTGGTCAAAAGTTGACACATTGGGTCAACGGATTGGTCATTGGGTTAGAAATTGACCATTTTGACTAAAGTTGACTTTTTGGTCAAAAGTTGACTTATTTGGTCAATGAGTTGGTAATTGGGTCAAGAATTGACCATTTTGACGGAAGATGACTTTTTGGTCAAAATTTGATCTATTGGGTCAATGGGTTGGTCTATTGGGTCAAATATTTACCCTTTTTTTACCAAAGTTGATTTTTTAGTCAAAAGTTGACCTATTGGGTTAACTGGTGGTCATTAGATCAAAAATTGACTATTTTGACCAAAATTAACTTTTTGGTCAAAAGCTGAACTATTGGGTCAATGAGATTGTCATTGGGTCAAGGATTGACCATTTTAACCAAAGTTCACTTTTGGATCAGAGATTGATTCATTGGGTCAATAATTAGTCATTAGGTCAAAAAATTGACTATTTTGACCAAAATTAAATTTTAGGTCAAAAGGTAACCCATTTGGTCATCGGAGGGGTCATTGGCTCAGAAATTAACCATTTTGACCGAAGTTGACTTTTTGGTCAAAAGTTGACCATTTGGGTCAATGGGCTGGTCATTAGGTGAAAAATTGACCAGTTTTACCAAATTGACTTTTTGGTCAAAAGTTGACTTATTAAGTCAGTGGGTGGTCATTAAGTTAAAAAATCGACTCTTTTGACCAAAATTAACTATTTGGTCAAAAGTTGACCTATTGGGTCAATGGGTTTGTCATTGGGTCAAGGATTGACCATTTTGGCCAAAGTTGACTTTTTGGTCAGAGATTGACTCATCGAGTCAATAATTGGCCATTAATTCAAAAATTGACTATTTTGACAAAAATTGACTTTTTGGTCAAAAGTTCACCTATTAGGCCAATGGTTTGGTCATTGGGTCAAGGATTGATCATTTTGACCAAAGTTGACTTTTGGTCAAAAGTTGACCTATTGGTCAATGGGTTAGTCATTGGGTTAAGGATTGATCATTTTGACCAAAGTTGACTTTTTGGTCAGAGATTAGCTTACGAGTTTAATAATTGGTCATTAGGTCAAAAATTATCTATTTTGACCAAAATTGACTTTTTGGTCAAAAGTTGATCTAATGGATGTTCATCAAGTCGAAAATTTACTATTTTGACCAAAATTGGCTTTTTGGTCAAAACGTGACTTATTGGGTCAATGGGTTTGTCATTAGGTCATGGATTGACCATTTTGACCGAAGTTGACTTTTTTGTCACAGATTGAATTGTTGGGTTAATAATTGGTCATTAGGTCAAATATTGATTATTTTGACCAAAATTAAAATTTTGGTCAAAAGTTGACCCATTAGGTCAACAGGGTGGTCATTGGGTCAGAAATTGACCATTTTGACCAAAGTCGACTTTTTGGTCAAAAGTTGGCTTATTTGGTCGATTTGTTGGTAATTGGGTCAAGAATTGACCATTTTCACCGCAAATGACTTTTTGCTCAAAATTTTGATATATTTGGTCAATGGGTTGTTCATTGGGTCAAACATTGACCGTTTGACCAAAATTAACTATTTTGTCAAAAGTTAAACTATTGGGTCGATCAGTTAGAAATTTGGTCAAGAATTGACCAATTTGAACAAATTTGACTTTTTGGTCAGAGATTAACTTATTGGGTCAATAATTGGTCATTAATTCAAAAATTGACTATTTTGACCAAAATTGACTTTTTGGTCAAAAGTTGACCTATTAGGCTAATGAGTTGGACATTGGGTCAATGATTGATCATTTTGACCAAAGTTGATTTTTTGGTCAAAAGTTGACCTATTAAGACAATTAGTTGGTCATTGGGTCAAAGATTGACCATTTTGACCATAGTTAACTTTTTAGTCAAAAGTTGACCGATTAGGTCAATGTGTTGGTCATTGGGTCAGAGATTGACCATTTCGACCAAAGTTGACTTTTTGGTCAGAGATTGACTTATTGAGACAATAATTGGTCATTAAGTTAAAAATTGACTATTTTGACCTAAATTGAATTTTGGCCAAAAGTTAACCAATTCGGTCAACGGGGAGGTCATTGGGTCAGAAATTGATAATTTTGACTAAAGTTGACTTTTTGGTCAAAAGTTGACCTATTAGGTCAATGGGAAGTCAATTGGTTAAAAATTGACAATTTTGACAAAAAAATACTTTTTTTGTCAAAAGTTGTCCTGTTCTGTCAATGGGTTTTTCATTGGGTCAAGGATTGACCATTTTGACCAAAGTTGACTTTTTGGTCAGAGAATGACTTATTGGGTCAATAATTGGTCATTAGGTCAAAAAATGACTATTTTGATCAAAATTGAATTTTTGGTCAAAAGTTATCCCGTTTGGTGAACGGGGAGGTCATAGGGTCAGGAATTGATAATTTTGACCAAAGTTGACCTATTTGGTCAATGAGTTGGTAATTGGGTCAAAAATTTACCGTTTTCACCAAAGCTGACTTTTGGGCAAAGATTGGCTTACTGGTCAATAATTGTTCACTAGGTCCAAAATTGATTATTTTAACCAGAATTAACTTTTTGTTCAAAAGTTGATCTAATGGTTCAATGAGTGGTCATTAAGTCAAAAATTGACTATTTTGACCAAAATTAACTTTTTGGACAAAAGTTGACCTAATGGGTCAATGGGTATGTCATTGGGTCAAGGATTGACCATTTCGACCAAAATTGAATTTTTGGTCAGAGATTGATTTATTGGGTCAATAATTAGTCATTTGGTCAAAAATTTACTATTTTGACCAAAATTGAATATTTGGTCAAAAGCTAACCCATTGGGCTAACGGAGTGGTCATTGGGTCAGAAATTGACCATTTTTACCAAAGTTTACTTTTTTGGTCAAAAGTTAACCTATTTGGTCAATGAGTTGGTAATTAGGTCAAGAATTGAGCATTTTGAGCAAAGATGACTTTTTGGTCAAAAGTTGACCTATTTGGTTAATGGGTTGGTCATTGAGCCAAAAATTAACCAATCTGACAAAAGTTGACTTTTTAGTCAAAAAGTTGACCTATTGGGTCAATGAGTGGTTATTAGGTCAAAAATTGACTATTTTGACCAAAATTAACTTTTTGGTCAAAAGTTGACCTATTGGGTCAATGTGATTGTCATTGGGTCAAGGATTGACCATTTTGACCAAAGTTGACTTTTTGGTCAGAGATTGATTTATTATGTCAATAATTAGTGATTAGGTCAAAAATTGACTATTTTGACCAACATTGAATTTATGGTCAAAAGTTAACCCATTGGGTCATCAGATTGGTCATTTGGTCAAAAATTGACCTTTTTGACCAAAGTTAACTTTTTTGTAAAAAAGTTGACTTATTTGGTCAATGAGTTTGTAATTAGGTTAAGAATTGACCATTTTGACAAAAGTTGACTTTTTTGCTCAAAAGTTGATATATTGGATAAATGGGTCGGTCATTGGGTGAAAAATTGACTATTTTGACCAAAGTTGACTTTTTTGTTAAAAGTTGACCTATTGGGTCAATGGGTGGTCATTAAGTCAAAAATTGATTATTTTGACCAAAATTGACTATTTGGTTAAAAGTTGACCTATTGTGTCAATGAGTTTGTCATTGGGCTAGGATTGACCATTTTGACCAAAGTTTACTTTGTGGTTAGAGATTGACTTATTGGGTCAATAAATGATCATTAATTCAAAAATTGACTATTTTGACCAAAATTTACTTTTTGGTCAAAAGTTGACCTATTTGGCCAATGGGTTGATCATTGGGTCAAGGATTAATCATTTTGACTAAAGTTAAATTCTTGGTCAAAAGTTGACTAATCTGGTCAATGGGTTGGTCATTGAGTCAAGGATAGACAATTTTGACCAAACTTGACTTTTTGGTCAAAGATTGGCTTACTGGGTCACTGGTCATTAGGTCAAAAATTGACTTTTTTGACCAGAATTTATTTTCTGGTCAAAAGTTGACTTATTGGGTCAAGGATTGAGCATTTTGACCAAAGTTAACTTTTTGGTCAAAAGTTGACCTATTGGGACAATGGGTCAGTCGTTGGGTCAAGGATTGGCCATTTTAACTAAAGTTGACTTTTTGGTCAAAAGTTGATCTATTGGGTCAATAATTGGTCATTAAGTAAAAAATTTACTATTTTAACCAAAATTGACTTTTTGGTCAAAAGTCGATCTATTGGGTCAGTGTGTTGGTCATTGAGTCATGGATTTACCACTTTGACCAAGGTTGAGTTTTTGGTCAAAAGTTGACCTATTGGTTCAATGGGTTGTCATTGGGCCAAGGATTGACCATTATGACCAAAGTTGACTTATTGGTCAGAGATTGACTTATTGGGTCAATAATTGGTCATTAGGTCAAAATTGATTATTTCGCAAAATTTACTTTTGTTGAAAAGTTGACTTATTAAGTTAATGTGTTGGTCATTGGGTGAAGAATTGATCATTTTGACCAAAGTTGACTTTTGGGTAATTGCATTGGTCATTGGGTCAATGTGTAGGTCATTTGGTCAAAAATTGGCCATTTTGGTAAAAGTTGACTTTTTGGTCATAAGTTGACCTATTTTTTGTCAATGGGTGGTCATTTGGTCAAAATTTGACTATAATGACCAAAATTGACTTTTTGGTAAAAAATTGTCCTATAGGGTCAATAAGTTGGTCATTGGGTCAAGTTTTGACCATTTTGACCAAAGTTGACTTTTTTGTCAAAAGTTCACCTATTTGGTCAATGGGTTGGTCATTGGGTCAGAAATTGACCATTTCTACCAAAGTTGACTTTTTGGTTAAAAGTTGACCTTTTGTGTCAATGGGTTTGTCATTGGGTCAAATATTAACCACATTGACCAATGTTGACATTTTAGTCAGAGATTGACTTGGTCAATAATTGGTCATTCTGTAAAAATTTACTATTTTGACCAAAATTGACTTTTATATCAAAAATTGACCAATTTGGTCAATGGGTTGGTCATTGGGTCAAGGATTGACCATTTTGACCAAAGTTGACTTTTTGGTTAAAATTTGAACTATTGGGTCGATGGGTTAGTCATTGGGTCAAGATTAACTATTTTCGACGAAAGGTCGGGCTATTTGAGTCATGATTGACTTATCGAATTCGATAATTGTTATTAGGCAAGAATCGATTTATTTGACCAAAATTAAATTTTTGGTCAAAAGTTAACCCATTGGGTGAACGGGATGGTCAATGGGTCAGAAATTGACCATTTTGACCAAAGTTGAGTTTTTGGTCAAAACTTGACCTATTGGGTCATTGGGTGCTAATTAGGTAAAAAAATTGCCTATTTTGACCAAAATTGACTTTTTGGTCAAAAGTTGACCTATTAGGTCAATGGGTTTATCGTTGGGTCGAGGATTGACCATTTTGATCAAAGCTGACCTTTTAGTCAGAGATTGACTTATTGGGTCAATAATTTGTCATTAGGTCGAAAATTGACTATTTTGACCAAAAATGAATTTTTGGTCAAAAGTTAACCTATTGGGTCAACGGGTTGGTCATTAGGTCAGAAATTGACCATTTCGACCAAAGTGGACTTTTAGTCAAAAGTTGACCTATTGGGTCAATGGGTTAGTCATTGGGTCAAAAATTGACTATTTTGACCAAAGTTGATGTTTGGTTGAAAGTTGGCTCTGTTAGATTGATAGGTGGTCATTTAGTCAAAATTTAATTATTTTGACCAAAATCGACTTTTAGTCAAAAAGTTGACCTATTTGGTCAATGGGTTTATCATTGGGTCAAGAATGACCATTTTGACCAAAGTTGACTTTTTGGTCAGAGATTGACTTTGTTGGGACAATAATTGGTCATTAATTCAAAAATTGATTATTTGGACAAAAATTGACTTTTTGTTAAAAGTTGACCTATTAGGCCAATGGGTTGGTCATTGGGTCTAGGATTGATCATTTTGACCAAAGTTGACTTTCTGGTCAAAAATTGCCTCATTGGGTCAATAGGTTGGTCATTGGGTCACGGATTGACCATTTTGAACAAAGTTTATTTTTTGTCAGAGATTGGCTTACTGGGTCAATAATTGGTTATTAGGTAAAAAATTGAATATTTTGAACAAAATTAATTTTTTTTGTCAAAAGTTCACCTATTTGTTTAATGTGTGGCCATTAACTCAAAAATTGACTATATTGACCAAAATTGATTTTTTGTTCAAAAGTTGACCTAAAGGATAAATGGGTTCTCATTTGGTCAAGGATTGATCATTTTGACCAAAGTTGACTTTTTGGTTAGAGATTTACTTATTGGGTCAATAATTAGTCATCAGGTTAAAAATTAACTATTTTGGCAAAAAATTAATTTTTTGTCAAAAGTTAACCCATGGGGTCACTGGGGTGGTCATTGGGTCAGAAATTGACCGTTTTGACCAAAGATGACTTTTTGGTTAAAAGTTGACCTATTTTGACCAAAATTGAATTATTTGTCAAAAGTTAACACATTGGGTCATCATGGTGGTCATTAGATCAGAAATTGACTTTATTGACCAAAGTTGATATTTTGGTCAAGAGTTGACCAATTTGGTCAATGAGTTGGTAATTGGGTCAAGAATTGACACTTTTGATCGAAGATGACTTTTTTTCAAAAGTTGATCTATTGGGTTAATGGGTTGGTCATTGGGTCAAAAATTAACCATTTTAACCAAAGTTGACTTTTTGGTCAAAAGTTGACCTATTGGGTCAATGGGTGGTCGTTAAGTCAAAAATTGATTTTTTTGAGCAAATTTGACTTTTTTGTTAAAAGTTGACCTATTCGGTCAACGGGTTTGTCATTGGGTCAAGGATTGACCATTTTGACTAAAGTTGACTTTTTGGTCAAAGGTTGACTTACTATATCAATAATTGGTCATTAGGTCAAAAATTGACTATTTTGACCAAAATTGAATAATTGGTTAAAAGTTAACCTATTAGATTGACAGGGTGTTCATTGGGTCGAAATAAACCATTTTGACCAAAGATAACTTTTTGGTCAAAATTTGACCTATTTGGTCAATGAGTTGGTAAATGGGTTAAGAATTAACCATTTTGACCAGATGACATTATTTGTCAAAAGTTGATCTAATGGGTCAATGGTTTAGTCATTGGGTAAAAAATTGACCATTTTGACCAAAGTTGAATTTTTGGTCAAAAGTTGACCAATTGGGTTAATGGGTGGTCATTAGGTAAAAAATTGACTATTTTGACCAAAATTGACTTTTTGGTCAAAAGTTAACCTATTTGGTCAATGAGTTTGTCATTGATTCAAGGATTGACCATTTTAACCAAAGTTGACTTTTTGGTTGGAGATTGGCTTATTGGGTCAATAATTGGTCATTAATTCAAAAATTGACTATTTTGACAAAATTGACATTTTGGTCAAAAGTTGAACTATTAGGCTAATGTGCAGGTCATTGGGTCAAGGGTTGCCCATTTTGACCAAATTTGACATTCTGGTCAAAAGTTGACCCATTGGGTCAATGTGTTGGTCATTTGGTCAAGGATTGTCCATTTTGACTAAGTTGAATTTTTGGTCAGAGATTGACTTACTAGGTCAATAATTGGTCATTAGGTCAAAAATTAACTATATTGACCAAAATTGACTTTTTGGTCAAAAGTTGACCTATTGGTTCAATGGATTGTCATTATGTCAAAAATTGACTATTTTGACCATAATTGACTTTTTGGTCAAAAGTTGACCTATTAGGTCAATAGGTTTGTCATTGGGTCAAAAATTAACTATTTTGACCAAAATTGACTTATTGGTCAAAAGTTGCTCTATTGGGTCAATGGGTTGGTCATTTGGTCAAGTATTGACCATTTTCATCAAAGTTGACTTTTTGATCAAAAGTTGATCTTTTGGGTCAATGGGTTGGTCATTGAGTCAAGGATTGACCATTTTGACCAAAGTTGACTTCCTGGTCAGAGATTGACTTATTGGGTTAATAATTGGTCATTAGGTCGAAAATTGATTATTTTGACATAAGTTAAATTTTTAGTCGAAAGTTAGCTGAGTGGATCAAAGAGTTGGTCATTGGGTTAGAAATTGACCATTTTAACCAAAGTTGACATATTAGTTAAAAGTTGACCTATTTGGTCAATGAGTTGGTATTTGGATCAAGAATTGACCATTTTGACTGAAGATGACTTTTTGGTCAAATGTTGATCTATTGGTTCAATGAGTTGGTCATTGGGTTAAAAATTGACCATTTTGACCAAGGTTGACTTTTTGTCAAAAGTTGACCTATTGGGTCATTGGGGGTCATTAGGTCAAAAATTGAATATTTTGACCAAATTTGATTTTTTGGTTGAAGGTTGACCTCTTGAGTCAATGGGTTTGTCATTGGGTCAAGGATTGACTGTTTTGACCAAAGTTGACTTTTTGGTCAAAGATTAACTTATTGGGTCAATAATTAGTCAATAATTTGAAAAATTGTCTTGTTGGTCCAAAGTTGACATATTAGACCAAGTAGTTGGTCATTGGGTCAAGGATTGATCATTTTGACCAAAGTTGACTTTTTGGTCAGAGATTGGTTTACTGGGTCAATAATTGGTCATTAGGTCAAAAATTGACTATTTTGACCAAAATTGATTTTTTCCCCAAAAGTTGACCTATTGGGTCAAAGGGTTGGTCATTGGGTCAAGGGTTGACCATTTTGACCAAAGTTGACTTTTTGGTCAAAAGTTGACCTATTGGGTCAATGGGTTTGTCATTGGGTCAAGGATTGACTCCTTTGACCAATGTTAACTTTTTGGTCAGAGATTCACTTTTTGGGTAAATAATTGGTCATTAGTTCAAAATTTGACTATTTTGACCAAAGTTAAATTTTAGGTCAAAAGTTAACCCATTGGGTCAACGGGGTGGTAATTGGGTCAGAAATTGACCATTTTAACCAAGGATTACTTTTTGGTCAAAAGTTGACCTATTTTGACCAAAATTGAATTTTTGGTCAAAAGTTAACCCATTGAGTCAACGGGGTGGTCATTGGGTCAAAAATTGACCATTTTAACCAAAGTTAACTTTTTGGCAAAAGTTAACCTATTTTGTCAATGATGTGGTAATTGGGTCAAGAATTGACCATTTTAACCAAAGATAAGTTTTTGGTCCAAATTTGACCTATTGGCTCAATGGGTTAGTCATTGGGTCAAAAATTAACCATTTTGACCAAAGTTGACTTTTGGGTCAAAAGTTGACATATTGGGTCAATGTGTGGTAATGAGGTCAAAAATTGACTATTTTGACCAAAATTAACTTTTTGGTCGAAAGTTGACCTAATGGGTCGATGAGTTTGTCATTGGGTCAATGATTGACCATTTTGACCAAAGTTGACTTTTTGTTCAGAGATTGACTTATTGGGTCAATAATTGGTCATTAATTCAAAAATTGATTATTTTGGTCATTTGGTCAAAAATTGACTATTTTGACCAAAATTAAATTTCTAGTCAAAAGTTGACTCATTAGGCAATAGGGTGGTCATTGGGTCAGAAATTGACCATTTTGACTAAAGTTCACTTTTTGGTCCAAAGTTGACCTATTTGGTCAATGAGATGGTAATTGGGTCAAGAATTAACCATTTTGACCAAAAAGTACTTTTTGGACAAAGTTGACCTATTGGGTAAATGGTTTGGACAGTGGGTCAAAAATTGACTATTTTGACAAAGCTTTGCTTTTTTGTCAAAAGTCTATTAGCTCAAGGGTGGTCTTTAGGTCAAAAATTGATTATTTTCACCAAAATTGACATTTTGGTCAAAAGTTGACCTTTTGGGTCAATGGGTTTGTCATTGGGTCAAGGATTGACCATTTTGACCAAAGTTAAGATTTTCTTTAATGTTTGACTTATTGGGTCAATAATTGGTCACTAATTCAACAATTGACTATTTTGACAAAAGATGAGTTTTTGGACAAAAGTTGACATATTGGGCTAATAGTTTGGTCATTGGGTCAATGATTTGATCATTTTAACCAAAGTTGACTTGTTGGTCAAAAGTTGACCTATTGGGTCAATGGGTTGGTCAATGGGTTAAGGATTGACCATTTTGACCAATGTTGACTATTTGGTCAGAGATTGACTTACTAGATCAATAATTGGTCATTAGGTAAAAAATTGACTATTTTGACCAAAATTGACTTTTTGGTCAAAAGTTGACATATTGGGTCAATGGGTTGGTTATTGGGTCAAGGATTGACGATTTTGAACAATGTGGGCTTTTTGTCAGAGATTGACTTATTGGGTCAATAATTGGTCATTAGGTCAAAAATTGACTATTTCGACCATAATTGAATTTTTGGTCAAAAGTTAACCCACTGGGTTAACGGGGTGGTCATTGGGTCTGAAATTGAGCATTTTGACAAAAGATGACTTTTTGGTCAAAGGTTGACCTATTTTGACCAAAATTAATTTTTTGGTCAAAAGTTAACCCATTAGGTTAACGGGGTCGTCATTGGGTCTAAAATTGACCATTTTAACCAAAGTTTACTTTTTGGTCAAAAGTTAACCTAATTGGTCAATGAGTTAGTAAGTGGGTCAAGAATTGACTATTTTGACAGAAGATGACTTTTTGGTCAAAAGTTGATTCTATTGGGTTAATGGGCTAGTCATTTGGTCAAAAATTGACCATTTTGACCAAAGTTGACCTTTTGGTGAAAAGTTCACATATTGGGTCAAAGGGTGGTCATTAGGTCAAAATCTGACTATTTTGACCAAAATTGACTTTTTGGTCAAAAGTTGACCTATTGGGTCAATGGGTTTATCATTGGGTCAACGATTGACCGTTTTGAACAAAGTTGACTTTTTGGTCAGAGATTGACTTATTGGGTCGATAATTGGTCATTAGGTCGTAAATTGATTATTTTGACCAAAATTAAATTTTTGGTCAAAAGTTAACCGAATGGGGCAATGGGGTTGTCTTGAGTCAGAAATTAACCATTTTGATGAAACTTGACTTTTTGGTCAAAAGTTGACCTATTTGGCCAAGGAGTTGGTAATTGGGTTAAGAATTGGTCATTTTGAGATGACTTTTTAGTTAAAATTTGTCCTGTTGGCTCAATGGGTTGGTCATAAGTCAAAAATTGAAAATTTTGAGCAAAGTTTACGTTTTGGTCAAAAGTTGACCTATTGGGTCAATGGGTGGTCATTAGTTCAAAAATTGACTATTTTGACCAAAATTGACTTTTTGGTCAAAAGTTGACATATTGGGTCAATGGGTGTCATTGGGTCAAGGATTTACCATTTTGACAAAAGTTGACTTTTTGGTCAGAGATTGACTGATTGGGTCAATAATTAACCATTTTGACCAAAGTTGACTTTTTGGTCAGACATTAACTTATTGGGACAATAATAGGTTATTAGGTCAAAAATTGATTATTTTGACCAAAATTAAATTTATTTTCAAAAGTTAACCCATTGGGTCAACGGTGTGGTCATTGGGTCAAAAATTGACCATTTTGACAAAAGTTGACTTTTTCGTCAAAAGTTGACCTATTTTGTCTATGAGGTGGTAATCGGGTCAAGAAATGACCATTTTGACCGAAGATGACTTTTTGGTTAAAAATTGATCGAATGGGTCATTGGGTTGGTCATTGGGTTAAAAATTGACCATTTTGACCAAAGTTTACTTGTTGGTCGAAAGTTGACCTATTTAGTTAATGTGTGGTCATTAAGTTAAAAATTAACAATTTTGACCAAAATTGACTTTTTGGTCAAAAGTTGACCTATTGGGTCAATGGGTTTGTCATTGGGTCAAGGAATGAATATTTTGATCAAAATTGATTTTGTGGTTAGAGAATGACTTATTGTGTTAATAATTTGTCATTAATTCAAAAATTGATAATTTTGATCAAAATTGAATTTTTGGTCGAAAGTTAACCCATTGAAGTGAACGGGGTAGTCAATGGATTGGAAATTGAGCATTTTGACTAAAGTTGACTTTTCGGTCAAAAGTTGACATATTTGGTCAATGAGTTGGTAATTGGGTCAAGAATTGACCATTTTGTGCAAAGATGACTTTTTAGTCAAAAGTTGACCTATTTGGTCAATGGGCTTTTTATTGGGTCAAAAATTGACCATTTTGACCAAAGTTGACTTTTTGGTCAAAAGTTGACTTATTGGGTCAATGGATGGTCATTAGGTCAAAAAATTGACTATTTTGACCAAAATTGATTTTTTTGGTTAATAGTTGACATATTGGGTCAATGAGTTTGTCATTGGGTTAATGATTGACCGTTTTGACGAAAGTTGACTTTTTGGTCAGAGATTGACATATGTGGTCAATAATTGGTCATTATTTCTAAAATTGACTATTTTGACCATAATTGACTTTTTGGTCAAAAGTTGACCTAGTAGGTCAATGAGTTGGTCATTAGGTCAAAGATTGACCATTTTGATCAAAGTTAACTTTTTGATCAAAGTTGACTGTTGAGTTCAAAGGGTTGGTCATTGGGTCAATTATTGACCATTTTGACCAAAGTTGACTTTTTGGTCAGAGATTAACTTATTGGGTCAATAATTGGTCTTTTGGTCAAAAATTGACTATTTTGACTAAAGTTGATTTTTTGGTCAAAAGTTAACTCATTGCGTTAACGGGGTGGTCATTGGGTCAAAAATTGACCATTTTGACTAAAGATGACTTTTTGGTCAAAGTTGACTATTTGACCAAAATTGGATTTTGGTCGAAAGTTGACCCATTAGATCAACGGGGTGGTCATTAGGTCGAAAATTGATCATTTTGACCAAAGTTGACTTTTTGGTCAAAAGTTGACCTATTTAATCATGAGTTGGTAATTGGGTCAAGAATTTACCATTTTGACCAAAGATGACTTTTTGGTCAAAAGTTGACCTATTGGGTCAATGGGTTGATCATTGGGTTAAAAATTGCCCATTTTGACCAAAGTTGTCTTTTTGGTCAAATGTTGACATATTGGGTCAATGGGTGGTCATGAGGTCAATATTTGACTATTTTAACCAAAATTGACTTTTTGGTCAAAAGTTGACCTAATGGGTCAATGGGTATTAGGTCAATGGGTTTGTAATTGGGTCATTGATTGACCATTTTTGACAAAGCTGACTTTTTGGTCAGAGATTGACTTATTGGGTCAATCGTTGGTCATTAATTCAAAAATTGATAATTTTGGTCATTAGGTCAAAAATTGACTATTTTGACCAAAATTAAAATTTTGGTCAAAGATTGACCCATTGGGTCAACGGGGTGGTCACTGGGTCGGAAATTGACCATTTTGACCAAAGTTCTTTTTGGTCGAAGGTTGAGCTATTTGATCAATGAGTTGAGTAATAGGGTCGAGAATTGACCATTTTGACCAAAGATGACTTTTCGGTCAAAAGTTGATCTATTTGGTCAATGGGTTGTCATTGGCTCAAAAATTGACCATTTTGACCAAAGTTGACTTTTTGGTCAATAGTTGACCTATTGGGTTAATGGGAGGTCATTAAGTCAAAAATTCATTATTTTGACCAAAATTGACTATTTTGACAAAAGTTAACCTATTGGGTCAATGGGTTTGTCATTGGAGCAAGGATTGACCATTTTGACTAAACTTAACATTTTGGTCAGAGATTGGCTTAGTGGGTCAATAATTGGTCATTACATCAAAAGATCGATGATTTTGACCAAAATTAACTTTTTGGTCGAAAGTTGACGTACTAGGTCGATGGGTTGGTCATTAGGTCGAGGATTGACCATTTTGATCAAGTTGTCTTTGGTCGAAGTTGGATCTATTTGAGTCAACTGCGGCGGTCATTAGGTTAAAAATTTACAATTTTGAGCAAAATTGACTTTTGGTCAAAAGTTGACCTATAAGGTCAATGTGTTGGTCATTGGGTCAAGGATTAACTATTTTGGCCAAAGTTGAATTTTAAGTGAAAAGTTGACAAATTGGGTGAATGAGTTGGTCATTGGATCAATGATTGACCATTTTCACTAAAGTTGCCATCTAGGTCATTGTGTCATAAATTGACCATTTTGACCAAATTTTTCTTTTTGGTCATAAGTTAACCTTTTGGGTGAATGAGGTGGTCATTAGGTCAAAAATTGACAATTTCGACCAAAATTGACTTTTTGGTCAAAAGTTGTCCCTTTGGGTCAATGAGTTGGACATTGGGTCAAGGATTGATCATTTATACCAAAGTTGACTTTTTGGACAAAAGTTGACCTATTGGGTCAATGGGTTGGTCATTGGGTCAAGGATTTACCATTTTGACATAAGTTAATTTTTTCGTCAAAAGTTGACCTATTGGGTCAATAATTGGTCATTAGTAAAAAATTAACTATTTTAACCAAAATTGACTTTTTGGTCAAATGTCAATCTATTGGGTCGATGGGTTGGTCATTGGGTCAGGATTTACCATTTGACCAAAGTTGACTTTGGTCAGAAATGTTGACATATTGGTTCAATGGGTTTGTTATTGGGTCAAGGATTGACCATTATGACCCAAGTTGACTTTTTGGTCAGAGATTGACTTATTGCCTCAATAATTTCATTAGGTCAAAATTAACAATTTTGACCCAAATTGACCTTTGGTTCGAAAGTTAACTTATTAGGTCAATGCGTTGGTTATTGGGTCAATGCGTTGGTCATTGGGTCAAGAATTAACCATTTTGACCAAAGTTGACTTTTTGGCCAAAAGTTGACTTATTGGGTCAATCGGTTGGTCATTGGGTCAAAAATTAACCATTTTGATCAAAGTTGACTTTTTGGTCAAAAGTTGACCTATTTGGTCAATGGGTGGTCATTAGGTCATAATTTGACTATTTTGACCACAATTGACTTTTTGGTCAAAAGTTGACATATTGGGTCAATGGGTGGTCATTAAGTTAAAAATTTACTATTTTGACTAAACTTGACCTTTTCGTCAGAAGTTAATCTATTGGGTCAATGGGTTTGTCATTGGGTCAAGCATTGACCATTCTGACCAAAGTTGACTTTTTGGTCAGAGATTGACTTATTTGGTCAATAATTGGTCACTAGGTCAAAAATTGATTATTTTGACCAAAATTGAATTTTTGGTCAAAAGTTGACCCATTAGTTCAATGGGGTGGTCATTAGGTCAGGAAATTGACCATTTTGACCAAAGTTGATTTTGTGGTCAAAAGTTGACCTATTTGGTCAATGAGTTGGTAATTGGGTCAAGAATTGACCATTTTGACCCAATATGTCTTTTTAGTCAAAAGTTGATTATTGGGTCAATGGGTTGGTCATTGGGTCAAAAATTGACCATTTTGACCAAAGTTGACTTTTTGGTCAAAAGTTGACTTGTTGGGTCAATGTGTGGTCATTCAGACAAAAAGTGACTATGTTGACCAAAATTAAATTTTTGGTCAAAAGTTTACCAATTGGGTCATTGGTTTTGTCATTGGGTCAAAGACTGACCATTATGACCAAAGTTAACTTTTTGGTCAGAGATTAACTTACTGGGTCAATAAATGGTCATTAGGTCAAAAATTGATTATTCTGACCAAAATTAATTTTTGGGTCAAAAGTTGACACATTGGGTCAACGGATTGGTCATTGGGTTAAAAATTGACCATTTTGACTAAAGTTGATTTTTGGTCAAAAGTTGACTTATTTGGTCAATGAGTTGGTAATTGGGTCAAGAATTGACCATTTTGACGGAAGATGACTTTTTGGTCAAAATTTGATCTATTGGGTCAATGGGTTGGTCATTGGGTCAAATATTTACCCTTTTTTACCAAAGTTGATTTTTTAGTCAAAAGTTGACCTATTGGGTTAACGGGTGGTCATTAGGTCAAAAATTGACTATTTTGACCAAAATTAACTTTTTGGTCAAAAGCTGAACTATTGGGTCAATGAGATTGTCATTGGGTTAAGGATTGACCATTTTAACCAAAGTTGACTTTTGGGTCAGAGATTGATTCATTGGGTCAATAATTAGTCATTAGGTCAAAAAATTGACTATTTTGACCAAAATTGAATTTTTGGTCAAAAGGTAACCCATTTGGTCATCGGAGGGGTCATTGGCTCAGAAATTAACCATTTTGACCGAAGATGACTTTTTGTTCAAAAGTGGACCAATTGGGCCAATGGGCTGGTCATTGGGTGAAAAATTGACCAGTTTGACCAAATTGACTTTTTGGTCAAAAGTTGACTTATTAGGTCAATGGGTGGTCATTAAGTTAAAAAATCGACTCTTTTAACCAAAATTAACTATTTGGTCAAAAGTTGACCTATTGGGTCAATGGGTTTGTCATTGGGTCAAGGATTGACCATTTTGGCCAAAGTTGACTTTTTGGTCAGAGATTGACTTATCGAGTCAATAATTGGCCATTAATTCAAAAATTGACTATTTTGACCAAAATTGACTTTTTGGTCAAAAGTTCACCTATTAGGCCAATGGTTTGGTCATTGGGTCAAGGATTGATCATTTTGACCAAAGTTGACTTTTTGGTCAAAAGTTGACCTATTGGTCAATGGGTTAGTCATTGGGTTAAGGATTGATCATTTTGACCAAAGTTGACTTTTTGGTCAGAGATTAGCTTACTAGTTTAATGATTGGTCATTAGGTCAAAAATTATCTATTTTGACCAAAATTGACTTTTTGGTCAAAAGTTGATCTAATGGATGTTCATCAAGTCAAAAATTGACTATTTTGACCAAAATTGGCTTTTTGGTCAAAACTTAACTTATTGGGTCAATGGGTTTGTCATTAGGTCATGGATTGACCATTTTGACCGAAGTTGACTTTTTGGTCACAGATTGAATTGTTGGGTTAATAGTTGGTCATTAGGTCAAATATTGATTATTTTGACCAAAATTAAAATTTTGGTCAAAAGTTGACCCATTAGGTCAACAAGGTGGTCATTGGTTCAGAATTTGACCATTTTGACCAAAGTCGATTTTTCGGTCAAAAGTTGGCTTATTTGGTCGATTTGTTGGTAATTGGGTCAAGAATTGACCATTTTCACCGCAAATGACTTTTTGCTCAAAATTTTGATATATTTGGTCAATGGGTTGGTCATTGGGTCAAAAATTGACCGTTTGACCAAAATTGACTATTTTGTCAAAAGTTAAACTATTGGGTCAATCAGTTAGAAATTTGGTTAAGAATTGACCATTTTGAACAAATTTGACTTTTTGGTCAGAGATTAACTTATTGGGTCAATAATTGGTCATTAATTCAAAAATTGACTATTTTGACCAAAATTGACTTTTTGGTCAAAAGTTGACCTATTAGACTAATGGGTTGATCATTGGGTCAATGATTGATCATTTTGACCAAAGTTGACTTTTTGGTAAAAAGTTGTCCTATTAAGACAATTAGTTGGTCATTGGGTCAAAGATTGACCATTTTGACCATAGTTAACTTTTTAGTCAAAAGTTGACCGATTAGGTCAATGTGTTGGTCATTGGGTCAAGGATTGACCATTTTGACCAAAGTTGACTTTTTGGTCAGAGATTGACTTATTGAGTCAATAATTGGTCATTAGGTCAAAAATTGACTATTTTGACCTAAATTGAATTTTGGCCAAAAGTTAACCAATTCGGTCAACGGGGAGGTCATTGGGTCAGAAATTGATAATTTTGACCAAAGTTGACTTTTTGGTCAAAAGTTGACCTATTAGGTCAATGGGAGGTCAATAGGTTAAAAATTGACAATTTTAACCAAAAATTACTTTTTTGTCAAAAGTTGACCTGTTCTGTCAATGGGTTTGTCATTGGGTCAAGGATTGACCATTTTGACCAAAGTTGACTTTTTGGTCAGAGAATGACT
Source organism: Papilionanthe hookeriana x Papilionanthe teres (assembly GCA_022702705.1). Taxonomy (NCBI): domain Eukaryota; kingdom Viridiplantae; phylum Streptophyta; class Magnoliopsida; order Asparagales; family Orchidaceae; genus Papilionanthe; species Papilionanthe hookeriana x Papilionanthe teres. Next base: position 16,049,710 of record CM040438.1, read on the forward strand.
TATTGGGTCAATAATTTGTCATTAGGTCAAAAATGACTATTTTGATCAAAATTGAATTTTTGGTCAAAAGTTAACCCGTTTGGTGAACGGGGAGGTCATAGGGTCAGGAATTTACCATTTTGACCAAAGTTGACATTTTTGTAAAAAGTTGACCTATTTGGTCAATGAGTTGGTAATTGGGTCAAAAATTTACCGTTTTGACCAAAGCTGACTTTTGGGCAAAGATTGGCTTACTGGTCAATAATTGTTCACTAGGTCCAAAATTGATTATTTTAACCAGAATTAACTTTTTGGTCAAAAGTTGATCTAATGGGTCAATGGGTGGTCATTAAGTCAAAAATTGACTATTTTGACCAAAATTGACGTTTTGGTCAAAAGTTGACCTAATGGGTCAATGGGTATGTCTTTGGGTCAAGGATTGACCATTTCGACCAAAATTGAATTTTTGGTCAGAGATTGATTTTATCGGGTCAATAATTAGTCATTTGGTCAAAATTGTACTATTTTGACCAAAATTGAATATTTGGTCAAAAGTTAACCCAGTTAACGGAGTGGTCATTAGGTCAGAAATTGATCAATTTTTACCAAAGCTGACTTTTTTGGTCAAAAGTTAACCTATTTGGTCAATGAGTTGGTAATTAGGTCAAGAATTGAGCATTTTGAGCAAAGATTACTTTTTGGTCAAAAGTTGACCTATTTGGTTAATGGGTTGGTCATTGAGCCAAAAATTAACCATTCTGACAAAAGTTGACTTTTTAGTCAAAAAGTTGACCTTCTAGGGTCAATGGGTGGTTATTAGGTCAAAAATTAACTATTTTGACCAAAATTAACTTTTTGGTCAAAAGTTGACTATTAGATCGATGTGATTGTCATTAGGTTCGAGGATTGACCATTTTGACCAAAGTTGACTTTTTGGTCAGAGATTGATTTATTATGTCAATAATTAGTGATTAGGTCAAAAATTGACTATTTTGACCAACATTGAATTTATGGTCAAAAGTTAACCCATTGGGTCATCGGATTGGTCATTTGGTCAAAAATTGACCTTTTTGACCAAAGTTAACTTTTTGTAAAAAGTTGACTTATTTGGTCAATGAGTTGGTAATTAGGTTAAGAATTGACCATTTTGACCAAAGTTGACTTTTTCGCTCAAAAGTTGACATATTGGATAAATGGGTTGGTCATTGGGTCAAAAATTGACTATTTTGACCAAAGTTGACTTTTTGGTCAAAAGTTAACCTATTGGGTCAATGGGTGGTCATTAGGTCAAAAATAAACTATTTTGACAAAAATTAACTATTTGGTCAAAAGTTAACCTACTAGGTCAATGGGTTTGTCATTGAGTCAAGGATTAAGCATTTTGACCAATGTTGACTTTTTGGTCAGAGATTGACTTATTGGGTCAATAATTGACCATTAATTTAAAAATTAACTATTTTGACCAAAATTGACTTTTTGGTCAAAAGTTGACCTATTAGGCTAATGGGTTGGTCATTGGGTCAAAGATTGGTCATTTTGACCAAAGTTGACTTTTTGGTCAAAAGTTGATCTATTGGTCAATGGGTTGGTATTGGGTTATCAAAAGTTGATCTATTGGTCAATGGGTTGGTCATTGGGTTAAGGATTGACCACTTTGAGCAAAGATGACTTTTTGGTCAGTGATTGGCTTACTGGGTCAATAATTGGTCATTAGGTAAAACATTGACTATTTTGACCAAAATAGACTTTTTGGTCAAAAGTTGATCTGTTGGATTAATGGGTAGTCATTAAGTCAAAAATTGATTATTTTAATCAAAATTGACTTTTTGGTCAAATGTTGACCTATTGGGTCAATGGGTTTGTCATTGGGTCAAGGATTGACCATTTTACTAAAGTTGACTTTTTAGTCAGAGATTGACTTATTGGGTCAATAATTGGTCATTAATTCAAAAATTGACTATTTTGACAAAAATTGACCATTTGGTCAAAAGTTGACCTATTAGGCCAATGGGTTGGTCGTTAGGTTGAAGGATTGATCATTTTGACTGAAGTTGACTTTTTGGTCGAAAGTTCGACTTATTAGGTAAATGGAGTTGTTCATTGGGTCGAAGAATTGACCATTTTGATCAAAGTTGTGCTTTTTGGTCGAGAATTGACCTCTTTGGAGTCGACAATTGGTCATTAGGTCAAAAATTGATTATTTTGACCAAAATTAAATTTTTATGAAAAGTTGAATGGGTCAACTGGGTCGTCATTAGGTTAGAAATTGACCATTTTAACCAAAGTTGACATTTTGGTTAAAAGTTGACCTATTTGGTCAATGGGTTAGTCATTGGGTCAAGGATTGACCATTTTGACCAAAGATGAGTTTTGGTCAAAAGTTGATCTATTGGGTCAATGGGTTGGTCATTGGGTGAAAAATTGACCATTTTGACCAAAGTTGACTTTTTGGTTAAAAGTTTACCCATTGGGTCATTGGGTTGTCATGAGGTAAAAAATTGACTATTTTGACAAAAATTTTATTCTTAGTCAAAAGTTAACCCATCTGGTGAACGGAGTGGTCATTGGGTCATAAATTGTCCATTTTAAAGTTGATTTTTTTGTCAAAAGTTGGCCTATTTGGTTAATGTGTTGGTAATTGGGTCTAGAATTGACCATTTTTACCAAAGATGACTTTTTTGTCAAAAGTTGACCTATTGGGTCAATGGGTTGGTCATTGGGTCAAAATTGACCATTTTGACTAAAGTTGACTTTTTGGTCAAAAATTGACCTATTGGGTCAATGGGTGGTCATTAGGTCAAAAAATGACTATTTTGACCAAAATTGACTTTTTGGTCAAAGTTGACCTAATGGGTCGATGGGTTTGTCATTGTGTTAAGGATTAACCATTTTGACCAAAGTTAACTTTTGGTCAGAGATTGACTTATTGGGCCAACAATTGGTCATTAATTTAAAAATTGACTATTTTGACCAAAATTGACTTTTTGATCATAAGTTGGCTTATTAGGCCAATGGGTTAGTTATTCGGACAAGGATTGATCATTTTGACCAAAGTTAACTTTTTGGTCAGAAGTTGATTTATTCGTTCAATGGGTTGGTCATTGGGTCAAGTATTGACCATTTTGACCAAATTTAATTTTTTTGACAGAGATTGGCTTACTAGGTCAATTTTTGGTCATTAGGTCAAAAATTAACTATTTTGACCAAAATTGACTTTTTGGTCAAAAGTTGACCTTTTGGGTCAATGGGTTTGTCATTGGATCAATGATTGACAATTTTGACCAAAGTTTTCTTTTTTGGTCAAAAGTTGACCTATTTAGGTCAATGTGGCGTTCATTAGGTAAAAAATTGACAATTTGACAAAATTGACTTTTTGGACAAAAGATGACTTATTGGGTCGATGCGTTGGTCATTGGGTCAAGAATTGACCTTTTTTAACCAAAATTGACTTTTTGGTATAATGTTGACTTATTGGCTCAATGGGTGGTCATTAAGTCAAAATTTGATGCGTTTGATCAAAATTGACTTTTTGGTCAAAAGTTGACCAATTGGGTCAATGGGTTGGTTATTGGGTCAAGGATTGACAATTTTGACCAAAGTTGACTGTTTGGTCAAAAATTAGCCTATTGGGTAAATAACTTAGTCATTGGGTCAGAATTTGACCATTTTTACCAAAGTTGACTTTTTGGTCGAAAGTTGACCTATTGGGTCAAAGGGTTTGTCATTGGGTCAAATATTAACTATTTTGATCATGTTGACTTTTTGGTTAGAGATTGGCTTACTGGGTCAATAATTGGTCATTAGGTCAAATTTGACTATTTTGATCATTTTCTCCAAAGATGACATTTAGGTAATTGTGTCAGAAATTGACTATTTTGACCAAATTTGACTTTTTGGTCAAATTACTGGGTAAATAATTGGTCATTAGGTCAAATTTGACTATTTTGACTTTTTCTCCAAAGTTGACAATTAGGTCATTGTGTCAGAAATTGACCATTTTGACCAAATTTGACTTTTTGGTCAAAAGTTGACCTTTCTGGTTAATGAGGTGGTCATTAGGTCAAAAATTGACAATTTTGACCAAAATTAACTTTTTGGTCAAAAGCTGTCCTTTTGGGTCAATGAGTTGTTCATTGGGTTAAGGATTGACCATTTTGACCAAAGTTGACTTTTTGGTCAAAAGTTGATCTATTGGGTCAATGGGTTGGTCAATGGGTCAAGGATTGACCATTTTGATCAAAGTTCACTTTTTAGTTAAAAGTTGACCTATTGGGTCAATAATTGGTCTTTAAGTTAAAAATTTGTCATTTTGATTAAAGTGGACTTTTTGGTCAAAAGTTGACCAATTGGGTCAATGAGTTTGTCATTAGGTCAAGAATTGACAATTATGACCAAAGTTCACTTTTTGGTCAGAGATTGACTTATTGGGTCAATAATTGGTCATTAGGTCAAAAATTGACTATTTTGACCCAAACTGACTTTTTGTTCAAATTTTCACTTATTTGTTCAATTTTTAGGTCATTGGGTCAAGAATTGACCATTTTGACCAAAGATGACTTTTCAGTCAAAAGTTGAACTTTTGGATCAATGGGTTGGTCATTGGATCAAAAATTAATCATTTTGACAAAAGTTGACTTTTTGGCCAAAAGTTGACCTATTTGATCAATGGGTGGTCATTGGGTCAAAATTTGACTATTTTGACCATAATTAACTTTTTTGTCAAAAGTTAACCTATTGGGTCAATGGGTTTGTCATTGGGTTAAGGGTTGACCATTTTTACCAAAGTTGACTTTTTAGTCAGAGATTGACTTATTGTTTCAATAATTGGTCATTATATCAAAAATTGACTCTTTTGACCAAAATTGATTTTTTGGTCAATAGTTAACCCATTTAGTCAACGAGGGTGGTCAATGAGTTGGAAATTTGGTCAAGAATTGACCATTTTGGCCAGAGATGACTTTTTGGTCAAAAGTTGATCTATTGGGTCAATGGGTTGGTCATTAGGTCAAAAATTGACCATTTAGTCCAAAGTTGACTTTTTGGTCAAAAGTTGACATATTTCGTCAATGGGTGGTCATTTGATCAAAAATTGACAATTTTGAGCAAAATTCATTTTTTGGACAAAAGTTGTCCTTTTGGCTCAATGAGATGGTCATTGAGTCAATGATTAACCATTTTGACCAAAGTTGACTTTTTGGTCAAAAGTTGACCTATTGGGTCAATGGGTTGGTCATTGGGTCAAGGATTGACCATTTTGACCAATGTTCACTTTTTGGTCAAAAGTTGACCTATTGGGTCAATAATAGGTCATTAAGTAAAAAATTTACTATTTTAAACAAATTTTACTTTTTGGTCAAAAGTCGATCAATTGGGTCAGTGGGTTCGTCATTGCTTCAAAGATTTACCATTTTGACCAAAGTTAACTTTTTGGTCAAAAGTTGGCCTATTGGGTCAATGGGTTTGTCATTGGGTCAAGGATTGACCATTATGACCAAAGTTGACTTTTTGGTGAGAGATTGACTTACTAGGTCAATAATTTGTCATTATGTCAAAAATTGACTATTTTGACGAAAATTGACTTTTTGTTCAAAAGTTAACTTAATGTGTCAATGGGTATGTCAATGGGTCAAGGATTGACCATTTTGACCAAAGTTAACTTTTTGGTCAGAGATTGACTTACTGGGTCAATAATTGGTCATTAGGTCAAAAATTGACTATTTTGACTAAAATAAAATTTTTGGTCAAAAGTTAACCCATTGGGTGAACAGGGTGGTCATTGGGATAGAAATTGACCATTTTAACGAAAGTTGACTTTTTGCTCAAATGTTGATATATTGGGCCAATGAGTTGGTAATTAGGTTAAGAATTGACCATTTTGACCAAAGATGTCTTTTTGGTCAAAAGTTGACCTATTGGGTTAATGGGTTGGTCATTGGGTAAAAAATTGACCGTTTCGATCAAAGTTGAATTTTTGGTCAAAAGTTGACCTATTGGGTCATTAGGTGGTCATTAGGTTAAAAGTTCACTATCATAACCAAATTTGACTTTTTGGTCAAAAGTTGACTAATTGGGTCAATGGGTTTTTTATTGGGTCTTGGGTTGACCATTTTGACCAAAGTTGACTTTTTGGTCAAAAGTTGACCTATTGGGCCAATGGGTTTGTCATTGGGTCAAGGATTGACCATTTTGACCAAAGTTGACTATTTGGTCAGAGATTGACTTATTGGGTCAATAATTGGTCATTAGGTCAAAAATTAACAATTTTGACCAAAATAGAATTTTTTGTCAAATGTTAACCCATCGGGTGAACGGGGTGGTCTTTGGGTCAAAAATTGACCCTTTTGTCCAAAGTCCAAAGTTGACTTTTTGGTCAAAAGTTGACCTATTTAGTTAATGAGTTGGTAATTGGGTCAAGAATTGACCATTTTGACTAAAGATGACTTTTTTGTCAAAAGTTGACATATTGGGTTAGTGGGTTGGTCATTGGGTCAAAAATTGACAATTTTGACCAAAGTTAACTTTTTGGTCAAGAGTTGACCTATTAAGTCAATGGGTGGTCATTAGGTCAAAATTTAATTATTTTCACCAAAATTGACTTTTTGGTCAAAAGTTGACCTATTGGGTCAATGGGTTTGGCATTGGGTCAAGGATTGACCATTTTGACCAGAGTTGATTTTTTGGTCAGAGATTGACTTATTGGTTCAATAATTGGTCATTAATTCAAAAATTCACAATTTTGACCAAAATTGACTTTTTGGTCAAAAGTTGAGCTATTAAGCTAATGGGTTGGTCATTAGATTGATAGTCGATCGTTTTGACCAAAGTTGACTTTTTAGGCGAAAGTTGACCTATTGGGTCAATGGGTTGGTCATTGGGTCGAAGGATTGACCATTTTGACAAAAGTTGACTTTTTTGTCGAAGATTGGCTTACTCGGTCGATAATTGGTCATTAGGTCGAAAGTTGGCTATTTTAACCAAAGTTGACTTTTTAGTCGAAAGTTGACTTATTGGGTTCGAAAAGTGGTCATTAAGTCGAAAATTATTATTTTTACCAAAATTGACTTTTTAGCCAAAAGTTGAACTATTGGGTCAATGGGTTTGTCATTGGGTAAAGAATTGACCATTTTGACCAAAGTTGAATTTTTGGTCAGAGATTGACTCATTTGGTCAGAAATTGGTGATTAGTTCAAAAATTGATTATTTTGAACAAAATTAATTTTTTTGTCAAAAGTTAACCCATTGGGTCAACGGGGTGGTCATTGGGTCAGAAATTGACCATTTTGACTAAAGTTAACTTTTTCATCAAAAGTTGACCTATTTGGTCAATATGTGGTAATTGGGTCAAAAATTGACCATTTTGACCGAAGATGACTTTTTGGTTAAAAGTTGATCTATTAAGTCAATAGGTTTGTCATTGGGTCAAAAATTGACCATTTTGACCAAAGTTGACTTTTTGGTCAAAAGTTGACCTATTGGGTTAATCGGAGGTCATTAGGTCAAAAATTGACTATTTTGATCAATATTGACTTTTTGGTCGAAAGTTGACCTATTGGGTCAAAGGGTTCGTCATTGGATCAAGGATTGACCATTTTGACAAAAGTTGACTTTTTGGTCAGAGATTAAGTTATTGGGTCAACAATTGGCCATTAGGTTAAACCTTTACTATTTTGACCAAAATTGAATTTTTTGTCAAAATTTAACCCTTTGGGTCAACGGGGTGGTCATTGGATCAGAAATTGACCATTTAGACCAAAGTTGACTTCTTGGTCAAAAGTGGAACTATTTGATCAATGAGTTGGTAATTGGGTCAATAATTTACCATTTTGACCAAAGATTACTTTTTGGTAAAAATTTAACTTATTGGGTTAATGGGTTGGTCATTGGATAAAAATTGACCATTTTGACCAAAGTTGATTTTTTGGTCAAAACTTGACCTATTGGGTCAATCGGTGGTCATTAGGTCAAAAATTATCTACTTTAACCAAAATTGACTTTTCGGTCAAATGTTGACCTATTGGGTCAATGGGTTTCTTATTGGGTCAAGGATTGACCATTTTGACCAAAGTTAACTTTTTTGTCAGAGATTGACTTATTGGGTCAATAATTGGTCATTAATTTAAAAATTGACTATTTTGACAAAAATTGACTTTTTGGACAAAAGTTGACCTATTAGGCCAATGGGTTGGTTATTGGGTCAAGGAATGATCATTTTGACCAAAGTTGACTTTTTGGTCAAAAGTTGACCTATCTGGTCAATGGGTTGGTCATTGGGTCAAGGATTGACCATTTTGACCAATGTTAACTTTTGGGTCAGAGAATGGTTTATTGGGTCAATAATTAGTCATTAGGTAAAAAATTGACTATTTTGACCAAAATTGACTTTTTGGTCAAAAATTGACCAATTGGATCAATATGTTGGTCATTGGGTCAGAAATTGACCATTTTGACAAAAGTTGATTTTTTGGTCAAAACTTGAGCTATTGGGTCAATTAGGTAGTCATTAGGTAAAAAATTGACTATTTTGACCAAAATTAACTTTTTGGTCAAAAGTTGACCTATTGGGCCAATGAGTTGGTCATTATGTCAAAAATTAACTATTTTGACCAAAATTGACTTTTTTGCCAAAAGTTGACCTATTAGGTCGTTGAGTCAAAGATTGACCATTTTGACCATAGTTGACTTTTTGGTCAAAAGTTGACCGATTGGGTCATTGGGTCAAGGATTGACCATTTTGACCAAATATAACTTTTTTGTCAGAGATTGACTTTTTGGGTCAATAATTGGACATTAGGTAAAAAATTGACTATTTTGACCAAAACACAATTTTTTGTTAAAAAGTTGACCCATTGAGTCAATGGGGTGGTAATTGGGTCAGAAATTGACAATTTCGACCAAAGTTGACTTATTGGTCAAAAGTTGACATATTGGGTCAATAGGGTGCTCATTAGGTAAAAAATTGACTATATTAGCCAAAATTAACTTTTTAGTCACAAGTTGACCTATTGTGTCAATGGGGTGGTTATTGTGTCAAGGATTGAATATTTTGACGAAAGTACACTTTTTGGTCATAAGTTGATCTATAGGGTCAATGGGTTGGTCATTGGGTCAAGGATTGACAATATTTACCAAAGTTGACATTTTGGTCAGAGATTAACTTATTAGGTCAATAATTGGTCATTATGTCGAAAATTGGCTATTTTGGTCAAAAGTTGAACTATTGGGTCAATGGGTTGGTCATTAGGTCAAGGATTGACCATTTTGACCAAAGTTGAATTTTTGATCAAAAGTTGAACTATTGGGTAAATGGGTTGGTCATCGCGTAAAGAATTGAAAATTTTGACCAAAATTAACTTTTTTGCCAAAAGTTGACCTATTGGGTCAATGGGTTGGTCTTTGGGTCAAGGATTGACCATTTTGATTAAAGTTTATTTTTTGGTCTGAGATTGACTTATTGGGTCAATAATTAGTCATTAGGTCAAAAATTGATTATTCGGACCAAAATTAATTTTTTGGTCGAAAGTTGACCCATTAGGTCAACGGAGTGGTCATTGAGTCTGAAATTAACCATTTTGACCAAAGTTGACTTTTTGGTCAAAAGTTGACCTATTTGGTTAATGAGTTGGTAATTGGGTCAAGAATTGACCATTTCGATCGAAGAAGACTTTTTGATCAAAAGCTGATCAATTGGGTCAATGGGTTGGTCATTGGGTCAAAAATTGACCATTTTGACCAAAGTTGACTTTTTGATAAAAAATTGACCTATTGGATCAATGGATTGGTCATTGGGTCAAGGATTGACCATTTTGACCAAAGTTTATTTTTCGGTCAGAAATTGGTTTACTGGGTCAATAATTGGTCATTAGGTAAAAAATTGACTATTTTGACCAAAATTAAATTTTTGGTCAAAAGAATACCTATTGAGTCAATGGGTGGTCATTATGTCCAAGATTAACTATTTTGACCAAAATTGTTATTTTGGTTAAAAGTTGAGCTATTGGGTCAGTGGCTTTTATCATTGGGTCAAGGATTGACCATTTTGACCAAAATTGAATTTTTATCAGGGATTGAGTTTTTGGGTCAATAATTGGTCATTAGGTCAAAAATTCACTATTTTGATCAAAATTGAATTTTTGGTCAAAAGTCAACCCATTGGCTCAGAAATTGACCATTTTGACCAAAAATGACATTTTGGTCAAAAGTTGACCTATCTTTGACCAAAATTGAACTTTTGGTCAAAAGTTAACCTATTTGGTCAACAGGGTGGTCATTCGGTAAAAAATTAACTATTTTAACCAAAGTTGACTTTTTGGTTAAAAGTTGACCTATTTGGTCAATGAGTTGGTAATTGGGTCAAGAATTAACCATTTTGACCTAAGATGACTTTATGGTCAAAAGTTAACCTAATGGGTCAATGGGATGGTCATTGGGTCAAAAAATGACCATTTTGACCAAAGTTGACTTTTTGCTCAAAAGTTGATCAATTCGGTCAATGAGTGGCCATTAAGTAAAAAATTTACAATTTTGACCAAAAATAATTTTTTGGTCAAAAGTTATCCATTTGGGTGAATGAGATGGTCATTGGGTCAAGTCTTGACCATTTTGACCAAAGTTGACCTTTTGGTCAAAAGTTGACCTATTGGGTCAATGTGTTGGTCATTGGGTCAAGGATTGACCATTTTGGCCAATGTTGAATTGTTGGTCAAAAGTTGACCTATTGGGTCAATAATTGGTCATTAAGTAAAAAACTTACTATTTTGACCAAAATTTACTTTTTGGTTAAAAGTCGATCTATTGGGTCAGTGTGTTGGTCATTGCGTCAAGGATTTACTATTTTGACCAAAGTTGACTTTTTAGTCAAAAGTTGACCTATTGGTCAATGGGTTTGTCATTGGTTCAAGGATTGACCATTATGACCAAAGTTGACTTTTTGGTCAGAGATTGACTTAGTGGGTCAATAATTGGTCATTATGTCAAAAATTGATTATTTTGACCAAAATTGACTTTTTTTCAAAAGTTGACCTAATGGGTCAATGGGTTTGTCATTGGGTCAAGGATTGACCATTTTGACCAGAGTTGACTTTTTGGTCAGAGATTGACTTATTGGGTCAATAATTGGTCATTAGGTCAAAATTTAACTATTTTGACCAAAGTTCACTTTTTGGTCAGAGATTGACTTACTAGGTCAACATGGTGGTCCTTGAGTAAGAAATTGACCATTTTGATGAAAGTTGACGTTTTGGTCAAATGTTGACATATTGGGTCAATGAGTTGGTAATTGGGTCAAGAATTGACCATTTTGACGAAACATGACTTTTTGGTTAAAAGTTGACCTATTGTGCAATGGGTTGGTCATTGGGTCAACAAAAAACCGTTTTGACCAAAGTTGACTTTTTGGTCAAAAGTTGACCTATTGGGTCAATGGGTGGTCATTAGGTCAAAAATTGACTATCTTGATCAAATTTGACTTTTTGGTCCAAAGTTGATATATTGTGTCAATGGGTTTGTCATTGGGTCAAGGATTGACAATTTTGACTAAAGTTGACTTTTTGGTCAGAGATTGAGTTGTTGGGTAAATAATTGGTCATTAGGTCAAAAATTGACAATTTTGACCAAAATTAAATTTTTGGTCAAATGTTAACCCATTGGGTGAACGGGGTGGTCATTAGGTTAGAAATTGAACATTTTGACCAAAGATGACTTTTTGGTTAAAAGATGACCTATTTTGACCAAAATTAATTTTTTGGTCAAAAGTTAACCAATTGGGTCAACATGGTGGTCATTGGGCCAGAAATTGACCATGTTGATAAAAGTTGACTTTTTGGTCAAAAATTGACCTATTTGGTCAATGAGTTGGTAATTGGGTCAAGAATTGACCATTTTGACCAAAGATGGCTTTTTGGTCAAAAGTAGACTTATTGGGTCAAAAATTGACCCTTTTATCCAAAGATGACTCTTAGGTCAAAAGTTGATCTATTGGGTCAATTGGTGGTCATTAGGTCAAAAATTGACTCTTTTGAGCAAAATTGACTTTTTGGTCAAAAGATGACCTATTGGGACAATGAGGGGTCATTAAGTCAAAAATTGACTATTTTGACCAAAATTGACTTTTTGGTCAAAAGTTGACTATTGGGTCAATGGGTTTGTCATTGGGTCAAGGATTAACCATTTTGATCAAAATTGACTTTCTGGTCAGAGATTAACTTATTGGGTCAATAATTGATGATTAGTTCAAAAATTGATTATTTTGACCAAAAATAAATTTTTGGTTAAAAGTTGACCCATTGGGTCAACAGGGTGGTCATTTGGTCGAAAATTGACCATTTTGACCAAAGTTGACTTTTTGGTCAAAAGCTGACATATTTGGTCACTGAGTTGGTAATTGGGTCAAGAATCGACCATTTTGACCGAAGATGACTTTTTGGTTAAAAGTTGATCATTAGGTCAATAGGTTGGTCATTGGGTAAAAAATTGACCATTTTGACCAAAGTTAACTTTTTGGTCAAAAGTTGACCTATTAGGTCAATGGGTGGTCATAATGTCAAAAATTGACTATTTTGATCAAAATTTACTTTTTGGTCAAAAGTTGACCTATTGGGTTAATGAGTTCGTCATTGGATCAAGGATTGACAATTTTGACCAAAGTTGACTTTTTGGTCAGAGATTGAGTTATTGGGTCAATAATTGATCATTAGGTCAAACCTTTACTATTTTGACCAAAATTGAATTTTTTGTCAAAATTTAATCCATTGGGTCAACGGAATGGTCATTGGGTCAAAAATTGACCATTTAGACCAAAGTTAACTTTTTAGTCAAAAGTGGACCTATTTGGTCAATGAGTTGGTAATTGGGTCAAGAATTGACCATTTTAACCAAAGATTACTTTTTGGTCGAAAGTTAACTTATTTGGTCAATGGGTTGGTCATTTGGTCAAAAATTGTCCATTTTGACCAAAGTTGACTTTTTGGTCAAAAGTTGACTTATTGGATCAATGGGTGGACATTATGTAAAAAATTAATTATTTTGACCAAAATTGATTTTTTGGTCAAATGTTGACCTATTTTTCAATGGATTTGTCAATGGGTCAAGTATTGACCATTTTGACCAAAGTTGACTTTTTGGTCAAAGGTTAACTTATTAGGTCAATAATTGGTCATTAATTCAAAAATTGACTTTTTTTTACCAAAATTGACTTTTTAGTCAAAAGTTGACCTATTAGGCCAAAGGGTTAGTCATTGGGTCAAGGATTAATCATTTTGACCAAAGTTGACATTTTGATCAAAACTTGACATATCTGGTCAATAAGTTGGTCATTGGGTCAAGGATTGACCATTTTGACCAAAGTTAACTTTCTGGTCAGAGATTGGCTTACTGGGTCAATAATTGGTCATTAGGTCAAAATTGACTATTTTGACCAAAATTAACTTTTTGGTCAAAAGTAGACCTATTGGGTCAATGGCTTGTTCATGAGGTCAAAAATTAACCATTTTGACGAAAGTTGTCTTCTAGGTCAAAAGTTGACCTATTGAGTCAATTGGGCGGTCATTAGGTAAAAAATTGACTATTTTGACCAAAATTGACTTTTTGGTCAAAAGTTGATCTATTGGGTCAATGAGTTGGTCATTATGTCAAAAATTGACTATTTTGACCAAAATTGACTTTTTGGTTAAAAGTTGACCTTTTGGGTCATTGGGTCAAACATTGACCATTTTGTCTATAGTTGACTTTTGGTCAAAAGTTGACCGATTGGGTCAGTGGGTTGGTCATTGGGTCAATGATTCACCATTTAGACCAAATTTGACTTTTGGGTCAGAGATTCACTTCTTGGGTCAATAATTGGACATTATGTCAAAAATTGACTTTTGACCAAAATGGATTTTTTGGTCAAAAGATGACCCATTTGGTCAATGGGGTGGTCATTGGGTCAGAAATTGACCATTTTGACCAAAGTTGACTTTTTGGTCAAAAGTTGACATATTGGGTCAATAATTAGGAGAAAAATTGACAATATTGACCAAAATTAACTTTTTGGTCAAATGTTGACCTACTATGTCAATGGGGTGGTTATTATTCAAGGATTGACTATGTTGACGAAAGTTCACTTTTTGGTCAAAAGCTGACCTATAGGGTCAATAGGTTGATCATTGGGTCAAGGATTGACCATTTTGACCAAAGTTGACCTTTGGGTCAGAGATTGACATATTAGGTCGATAATTGGTCATTATGTCAAAATTTGACTATTTTCGTTAACCTATTGGGTCAATGGGTTGGTCATTGGGTCAAGGATTGACCTTTTTGACCAAAGTTGACCTTTTGGTCAAATTTTGACATATTCGGTAAATGGATTGGTCATTGCGTAAAGGATTGACAATTTCGACCAAAATTAACTTTTTGGTCAAAAGTTGACCTATTGGGTCAATGGGTTGGTCATTGGGTCAAGAATTGACCATTTTGATTAAATTTTATTTTTTGGTCTGAAATTGACTTGTTGGGTCGATAATTGGTCATTAGGTCGAAAATTAATTATTTTGACCAAAATTAAATTTTTTGTCAAAAGTTGACCATTAGGTCAATAGGTAGATCATTAGGTCGAAATTGACCATTTTGACTAAAGTTGACTTTTTGGTTAAAATTTGACCTATTTGGTCAATGTGTTGTTAATTAGAGTCAAGAATTGATCATTTCGACTAAGATTGACTTTTTGGTCGAAAGTTGATCAATTGGCTCGATGAGTTGGTCATTCGGTCGAAAGTGACCATTTTGACCAAAGTTGACTTTTTGGTCAAAAGTTGACCTATTGGGTCAATGGGTTGGTCATTAGGTTAAGGATGACCATTTTGACCAAAGTTGACTTTTTGGTCATAAATTGGCTAACTGGGTAAATAATTGGTCATTAGGTCAAAAATTAACTATTTTGACCAAAATTAACTTTTGTCAAAAGTTGACCTATTGAGTCAATTTGTGGTCATTAAGTCAAAAATTAACTATTTTGACCAAAATTGACTTTTTGGTTAAAAGTTGACCTATTGGGTCAACGGGTTTGACATTGAGTCAAGGATTGAGCATTTTGACCAAAGTTGACTTTTTATCAGAGAATGACTTATTTGGTCAATATTGGTCATTAGGTCAAAAATTCATTATTTAGACCAAAATTAAATTTTTGGTCAAAAGTTAACCCATTAAGTCAACGGATGGTCATTGGGTCAGAAATTCACCAATTTGACCAAAAATGACTTCTTGGTCAAAAGTTGACCTATTTTGACCAAAATTGAATTTTTGGTGAAAAGTTAACCCATTTTGTCAATGTGTTGGTCATTCGGTCAAAAATTGACAATTTTGACCAAAGTTGACTTTTTGGTCAAAAGTTAACCTATTTGGTTAATCAGTTGGTAATTGGGTCAAGAATTGACCATTTTGACCTAAGATGACTTTTTAGTCAAAAGTTGACATATTAGGTCAATGGGTTGGTCATTAGGTCAAAAATTGACAATTCACACGAAAGTTGACTTTTTGGTCAAAAGTTGACCTATTGGGTCAATGGATGGTCATTAGGTCAAAAATTGACTAATTTGACCAAAATTAATTTTCGATGAAAGTTGTCCTTTTGGATCGATGATATTGGTCATTGGGTCAAGGATTGACCATTCTGACCAAAGTTGACTTTTTTGCCAAAAGTTGACCTATTGGGTCAATGGGTTGATCATTGGGTCAAGGATTGACCATTTTGACCCAATTTCTCTTTTTGGTCAAAAGTTGACCTATTGGGCCAATAATTGGTAATTAAGTTAAAATTTTACTATTTTGACCAAAATTTACTTTTTGGTCAAAAGTCGATCTATTGGGTCTGTGGGTTGGTCATTGCTTCAATGATTTACCATTTTGACCAAAGTTAAATTTTTGGTCAAAAGTTGGCCTATTGGGTTAATGGGTTTGTCATTGGGTCAATGATTAACCATTATGACCAAAGTTGACTTTTTGGTCAGAGATTGACTTCTATGGGTCAATCATTTGTCATTAGGTCAAAAATTAACTATTTTGACCAAAATTGACTTTTTGTTCAAAAGTTGACCTAATGGGTCAATGGGTATGTTATTGGGTTAACGATTGACCATTTTGACCAAAGTTGACTTTTTGGTCAGAGATTGACTTTTTGGGTTAATAATTGGTCATTAGGTCAAAAATTGACTATTTTGACAAAAAAAATTTTGGTAAAAAAGTTAACACATTGGGTGACCAGGGTGGTCATTGGGTCATAAATTGACCATTTTGACAAAAGTTGACTTTTTGGTCAAATGTTGACATATTGGGTCAATGAGTTGGTAATTGGGTCTAGAATTAACTGTTTTGACCAAAGATGACTTTTGCTCAAAAGTTGACCTATTGGGTCAATGGGTTGGTCATTCGATTAAAAATTGACCGTTTTGACCAAAGTTGACTTTTTGGTCAAAAGTTGTCCTATTGGGTCATTGGGTGGTCATTAGGTTAAAAGTTGACTATCTTGACCAAATTTGACTTTTTGGTCAAAAGTTGACTATTAGGTCGATGGGTTTTTCATTGGGTCGAGGTTGACCATTTTGACCAAAGTTGACTTCTTGGTCAAAAGTTGACATATAGGGCCAATGGGTTTGTCAATTGGTTAGGGATTGATCTTTTTGACCAAAGTTGACTTTTTGGTCAGAGATTAACTTATTAGTTCAAAAATTGATTATTTTGACCAAAATTGAATTTTTGGTCAAAAGTTAACCCATCGGGTCAACAGGGTGGTCATAGGGTTAGAAATTGACCCTTTTGACCAAAGTCCAATGTTAACTTTTTGGTCAAAAGTTGACCTATTTAGTCAATGAGGTGGTAATTGGATCAAGAATTGACTATTTTGACTGAAGATGACTTTTTAGTGAAAAGTTGACATATTGGGTCAATGGGTTGGTCATTGAGTCATAGATTGACCATTTTGACCATAGTTGACTTTTTAGTCGAAGTTGACTCTATTGAGTCGATGGGTGGTCATTAGGTCGAAATTTAATTATTTTGACCAAAATTGACTTGTTGGTCGAAAGTTGACTTATTGGATCGATGGGTTTGGCATTTGGTCAAGGATTGACCATTTTGACCAAAGTTGATTTTTTGGTCAGAGATTGACTTATTTGGTCAATAATTAGTCATTAATTCAAAAATTGACTATTTTAACAAAAAATGACTTTTTGGTCAAAACTTGACCTGTTAGGCCAATGGGTTGGTCATTGGGTCAAGGACTGATCATTTTGAACAAAGTTAACTTTTTTGTCAATATTGACCTATTGGGTCAATGGGTTGGTAATTGGGTCAAGAATTAACTATTTTGACCAAACATGACTTTTGGTCAAAAGTTGACCTATTGGGTCAATGGGTTGGTCATTCGATCAAAAATTGACCGTTTTGACCAAAGTTGACTTTTTGGTCAAAAGTTGACCTATTGGGTCATTGGGTGGTCATTAGGTTAAAAGTTGACTATCTTGACCAAATTTGACTTTTTGGTCAAAAGTTGACCTATTGGGTCAATGGGTTTTTCATTGGGTCAAGGGTTGACCATTTTAACCAAAGTTGACTTCTTGGTCAAAAGTTGACCTATGGGGCTAATGGGTTTGTCATTGGGTCAAGGATTGACCATTTTGACCAAAGTTGACTTTTTGGTCAGAGATTAACTTCTTACTTCAAAAATTGATTATTTTGACAAAAATTGAATTTTTGGTTAAAAGTTAACCCATCGGGTCAACAGGGTGGTCATAGGGTCAGAAATTGACCCTTTTGACTAAAGTCAAAGGTTGACTTTTTGGTCAAAAGTTGACCTATTTAGTCAATGAGGTGGTAATTGGGTCAAGAATTGACTATTTTGATCAAAGATGACTTTTTAGTGAAAAGTTGACATATTGGGTCAATGGGTTGGTCATTGGGTCATAGATTGACCATTTTGACCATAGTTGACTTTTTGATCAAGAGTTGACCTATTGAGTCAATGGGTGGTCATTAGGTCAAAATTTAATTATTTTTACCAAAATTGACTTTTTGGTCAAAAGTTGACCTATTGGATCAATGGGTTTGGCATTTGGTCAAGGATTGACCATTTTGACCAAAGTTGATTTTTTGGTCAGAGATTGACTTATTGGGTCAATAATTGGTCATTAATTCAAAAATTGACTATTTTAACCAAAACTGACTTTTTGGTCAAAAGTTGACATGTTAAGCCAATGAGTTGGTCATTGGGTCAAGGACTGATCATTTTGAACAAAGTTAACTTTTTGGTCAAAAGTTGACCTATTGGGTCAATGGGTTGGTAATTGGGTCAAGAACTAACTATTTTGACCAAAGATAACTTTTGGTCAAAAATTGACCTATTGGGTCAATGGGTTGGTCATTCGATCAAAAATTGAGCGTTTTGACCAAAGTTGACTTTTTGGTCAAAAGTTGACCTATTGGGTCATTGGGTGGTCATTAGGTTAAAAGTTGACTATCTTGACTAAATTTGACTTTTTGGTCAAAAGTTGACTGTTAGGTCGATGGGTTTTTCATTGGGTCAAGGGTTGACCATTTTAACCAAAGTTGACTTCTTGGTCAAAAGTTGACTTTATTGGGTAATGGGTTTGTCATTGGGTCGAGGATTGACCATTTTGACCAAAGTTGACTTTTTGGTCGAGAGATTAACTATATTGGATTCGAAAATTGATTATTTTGACCAAAATTGAACTTTTTGGTCGAAAGTTAACCTATCGAGTCGATGAAGTGAGTCATAGGTTTAGAAATTGACCACTTTTGACCAAAGTCAAAGTTGACTTTTTGGTCAAAAGTTGACCTATTTAGTCAATGAGGTGGTAATTGGGTCAAGAATTGACTATTTTGACCAAAGATGACTTTTTTGTGAAAAGTTGACATATTGGGTCAATGGGTTGGTCATTTGGTCAAAGATTGACCATTTTGACCAAAGTTGACTTTCTGATCAAGAGTTGACCTATTGAGTCGATGGGTAGTCGTTAGAGTCGAAGATTTAATTATTTTTACCAAAATTGACTTTTTGGTCAAAAGTTGACCTATTGGATTAATGGGTTTGGCATTTGGTCAAGGATTGACCATTTTGACCAAAGTTGATTTTTTGGTCAGAGATTGACTTGTTGGGTCAATAATTAGTCATTAATTCAAAAATTGACTATTTTAACCAAAATTAACTTTTTGGTCAAAAGTTGACCTGTTAGGCCAAAGTGTTGGTCATTGGGTCAAGGACTGATCATTTTGAACAAAGTTAACTTTTTGGTCAAAAGTTGACCTATTAGGTCAATGGGTTGGTCATTGGGTCAAGGATTGACCATTTTGACAAAAGCTGACTTTTTATTCAGAAATATGCTTCAATGGGTTGGTCAATGGGTCAAGGATTGACTATTTTGACCAAAGTTGATTTTTTTGGTCAGAAATTGGCTTACTGGGTCAATAATTGGTCATTAGGTAGAAAATTGACTATTTTGACCAATATTAAATTTTTGGTCAAAAGGTTACCTATTGAGTCAATGGGTGATCATTAAGTCCAAAATTGACTATTTTGACCAAAATTGACATTTTGGTTAAAAGTTGACCTATTGGGTCAATGGGTTTGTCATTGGGTCAAGGATTGAGCATTTTGACCAAAGTTGACTTTTTATCAGAGATTGACTTATTAGGTCAATAATTGTTCATTAGGTCAAAAATTCACTATTTTGATCAAAATTGAATTTTTGGTCAAAAGTTAACTCATTGGGTCAACGAGTGGTCATTGGTTCAGAAATTGACCATTTTGACCAAAAATGACTTTTTGGTCAAAAGTTGACATTTTTTTGACCAAAATTGAATTTTTGGTCAAAAGTTAACCTATTTCTCAACGGGGTGGTCATTCGGTCAAAAATTGACCATTCTGACCAAAGTTGAGTTTTTGGTCAAAAGTTGACTTAATTGGACAATTAGTTGGTAATTGGATCAAGAATTAACCATTTTGACCTAAGTTGAATTTTTGGTCAAAAGTTGACCTAATGGGTTATTGGGTTGGTCATTGGGTCAAAAATTGACCGTTTTGACCAAAGTTGACTTTTTGGTCAAAAGTTGACCTATTGGGTCAATGGGTGGTCATTAAGTCAAAAATTGATAATTTTGACCAAAATTAATTTTTAGGTCAAAAGTTATCCTTTTGGGTCAATGAGATGGTCATTGGGTCAAGTATTGACCATTTTGACCAAAGTTGACATTTTGGTCAAAAGTTGACCTATTAGGTCAATGGGTTGGTCATTGGGTCAAGGATTGACCATTTTGACCAAAGTTGACTTTTTGGTAAAAAGTTGACCTGTTAGGTTAATAATTGGTCGTTAAGTCAAAAATTTACTATTTTGACCAAAATTGACTTTTTGGTCAAAAGCCGATCTATTGGGTTAGTGGGTTGGTCATTGCGTCAAGGATTTACCATTTTCACTAAACTTAACCTTTTGGACAAAAGTTGACCTATTGAGTCAATGGGTTTGTCATTGGGTCAAGGATTGACCATTATGACCAAAGTTGACTTTTATCAGAGATTGACTTATTGGGTCAATAATAGGTCATTAGGTCAAAAATTCACTAATTTGATCAGAATTGATTTTTTAGCCAAAAGTTAACATATTGGGTCAACGGGTGGTCATTGGTTCAGAAATTGATCATTTTGACCAAAAATGACATTTTGGTCAAAAGATGACCTAGT
>CM040438.1:16070910-16156430 GCA_022702705.1 Papilionanthe hookeriana x Papilionanthe teres
AAGTAAGTAATTCATAAAGAATTGTGTAGGAATGTATATGCGTTTAATGTTGGAAGAAGTTGTGAAGATTGATTCTATAAACTTTATTCACTTCTTAATATGGCCTGTTAAGATGTAAAATTTGTGGTGAGATTATGTAAGATCGAATGTGGTATTGTCTCATAAAAGTTAGTAAGAATCACATGCAACTATATGGGTGAAAATTGTAGTTCATATAATTGAATGCAATATATTAGAAGATGTTTTAAAGGAGAGTAAAATTAGAGGATTTTTAGTGTGACAGGCTAAAAGCACCTAATTTGGTTTAAAATTATGAATTTTGTTATGAGAAGTTAGTCCCCGGGTGGAGGGAAATGAGGGAACTCTAGAGTGAGAGCTGGTATCTTCCCTGCCTAACCATGTTCAAAATGATAAAATTTCAAATTAACCAATGTTATTTATAGAACCAAGTAAGGGTAAAAAATACATTTGCTTCTATTTATCATAACAAATTTAAATACTTCCACAACAATACTTTCATAATTATTACTATTTTATAAAGGAAAGAAAAAGATATTCTAGTTAATAGTGCTTTTCATACCGTGTTTACAGTTATTATCATTTTAATTTCTTGTTTGACTTTTACAAGAAAATTTAAAGAGTGAAATCAACTATCAATCTTTTCAAAATCAAAACATACTTTCAAAAGCCAATTAAAAAAGTAAAAAGATAATTTTCTTATTTCTTTAAAGATTTTTAACTTCCCTGTGGATTCTATATCTCGGGGCTTAATCAGAAAGTTCTATATTATTTGATAAACGATATGTATACTTGCGTAGTATCCACATTATAAATCATAATTTTCATATCAAAATCATAAGCATATATATCCGGCGGAGAAAAATTTTTGTCGTCGTTGCCAATTTTCATATCATAATTGTAAGTATAAATATCGGGTGGATCAGCTGCCCACTTGTGTTATGTGTTTTTATTCGAACTACAATCCTCCTGAGGAAGAACTGAATGAAATTATTTCTTCTTTCACTGCTAGGAGAGGATTATGGAAGATTACTAATTAAAGAAGAGTCAATTTTCCTACGTCAAAGTTGGATTCCACTTCAAATGCGTGGCATTATTTCATATCATCTCGTTTGCTCCCTACAAACCATCTCAGTGGAGTGACAAGAGAGAGGGCTACTTTAAACTATTGTATATAGCAGGGGAAGTAGATAGATATTGGAGCGATCATTTACCAGGCTATTATCAGTTCTGTCAAGGCTGCTACTACTACAGGTTTGGGGTTTGCTTCCTTAATCTTTTCATTATGTGAGAAGGCTGGAGTTATGTGAGCAGGCTGGAGTTAAATCTGATACGGTTGACCTCACTTTTGTGAGGATCATTTCTAGATCATTTTGAGACAGAAAGTCTACCAATATTGACTCTCTAAATCTTATTAATGGCCACTAAACCCTAATGTCTAGAGTAAAACCCTAATGAAGTCTTTTTTAACCCAAATCTTAATGACTCCCTAAAATGATCAAATTAGCAATGACAAACCCTAATTTGATCAATTATTTACCAAACTGGTTAACCTTTGATCCAAATGGTCAACTTTGGTCAAACTCATCAATCTTTAACCCAATGACCACCACATTGACCAAACTAGTCAACCTTTGACCCAAATGGTCAACTTAGGTCAAAATGGTCAATCCTTGACCTAAATGGTCAAATTTGGTCAAACCATGACCTCATGACCACTACATTGACTACATTGACCAACCCTTCACATAATCAACTCAACATTGGTTAAGGTGACCAATGTAAAGCCCAAAAGTCACCACATTAATCATTAGGTCAATATAAACCCTAAAATTGGTCAACATGACCAAATCAACCCAAAAATTCAAAACCCTTGGACCCCATGACTAATCTAACCATGACAAGGTTGGAAAAGTCAAATTGGTTATCCTTGGGCTAGAATGGGTCAGCTTGGGTCAACTTGGGTCAACCATGGTCAACCTTAGTGAACATTAATCAAATTTGCACAAAATACCCATGTTGAACCAAAATTGATAAATTGATTAAATAATTAATTTCAAAGTTATTTTAATCAATTTATTGGTTAATATTGTAATTTCCAAAAATTTTAATTAATTACATAATTAAGTAAAAATGGAATTATGATTAAATAACCATGAAATGAATTTGGACATGTGACATCACACATGCACAATAAACAGCTTTCAATTTTAAAACCCAACAATGACATCATAAATAACATCATATGGGTTACACATGACCCATGAGACACTTTACCCATAAGTTAACACATTGGATAACTCATGACACATCATCATAACCATGGTTAAACATCATCATGAAGGCATTATGGTGAGTAAATTGTAATGGAAAAACCTTCCCATCCCAGAGTATAAATCACCCTTTACCAAAAGGTGAGGTGGCTGACCACTTTATATGTCATCTCACATGTTTCATGGACCACTCAATAAGGAGAAGACACGCTCTCTCCTTTACTATGATTAACTAAGATGGAAATTCATCATGACGACATGATGAGTAAGCATACAGAGTATCAATTAACCAAGCCACCTTTGGGGAAGGGTTTGGGTGAGTCACTACTCACCTCTCCCCTCACCTAATCAAGGAGATGCTTGCCTTCACCAACTCTTTCACCATAGGTTAAAGGTCATCATGCCCAAGCCATAGAAGTGAGTGTAAGGAAACCTATGTATCATCCTTCCCTTCAAGATATTGAATGATCAATATAACTCATGTAGGGGAGGTAATTTCAACAAGTTACCAAGCATTATTCACCTCAAATAGAGTCTAATAGAGGCAAGCCAAAACATGAAGCCAATCTCTCACCATAATTGAATTCACCATGAATTAACCTAGGGATGCTCAACCATGGATGCCAAATGGCTCAAACCATATCTCCAAGACATGATTGACCAGTTATCACCTCCTCTAAGCAAGCCTAAGCTTATACATGACTTCCATGGCCATAAATATGACCAAACCCTATAAGGCTAAGAGAGGAAACCAATATAGGAGACGCATATACACTGCCCAATTCCCTTAGCTTTGAACATCAAAGTTCTTCCTTAGGACTTGAGCAATTGATCCCCATTGAATCAAGCCTCTCAAATCCACTCCTACCCAATTTAGCCAACCCAAAAACCTAAAAAAGGATAAAATTGGAGTTTGAAATGAAGTTGTCCAAAACTTTAAATTAACCTTTTCAAAAGCTTCCTAGGACCCTATGAATTTGAGCCCAATTGAAATTGCCCTCTCCCATAGGCTCTAAACCAGTTTCCAACTTCATCTTTCCAAGCCGAATCACACCCTGAACGAACTCATAAGTAGGCTCACATCAGCTCCAAATTCAAGTCAGGGCAAGCTTGTTGAGGTCGATACAAAAGTGTAGATCTAATCAAATCGATGTTTCATACACTGAGGTTTGGGTATAACACTTTGTGAAACAAACCATTTCAAAACCCTAACATCACCATATGGATGGGTTTGTCTTCCTCAGATGAAGCTGTAGGAACAAAAATCACTTGAATCCATCAAGGATCGAGTGAGACTTTGACCCTGAAATATGGATGGCTTGCGAGTTTAGACTAGATGTTGAAGATGAATGGATGATGTCCATTTCCGTGTTTTGGAAATGAACGGCTCTGATTTAATCCAATTTAATTTGCTGTTCAGAGCCCCGCAGCAGATCAAATGCGTTTTCGACAGATCCATGGACACGCGGTGCTCCCTGGACTTTTTTTGTTTGGTTAATGGTTTAATTAAATCAGATTAACCTTAAACTAAACAAAAATCCATATCTTTGCATTAAAAAAATCAAAAAAAATATGACAAAATACCCCTGTATTCAGGACAGTGAGGAGAACAATGTGGAAATTAAATTTTAAATTTAGGAGTTATATTTAATTTCTATATAATTAAATACTCTCTAGAGTAATTTAATTATTAAAAATTATTTATAAATCAGAAAAATATGAAATTTTTAGGGAATAACCTTTAAATCCTTAGATACATCCTCTGATTTTTCTAAGTCTAGAAAAATTCTCTAGCATAGGATTCCCTAATTTTCATGAGATTTTGTAATTATTTTTAAAAATAATTATAAAAAATGAAAATAAGGGGAATTAATATGGAAATTGGTTGAGTGGCTTAAGGTGACAGATATGAACCTTAAAATAATAAATGTTAACCTTTGGAAAATTTAAAATTACATTTTAAACTTTTAAGGATAATAATTATAAATTAATAATGTATATTTAACTAACCCTAAAATCTATAAATCCCAAAAGTACCTCTTACTTAGTTCATTTCACAAATGAGTCAAGTAAATTTTGAACCTAACACTAACAGGTTCAAATAAGCTCTAATTAGGTCTAGTCTTCATTAGAATTAATCTATTAGTTTAAGCTTTAATTAATCTAGGTATAAATGATAACTAAAACCTTAATTAAATTAGGCTTCATAATTAATCCATTAAGCCTTAATTTTATAAGGCTTAATCATCTTAAACTCTAATTAGGTCTAACCCATTAGGCCTAATTAATCCACTAAGCCTTAATTAAATTAGGCTTAATATCTTAAACCCTAATTAGGTCTAACCCATTAGACCTAATTAATCCATTAAGCATTCACTACATTAGGCTTAATCATCTTAAAATCTAATTATGTTCAACTCATTAGGCCTAATTAAACCCTTAAGCCTTACTTAAACTAGGCTTATACAACCTTAAACTCTAATTAAGTCTAACCCATTATACCTAATTAAACTGTTAAGCCTTACTTAAGTTAGGCTTAAACAACCTTAAAATCTAATTAGGTTTAACCCATTAGACCTAATTAAACCCTTAAGTCTTACTTAAATTAGGCTTAAATAATCTTAAACTCTAATTATGTCTAACCCATTAGACCTAATTAAACCCTTAAGCCTTACTTAAATTAGACTTAATTAACATTAAACTCTAGTTAGGTATAACTCATTAGACCTAATTAAACCCTTAAGCCTTACCTAAAGTAGGCTTAAACAATCTTGAATCCTAATTAAGTCTAACCCTAATTAGACTTAATAACTTTTAAGCCTTACTTACATTAGGCTTAAATAACCTTAAATCCTAATTAAGTCTAACCCTAATTAGACTTAGTTAAGCCCTTATGCCTTACTTAAATTAGGCATAAATAACCTTAAAACCTAATTAAGTCTATCTTTAATTAGAGTTAAACCAAAACCTAACTTTAGTTCAAACTAACTTGAACCCAATTTCCCAAATATTAGGTTCAACCCATATTGACCTAACTCAACCAAACCTAACTTGAGTTCAACCTAACTTGAACCCAAGTTAACCCAAATATTAGGTTCAACCCATATTGAACCTAACTCAACCAAAACCTAACATCAGTTCAACCTAACTTGAACCTAAGTTATCTCAAACATTAGGTTCAACCCATATTGAACCTAAATCAACCAAAACCTAACTTGAGTTCAACCTAACTTGAACCCAAGTTAACCTAAATATTAGGTTCAACCCATATTGAACTGAACTCAGCTAAAATCAAACTTGAGTTCAACCTAACTTGAACCAAAGTTAACCTAAACATTAGGTTCAACCCATATTGAACCTAACTCCACCAAAACTTCTAACTCAGGTTCAATCTAACTTGAACCAAAGTTAACTAAAACTCTGTTTTACATGACGACATTCTAAAAATGGGACAAACGAAAACAAAATGAAACAAAAACAAAATGACATTAAAACAATGACATTAACAAAACAAAATAAAACAAAACAAAACAAAAACAAAGCAAAACAATGTCAAACTAAATCAAATTAAAATGACAAAACAACAAAACCTAAACTTTTAGGATAATCACAAAACCTAAACTTTAGGATAGCCACCAAATAAATGACAAATTACGAGACAAAACGACAAACAACAAAACAAAACCGACATGACAAATGACATTGACAAAATCAAACTTTTGGGTAGTACGTGACACTTAGGAACATATTATCCCTATGATTGAACATTGACGTTTCTTTCCTTATTCTTGAAATCTCTTAGAAAACAAGTGTTAACATTAATCAGAATTTTTCTTAGAAAACTTTAAATTGTCTAAGATGTAATTAACTATAGAAGCTTGCTCATATAAGAGATTTAAGAACTCAGGATAGGTATCACACATATAAATATCTGGTTATCAAAATTTCATATGTGATTGTCCTTACATAAAATTTCTAGAATAAGGCATTCTAGAATCTTCTTTTATAGGGATTATCACCGACATTTCTTTTTTTACTACTTTCTATTTTATTATCCCTTATTTTCTTCAAACTTCTTATTATCTAAGGATCCTTTACATGATCCAAAAGAAATAATATTTCTTGAAGATTAGGGCAATATTATAGATAAACAGAGTGGCGACTCCAAAACATAACATCGACATCGACACCGAGAAAATCTCTGACGCGGCTCCGAATGCCGACAGATACTTTAGAGGAGATTCTTCAGCCTCTTAAGCCAATTACAAGTTTTAATGTGAAATCATATTATGAGAATTTAATTTTTGGTTGTAAAGGAGGATTCTCCAGGACTCCTGGTACTTCTGCTTCTGGTGCTTCTACTTCTGGTCTGTCTACATTAAATGTTTCTACATCTTATGCATCCTCATCACAAGGTCAGTTTAGTTTTGATTCTCTGTCACAATTATTACATAGGATGTTAGATAACATTAATTATACTGTGGATAAAGTGCTCAATTTAGAACATCATGTAATCATATTGGTTCATATATTAAAAGGAATAGCGATTATGAAAAGAAATATTACACTTCTTTGGAAAGACTCATTAGAGGTGACCAAAGTGCGGTGTTTCCTTTATGTCCACCTTATATCCAATATGAGGCTACAAATGTCTGGGATGAGGATGAAGAAGAAGAAGAAGATGAGGAGTGATTTGAGTGGTTTGAGTGATTGTTATGTGAACTTTTTATTGTTAAGTTATATGAACTTTCAGTTGTAGTTATTTTTGGACTACTGTAGTTTTATTTCTATTATGTTAGATAATTTTGTTTGTGTTATGTTGTTGTGAGTATTTATATTTAGTGATTTTGTGGTAGTATTTGCGTAAACATAGTTATTGGTGTATTTTATTTGGTTGTGTAGAACTTATTCCAGAACTTTTAGGAAGTTTCAAAGCACTGTTAACTGTAACTTAAGAATTTCATGTTACGATTTTCAAATTACTATCTTATATTTTTATTATGTTGTTACGAATTTCTGTTAAGTTTGTGTGTATTTATTTTTGTAGCCTCCACTGCTTAGAAGTCTTTAGAATCTCTTTTATATAATAAACTTAATTTAGAATTTGATCAATTTATTTTTAATCATGTTTTAGTTCTTGTACTTGCATATTTAGGATAAGAAAATTCCTATAAGCATGCTACTTGTAGTTTTAATTCCTACCAGTATATCTTTTATTATGCTAAAATGTTATATCTTAACAAAAGTTTTAAAGTTTCGAGGGAATGAAAAACAAATTTCAAAAGTTCAATATTATTTGTTCTTAAATGTGCTACAAATAGATTTGATTTTGTTGAAAAAATGATTATATATATGAAGTTATATTAGGGAAGTAAAATTTTGAATATAGAAATGAGTAAGAAATGTTAGTTAAAACTTATAGTGATGATGAAAAACTTAAGGTTACAAATTTTTAGTGTAGAAATGATAAATATTATGTCATTATCTTTAGTAGGATATGTTATATTTTTGAAAAATGTAGAAGGATTAGACTTGTATTTTCAATACTTAATTTATTTTATTAAAAATAATTTTCAAGACTACTATTATATTTCAAAGTAAAAGATGTGTATCAAACGTTTTACATTTGGAAAGGAAGGGTGGAGTTCAAAATCATTAAAGGTCTATCCAGATATAGTAATCATTGCCTGTGAAAAGAAAAGAAAAGTAAAGTATCTGATCAAAAGAAAAATAAAAAGAAAAAGAAAAAGGAAAAGAAAATAAAATTGAAGTATAGTATGTGAGAAAGGGAGGAGAAACTTGGAGGAGAAACTTAAGGATTTATGCCTAAATAAAAATTGGTTCCACGCCTGATTTATTAAGAGTATAAGATTGAAAAAATTTTAAGCTTATGAGTAAAATATAGCAAGTAAAATTATTTTTATTAAATATTTTAAGTAGAGAGATAAAATTCCTAAACCCTATGTTCGATAAATCTACAAATATTTCTGAAATAGATAGGAACTCATATTTTTCATACTTCTTCACATTAAAGATTTCCAAACTCTAAGTCGGTCTCATTTACTAAAGTATTTCTAAATTAGACTACTATATTTCTAGAAGCATTTTAGAATATCCTAAAGAAACTCATTTACATAATATTCTTATTTTGGTTTTGAAAGCTTGTAGTGTTGCTAGAGGACAACTAACATTTTAAGTTTGGGGGATTTTGATACACCTAAAATATAAGTAATTATGTACACATTTTTATACCTATTTTTGAGGATATTACACTTTAATTGAAGATATTTATGTGTTTTTCTTTCATGTACAATTAAATTGATGAATGTGATGAAAAGAGTGAAAAATGATCAAATTTGGAGAAAATATGAAGAAAAGTGGAAAAGTGAACTATAGCGCCTAAGTGTTTGGACGTCGCGCTTAAGCTTCAGAGCCTCGCGGGCTAAGTGTTAAAGACCTCGCGCTTAAGCGCCGAGTAGTTATTTTGGAAGTTTAAAGAAATTTGAGCAAATTTTGAAGGGAAATTTGAGGCAGCCTTTGATGCAAAGGAGAATAACTGATAATAGGAGCTAAAATTCATTCAAATGGCTCTTGAAAAAAGGGTACTCTTGAATGATTCATTGAATGAAGACACATTTTGAAGAGATGCCAAAGCACCTATTGGAAAATTATATCAAAGGACTTAGAAGATCAAGAGGAGGAGAATTAGACCCCCCCCTCCCGCCCCGCCCAAGACTCTCAACTCATCCATACGCACACACACCATTCTCTATTCTATCATAGAATAGGTTTCATTTAGAGAGAGAGAGAGTTAGATTTAGAAGAGTAGAGATTTAAAATCTCTAAGGTTGTGCGACCAAACCTAGAGATGTTTGTAAGAGAAAGCAAAGGATTCAAATGAACTTCAAGTGTTTGGTGCAAAGGGATTTGAGATAAGTTTTTATCTTTCTATCTACATTTGGTTTTAATTGAGACTTCATGTATTTTCACAATGATTTATTCTTTTAAACTGAATCATTGTTTTGTTTTCTCTATGAATTATGAGTAGTTTTTTTTATCTTTTTCCTTAAAATGATGAAATAAATAAGTGATGAATGGAAGTTCCAAGAAGTATAAATCTTTAATGTTGGAATAAGTTGTGATAATCTAATCCTTGCACTTCATTTAATTATTGATTTGGCCAATTAAGATGTTAATACTTTTTGTGAGAACATGTAAGATTCGTGATGTTATTGTGTCAGTCAACTGATGGTATGAATCACATGAGATTAAATTGATGAAAATGTAATTCATATGACTGAGTGTAAATAAATAAGAAAATGAACTTTGATTGGTGTAAAGTTAGAGGAATTTAGAGTGATAGGCTAAAGCCCCAATTTGATTTATTGTTTTATGTCTTGATACGTGATGTTAGCCCCCAGGTGGAGGGAGAAGAGGGAACTCTAGAGTGAGAGTTGGTATCTTCCTTACCTAACCCGTCTTCAAGATTACTAAAGGTTTAGATTAACCTATGTTTTTTATAGCATCTCTAGTAAGAGTAAAGCATACTATTGATCTTATTTGGCACAACACATTTGAATACTTTTGCAACAAAAATTCATATACTTATTTTTTATTCCTGATAAGGAAAAAGATATCTTTATTTGCATTTGCTTTCATCTTACAAAAATCTTGTTAAAATTAGTTAGTGTTTACTTTATTTCAGTTATTAAAATGACCAAGAAGAATTAAACTTTCATTCCTATAAGATTATCTATAGTTTGTGTAAGACTGTGTTTTTCAAAGTATAGTTTGATATCTGATTCTTCTTAAAAATTTAAAGTCTCATTATGGGTTCGATATTTCGGAGCTTAATCAGAAAGTCTTATATTACTTGATAACGATATGTATACATGCGTAGTATCCCAGAAGTTAAATATAAAAGTTACACTTTTATTTGCATCGAAGTCAAGTTTTTGGCATTATTGAAAAGAAAGAAATACAATTAAAGAAAGGAAAGAATTAAATCCATAAAATAATACTTACACAACTAAAAAAATCGGGATCAATGCCTTATATAATTTGTCTTCTTTTTTTTATATTTAGACATTGCATTGTTTATATAATTTTTTCACAAGTATTTTAGGAACTTATGTATTGAATGATTTATTAGATTTTTTGAGATATATATATGATGATTTCATTCATTGTCAATGTATCTATTTGTTCGTTTAATTTGTTATGAGATATGATTGATGTTATTGTTGAATATTATAATCTCATGCAAGATATAAATTTTTTATTAGTTTTTTATATTTTTTTTAACACACATTTGTGGTAGATTTGTGGCTAATTTTTCAGCTGTTAATTAACTGCTGAACTAATCAACCAAAATTTTCGATGATATTATGTGACTGACCAGTTATGTCACAAGCTATCCTATGATGACGAACTAGCTGCAAATCTGACAAATTACTAGCAGCATAAATTCACCACAAATGCAGATGTCAGTTATATGACTAGCGTTTCTCTTAAAAAGCATCCTACGACTGCCAATATCTGACATAAATCAGACCCTAAAGGTAGCCGGAGAAATATTCAACCAAAAATTTATTTCTGGCAGAGGTTTTAGCAGGGAAATTGATTTTAACAAATTTCAGTCGGTAATCCTTGTTACCGTTGAAATTCATCCGATAATGAGTTGATTTTTGAGCTGTTAATGGCTCTATTTCCTGTAGTGGTTGTGGTAAAGAGGAAAATGAAGTATTAATTTTCTAATAGGGAAAAATAAAATAGATTTGAACTTCATGTTGGTGGGTTTGATAGTGTTCATAATAATGCACGATTGAATTATGTGGTATTGATGAAATAAAATCCACATTAATTTTATTTTTTTAAATTAATCTGATTGTGCTATACTTATTTAAATAGTTTAGCTGATTATGTGAGATTTCTTATAGGGTAAGGATTGATTTTTAAACGGCACAAAGAATGAGCTAGATCTAAAAAACAATAATTTTGTTTAAGCTTTTCTATTTTTCAGCTGAATATAATGTGGATATGGGTAATGTAAGGATAAAAAAATACTATAAATATTTTTAAATTTAATAGCTCCTTACATTCATAAAGACATTACTAGATATGGTTTAATTGTAATAACATGTTTTGTTTTTAATGAACTTTGTGATAACTTTTTTTCAATTTTAGTTGATGAAGTCCATTATATATCTATAAAAGAATAAATGTGTAGTAAGATCAAATATTTTAGTGAATTTTTCATATTAGACATATCAACAACTTTTGTCAATATATAGTTTAAGTATTTCAAGAAATATGATTAGTGTTATGATGAAGCCAATAACATAAGAAAAGAATTTAATTTCACTTTAATTGATTTTTGATATTTGTTATTAAAAGTTATGTTCAAATTGACATTTTATTCAATGTAATTTCAAATTTGATGAATCTTATCAATTTCTCGCATAATCGTCATAATAAAATCAAAGAAAAATAATGAGTGAAGACCTTAAGATTATTTAAAAATTAAAAAGTTTAGTACTATTTAAGGGTTAAACTAAGATATTACTTTTAAGAGCACAGGAGATACATAATGAGTTTCACATTACGAGTAACTTGTGAGATTGATCACAATATTTTTCTTAATAGTTGATGCATTAAAAATTATTTTGGAGGATAAAATAAGTTATGAATAAAGAGAATAATCAAGCATATTATTAGATGTAATCCAAACACTTGAATTCTCTGTTAGACTTTATTTGATAAAAGATATTCTTGAAAATACTTTTGAACTATCACAAAATTATACAGAATATCAAGATGTTATGAATTTTTGTCTTCAGTTCAAATATTAAAAAAATAAGACTATAAAATATGAGAGATAAAAAGAGAAGATTTTATAACATATATTTATTTCATAAACAATATAAAATAATGTTTCATTCATAAATGAGTTGTTCATAGATTCCTTCATTATAGAGCTAAAACAAGACAAATTTACATCATTTTAAAAATGAAGCACTCTGCACAATCATCAACATGTAATTTCAAGAACTGAATAATTATTTTATAAAAGTAAATATAAACTTATTTTTATCTATCACATGTTTGAATCCAATTAATTTATTTATTGATTTCGTAAAGATAGTCAGAACGAGGTATTTATATAAATTTGATTTTACTTCAATAGATTTAATGCTTCTTTTAATATATTGAAAACTTATATTATGGATATATAGTTAGATGAACAATTTTCATTCTTAAAAGTTATTTAAAATGTAGTAGAACAAATGATTCACATGGTAACAGAAAAAATGCAAAACATCATGATTTTAGCATCTAGAAAGTTCTTTTATTAATTTTAACATCATTTTAGTTTAATTATAACATCAGATGAATTATTAATACGATGAATGCCATGAATTTCTTTCAATGTTACAAAACTTTTTCTATGCATCAAAGATTCATAATAATGTGATGAAAAAATTTAAAGGTCATGCATAAAAATATCAACTACTCTGATTGGAAAAGGATATATTTGCCTATACAACAATAAACATTCACCTCGTAGACTTTAGGGCTGAGCAAAAATACCGAAATAAAAAGAATCACCAACGTATTGATTTGAGTTTCAAGCCTTTCATCCGAATGTAGTTATCATTCCTCGTGTAAATACTTTACTTTCAACTCACTTGTTTGGCAGCCCACATGAAGAAAGATGACATTTAAGCACAATGCAGTTCGAGTTGAAATGAAATCGGTTCAAAGTAACAAATATGCTAAAGTTTCATATGATTTGGCTCTATATATGTATCACACCAAGCATTCATAATTTTTTACTAATTCACAGAGAATTTCAAGTCAAGCCAAGCTCTCGTCACCAAAAACAAGAAAACCGTAGATGGATTCTAAATCATTTTAAATCATTCACTCTGCAGTAATATTTGCGTGAAAACAATATCGAAGTTAGTCAAACCGTATTTAGACCGTTGATTCGCATTCGTCGCAGTCATATTCGACCGCCGATTCGCATATTGAGATTGTTGATTCTTTCCGAATTCCATAAAATGCCAGAGTATTACGCTCCTGAAGCAACTTTCTAGCATACATGAGCTTTAGATTTGGTCGTTTGAAACCCACCATGCTTACAATCTTGATGATGACCATGCCAACTGTATCGCTTGCATAGGTTGTGATAGTTATGGTGTTTCCAGTCTCAAGTTTGCCAAATATTTGCATTGCAACATGCAGATGAAGAGCAGCTTTCTGCTTTATATTGTAGAATGATAAAGTGAAGCTATCCCCGAGCTCAACATTATCATAAAAAATTTTATGTTGAGTTGTAGGAATTCCTCTTAAGCTCTCAACAATAACCTTGACATCCTTGATAGTATTTCCTCCTTTCACTTCAAGACTGAAGGTGTCGCCACTGGTCATGTGGACATAGAGAAGAAGCTCAGCTAATGGATTTACTATGACATAAATAGTAGAATCCTTTATGACACCAGATGAAATTAGCACCTGATCGTCATCATCGAATGATTTCCCATAGAAAACAAGTAGCTGCTGATGAGAAGAAATTCCCACTTCGCCTTGAATCATAGTTTTCGCTTCGTATCGTGGCCATATAATTCGGATGAAAGATAAAATTTTTCTCCATTGACGAGGATTTTTACGGAAATTGGCATTCTACCTTCCACATGAACATCAATGGTAGAATCAGTGGAAGCAATGTAATCAGATAGTGTCTTGCTATCTTCAAGAGGATACCCAGCTAAAAAGAGTTCTTGCTGGCCGATTGAATCCCCTTCGATCTTGCAGATTTTGTGTTTGATGTTCTCAATTGTATTGGAGCTTAAAACGTCCAGGGTAAAAGATCTAATAATTTTGAAGGAGACCTTGATCTAAAGCAGAAAAAAATAACCAAAACTGTTGCTCATTATAAGTAACTTATGAGAAAAGGGAATTTAGTAGAACAGGTCAACTTGATTATAACCTTATGTACAATTCAATTTTATACGTGATTTATACCATAAAAAGCACAAGACATTTCAAATGCAACACATTCAAAATCATATACAGTTCCTGCTGTCTTTTGAGAAAAAACAATGCAAGCAGGAGTTGCTTTTCCGGCCACAACCCGATCGAGTGCAATTAGCCTACGAAGCTCGCTCGCCCATCTCTAAAAGAGCAAAAGTCCGAAGTAGTCACTTGCTTTAGAGGAGATATTGTAAGCAATCTCCAAACAAACTTATGATGCTTGCCTCTCGATTCAATCTCTATGGGCTGTTTGGTAGCTGGATTCAAGCAGGATTTACTTAGGATTTACTTCAAATCCTTTCAAAAGGTTAAGAAGTTTAAAATAAATACTATTGGTTTCTAAGTCCAGTTTTACCTCCATTTCAGCCTAAATATTGAATTTACTAAATCTATGTGTATTTCAAACTCATATGGGGCTCATTTATTTGAAGAATTTTTCATATAAACTTATTCCAAGTACAAAGAGTTTAAAAATGTTGGCGTGTGATGTGATTAAAAAATAATTTCAGATGTATAGGCAAAAACCCAGGACCGAGTTCAAGTCCAATTGCGAGTGGACCAGCCAATCCAACACAACAACCCGACTAAACAGTTCAACCACACAATTCAACCAAGATAGCTCAGCCAAGTACTTCGGCGAATCGATTCAACCCATCAGCTCAGCCAATTCGATCAATCACCTACACCAGAACCTACGGTGAATTCTCCCAGCAAGACAAGTCAATTTTTTGTCAACTTACCTATGAGTCAAATAGTTTGACAAGACGAATGAATTACACATTGTGCTATTTTGTTTCATAATTTATTTCATATATTGTAATGTATTTCTTTTTTTGTAGCATTGAATGTGGTGCAACTTGGTCTAGCCCAACCTATAAATGAAAATTACCACCATGAAATATAGGGGAAGGATTTTGGAATCCTAAGAGGAAGAATTCCAAGAGATTTCATACACAAATCTCTATAAGCATTCATTCGATATTGTTAAAATTCGAGGAGTTTTCCCTCTTCTTCTCAATTCTCTGTTTTTCCTCTAGTTCTTGCCTTGTTACAAAACTCCTTCCTAGATGATATTCATCTACATACATTTCAAGATTTAACCTTCTCGAAAATGTGGTGAGCATGGATATGCCACACAAACAAGACGTCGATTTATTCATAGAGTAGAACAAATCCACAAAGATCATTACATTAATATGAAGTGCACAAGAGAGTTTGTTATGCGAGAAAAGAAATGAACTCAAAGAGAAAATAACCGGGATGATCAAAGAAGCACTACCCCCGATTACAGTTGCTTCTCTAAAATAAATGGCATATAAAGGAAAGACTTAGCAGCCGGAAAAAGAAGAGCTTTGTCATCTACTCCAACAAAGGAAGATAGAACATGCCGCCACATCAATGCAGATTTCTCTCTTTCAAATTATGGGAAAGAGTACAAGCAAGAAGTTATTTGCATGAGACTCCAACAACAGGGCGTGTTCTCCATGGAGATTTTCGAGGTGGAGCTAAAGAAGTTTAGGATTCCAACTAGAGAATTTTATAGTGTATGATTTGATCATATTAACCATGTAGCATCGTTTGAGTCAACAATATGCCTATTAAGAATCAACGATGCACTTAAATGTTATCTATTTTTCATGACACTCAAGGAGTTTACCCTCCATTTGTTCAACAATTGCCCACTTAAGTTAATTACTTTATTTGTGGAGTTCAAACGGATGTTCATTGAGTAATTCATCGATGCCCGAATGCTACGAAGAGTTCGCAAGCATTGTTGTGACTTGCCAATAACCGAGAGAATAGTTGAATTTGTTTCATAACATACTTCTAGAAGATGGAGTAAGAGATCCGCAGCTTGCAGTCGCTCATACCGCACTAGCTCAGACCTCGAGAAAAGATTCATTTCGTTACTCCCTTGGGTAGCAGCACCCGAGAATGTTATCCAAACTATTGAAGCTAACCAACAATCACATTTTTGCAGAGTGCAACTCATTGCCAGCCCTCAAGTACAAAGCACCAGGAGTAGCATTTGTCTAGTGAGAATATCTGGCTTTTCAACCAAAAACATGGAGACTGCCATGTTGAACATGATGTGAGGAGAAACTTATTTAATTTCCAGCCACGTTCCTTGGAGGGGCGAACTCATTTTGAAGATATGTGCAAAGATTATTCGGTAGAAAGGAGGTCACCACCTCTTGCCCATCCTCCATTTACAACTCCATTGAGAGTCTTGAAAACTGAAGTCACTGAAACTATCTAGAATAAGAATTATTTTTGGAGACCGACACTCATGAGAGTTAGAGGTCCGGATGGCGACCCAAAGAAGTAACGTGTGCACCCCAAAGGCCATGGTCATGAGATGAAATAATGCTAACATCCAAAATATGAATGAAAAGTTGATCAAAGCTAGTAAACTGAAAAAACTTGTCGCACCTGAGACAAACATGAGAAGATAAGAGAACATACCCCCAAAAAAGCTCTTAATGAACTTGCTAAAGCACGAGTTATCCATATTGTAGAAGTAGTCTCTGCCATCCTCGACAGAGGCGAGCCAAAAGCTTCTCTCTAGTCAAGTCTCAGGCAACTTAGAAGGGCAAGGTGAACTTGGTATGTTCTTCTTGACCTTTGATGGCTAGCCAACTGCTATTATAGTCACGATTTTGATTGATAATTATCAAATTAGCAACATCCTTATAGACAACGAAAATTCAATGAACATTCTCATCAACAATGATTATGACAAGATGAACTTCAGAACATTGCAACTTATAACAATATTCTACATTCATAATTGCTTTCAAGTTCTATATGTTCAAACATTATCAATTCGCAAGTCACTCATAAATCTTGGCATTTCATCATTTGCGGATTTCTTATCAATCCATCATTTAAATTTATTAACAATTCACCATAATAAAATTCTTAACAACTCACTACTATGAAATTTTTAGCAATCCAACATTATGAATTTCTTGTCAATTTGACATTGGAGAGTTATAGACAACTCGTCCTTATTAAGTTGGATAAATTTGATATTTTCTTAAGATATGTTATATGGATTCACTCACATGAATTCGCCATCAAGCATCGGCAAAATAAAATACAGCTATATTTTAGTCATGTGCAAAAAAAAAGTTATCAGATAATAAAAAATCTTTGATTTCATCAGAAAAAATACTTTACAATAGTATTAGCCAATATACTTCAATAATAGAGTATCATACATTGGTAGAACTACCCTATTTATCGCTCTCTTCTCTCGAATTTGGCTCCTCCATCAGTTTCATAAAAGTTTCAGTGTAGGACCATTCAAGAGAAAGGACTTGCGTTTCTACCCATTTTTTCAAACAAAATTTAAAGTATTCCATGAATTTGTCCCACAATACCCTCTTAAGCATGACGGTCTCAGAGGAGTTCAAAATCAGTTTAAAGGTATTCATGATAAGTATTTCTCCTAAGTTTGCTGCAACTCGCCTTTGAGCTTAAGGCATTTGATCTTCAACCCTAAGCACTCGCCTTCAAATCTTTCTAGCAATAAGCTTTCGCCATACTAGATAACATGATAACTATTTCACTCTTATTTTTAATTTCCTCAAAACACTTCGATAGGTATATCGACTATGTATCAATAGTAGCTTTGTCAGTTTCCTTATTTTATTCGCTTCTTCAAGTTCTTTTTGCAAATTAACTAACTTATTTTTCATTCTTAGAATTCTTTTAGATTATTCTTGTGAGACATTGCTATGTAAAAAGAGAATTACCACCTTATTGCTTGAATCAATATCATGACGAGATGGAAGTCCTCAGAAGTGACTCCATGAATCTCTTTATCAAATGAAGCAGATTAGATTGGAGGGTCGAGTTGATAAGCCAGTGGATACACTTCTTCGGTAGAGTCATAGTAGTCTTTCTCAAGTCTACTCGAGTAATCGTCTTGTCCTTATTAATACACAATTTTATTTCTCTTCTCTAATAAAATTTATTCAGTAGAAATGCTAACTTTTTTCTTTTTCTTAGGAGGCTCAAATTAATGAAAAGCTTTTGCAAAAGCTTTGCCCATATTCTTCGCAAGGCCCAACATCTTTTCCTCTATCACCACCTCCACTCTTTTATATGCAGCATCTTCCTCTTCAGCTGATTGTTCAATTTCACAATGGTAACGACAACCTAAAGAAGATGGCATTTCAAGATTATAACATCATCGAAATTCATTTTTTTTCAAGACAGTTTCTCTACCACATATAGAGAGCAAGTATGGGGGTGAATTCACCTAATGCTTCTCAGCTTCTTCTTGCTAGATGACAAGTGTTGGCTCATAAAAAAAATTCATTTGAAAGAAAATTCAATAATCCATGAATGTGGCAATCACTCCCTCTAATGGAGAAGAGCCATACATGTGAGATATCAAAACAAATAATAATAAAAATTTATTAGACACTCGAAAAACTCGACCAAAGGCCAAGGTCGAATTGAAAATTTTAACAAGCAGCGAATAAGAGCTGACTCGCCTTCATATCCAACTTTTTCAAGATGCAGAAATGCTTCTACACATTGGTAGTCAACAATAAGAATAAAGGCCTATCCGTTGGGAATGGTTGAGGTCAAATTGCGATTGGCCACCTATCCTTGCATGAAGCATAACAATGCCTTGTCTTTTAGTCCTTGATTTTGCTTTCCAGTTTGAATAACTTGATGCCGATTTCAAAGAACACTACAAATCCATCCTTGTATGCCTTCATTGTGAATAAGTGGTTAAACAATGAAATTGGCCATAAAATCTTGTACTTTATCATGTACAACGCCATTGCCATGATTATTGCAAATCAATTCGACATCACCTATGCCGAGATGATACTAGAAGTTAAAGATATCCACTAATTCCTTGAAAGGATATAACTATAACAATCTGAATTTGTTGTTATAGAAGAGATTCAAGAGAAGCACATCTTCGTACGCTGAATTTGATTATTCTCCCTTATTGGCGATGCTCAGCTTTAACGGATAATCAAACACAAACTCAAATTTTGCCAGATTCCAATAAACATCCGAAAGATTGGATTGATCGGGGAACTTACATGCCATAGAAGCATAGCTGTTGTTAACAAATGTGAAACCCACTATCTATGATAGATTTGAGAAAAAAAGATGATAACAAGATGATCTGATAGAAGGTACATAGAACAATAGGATTCTGAAGAAGGCGAAGGTTTTGAAAATTTATATCAATCATCTTACTTAATGCGAGAGTAATGACTCAGGAGCTAAAACAATAAAATAAGAAACTATTAAATGTTAATTTTGAATATCACGCCTAATAAGTACTTTTGTTAAAGTCATCAAATCAAAAGAAAAAAAATATTTCATTTCATTACTAAGAAAAGTACTACAATCATTTTATCAAGAATAATTCGCCCTATTCACTAAGGGAGGTTCTCTTGATTTACAAAAGTAACAAAAAATTATTTATAAAGATCGGAAGCAACCTTTAAAGGAACTCAACCGCTCTCAATCAAGCGCTTCAACACGAACTCACCACCTACCATGAACTAATTCGAGTGAGTTGATTCCAAATATCTCTGGACTTATCACTGTCGGCCGCTGAAAAGACTTAAGATTTAATTTAATATATATATATATTGATTTTTGAAAGTAAAATTTTAAATTTTTTAAAAATGTGAGAATGAGAGTGGACGGATCTCATTCGTTTAGCAGTTTGAATGAACAAGCGTAATATCGCAAGTAACGCATCTATTCCGAAGAATAAACACCCTACTTGACGACATCGCTCGATCAAATAAACTACAGAATTTATGACATCCGTTCTGGTCTGCGAACCTTTATGTGGACCGAAAAATTCCCCTATTTAATACAAAAAGAATCAAATAGGTTTTATATTATCTGGGGTCTTTAAAGCTCCCTATAGAGGCAAGCCCCTATAGTCAATTACCCCTCAAATGACCGAAGTCACCTGAGAGAACTCTCAATTTAGATCAGGGGTTTCCATCTTCATGAAATCAAAAGGTAGGGTTTTCAACGAAGTGTGATAGTAGGAAATCCAATAGATGAAAGGCGCAATGTGGAACAGTTGTTTCCAGAGTCAAAGGAAAGAGAGGTAGGGGACGTCACGGATCTCGAGGAGAACCTCGATGACTTCCCAGACTATCCTATGGTTGGGCTTTAAATTTTGGAAATGAATTTATTTAAGTTTCAATCCTGTCAATTAATTATAGGGATTACATTTGCATAATATCCGATTATGCAAACAACCTGAAAAATAGGAGGGTTTACGTCGTATCTGACGACGACCTCGGAATCCAAAGTGAGTTAGGGCTTATATTGCACAACAAGGCTGTGCAAAGGACTAAAAGAACAGGTGAGGGTTTATGTCGCACTAGGCGGACTAC
Organism: Papilionanthe hookeriana x Papilionanthe teres; assembly: GCA_022702705.1. Taxonomy (NCBI): domain Eukaryota; kingdom Viridiplantae; phylum Streptophyta; class Magnoliopsida; order Asparagales; family Orchidaceae; genus Papilionanthe; species Papilionanthe hookeriana x Papilionanthe teres. Next base: position 16,091,642 of record CM040438.1, read on the forward strand.
CTCGAAGTCCTATGGCTTGTTATTTAAACTAAAGAATGGTTTTGCTGATGTCGACACATGTTTTGCTGAAGAAGATGGTCGTGCTGCCCACCGTGCTCCAAGCTCCAAGTCGTAGCAAGATCGCAGCTTAAATTTAAAGTTTAGGTTAAAGTGGACATGCAAGTTGTTTTATTTTATTTTTATTATCACTTTTATTGCAAGAGTGAGTGTGTGCAACAGTGACAGGGGTAGCAGTAAAAGGAAGCATGCAAAACAAGCAGGAATATGCTATAGTGAACATGCTATGCTAAACAGGAGTAGGCACGAAGAAAAGTAAAGCATGCTACGCAGGTATATACGCTGAAAAAGTAAAACATGCTATACTAGCAGGAGCAGGTACCAGAAAAGTAGAACATGCTACGCAGTAAATGAAAGAAGTAGAAAAAAGCCAAGTGTACCGTAGGCGATGATTACCCGCGGTGTATCGTTACCTGTTTATTGTTTTCATTTTATTATTTTCCTGCAGAAAAGGCATTAGTGCAAGAAAAAGAGCAAGAGTAAACATAGTAGGGCAGACCTAACTAAGCAGGGGTACTACTGTATGTGCACAGTAAGCAAAGTGCGAAAACTCGACGATAAAACAAAAGAGAGATGACAGGAGAACAGAGAAAATCGTAAAAGAAAACAAAGAAAATCGAGACAGAAAGAAAAGGGCTTCCGTGGAAGACTTCGAATAAAACCACGAACGAAAACAAAACAAAGTCGTAGTGAAAACCGCAAAACACCGGAAAAGAAACACACAGATGTCCCGCTAAACTCACGGCGAACCGTAAGAAAGCCATGGGGCATCTGGAAAAGGGCCCGTAAGCGCGGTGGTGTTAAGGACTCAGAGCTGTGCTATATGTCCCACCTTAGGTGCTGACCACTGGACCGACTTTCACGCGATGCGGCTCTCAACCCGACTCGAGTAGCCGACCGTGGACCTTTGTAAATTTTCACACATTTTTCATTTTGGGTTTGCATGCAAGTAAAAGCTGTAGGTAAGTAGGCTGTGTCGTGGTGGAGGTAATTTTATATTTTTCAAATGTATGTATTTTGTTTTGAAATATTTTAGTCCACAGGTTGGCTACCCTAATCGGACTAGGACTGCTAACATCTTTAGACCGTCGGCAGTAGAAACCCCGAGGACGGGTGAATAGTGTCGTGATTCCTGCTCTACTCTCTACAGAGTCTCTGAGTCAGGCGGCACCATTCTATGATTTTCTCGTAACCTTCCCTATGCAGTATTATCAGTGTCCCCACCGCACTTACAGCCTTGCTTGATGGCCCCACATATAACCCAAAGGGGTTATATGTGCACACCTACACGTCCCCTGTAGGTGCGGACATTGAGCCAAGAAACAAGGAGAAAACTAGGGACGAGGGAGCAAGGAAAGAAAGAGGGAAAGCGGTCCACCTAACACAATTTTCGTAAAAAGAGGTGAACCGTTTTCCAATGACAGTCAAAAACAAGTAAGTCACCCTGAACTCCCGACCGTCCTCACACATCCTATAAAAAGGACCTAAAGGCACATCGGCGCTCTCGGAGAGGATGAGGACTAGACCCCTAGGGAACACACCCCTTTCCCCAAACGACAGCTGTAAAAGCATGAAAACAGACATAAGGATATTGACCAAGCTCTAGACTCTAGACAACTGCTCGGGATTCCTCCAAGTATCCGCATTAATTTTCAATTCCTGAAACACAGACTCCCCCGGTACGTTCACCTACGGGCTCGGGACTCAAGCTATGACAATAGAAGAATCAGTAAACTTCCAATACATAAGAAAGTGAATGGACAAGCCATAAGCCACCAAACTAGCATCAATTCCACCGAATGAAACTTCTAAGAAATATTTCAAGTATCGTGCTCAATTTATTTCCCACGAGTAAGCTAGGAAGCTCTCCCAAATCCATCCAATCAATTTCATAGATAAGTGTAGCAAGAAGCAAAGCCACCCTCACAATAATCACCTCAATAAGGCTCTCGGCCAGGGCTAAAAAAAACAGGAGCAAAGGCTCACGGCCTAAGCTACAACAAAGGGGCAGCAAGAGGAAAGGCCCTGACAATCCAAATCACCACAATGAGGCTCACGGCCAAGCCCCCAACAAACCTTCCACATTAGTCTCAACTCATCACGAATGCATAAGAATGAATCCACTAGATAACCAAAGAATTCGGCCCATCTATGGCTTAAGCAAAGCACAAACCCGAGCCCAGGAGAGACCCATACCCGAGCCGTTCAAAGGCTGTACCGGGGGAGGCTGCAGGAACAGCAGGAACCAAAACCGAGCCCCAACATACTGTGGGGATAGCTGCTAGGCAGCAACAAAACCAAACAACAAAAGGGCCCCCAATTCAAACGCCAAAAGGGACGGGAACAACAAAACAGAAGCAGCAAAAGAAAAGAAGGCCCCTCCCAAATTCAAATGCCATAGAGGGGAACGGCTGCAGGAGCAGCAAAAGAAAAGAAGTCCCAAATTCAAATGCCATAGAGGGGAACGGTTGCAGGAGCAGCAAAAACACAAAGACAAAAGCAGTCCCCAAATTCAGATGCCAAAGGGACAACCGCAAGGGCAGCCTAGACACAAAACCGAGCCCCTTTCAAATGTAATGGGGCTAGCTGCAGGAGCAGCAAAGCACAAAAACCGAGCCCCCATATCAAGTGCAAAGGGAGCAGCTGCAAGAGCAGCAAAGCACAAAAACCGAGCCCCAAACAAAGCCAAAAAAATAAATTTCCAAAGTATTGAAATAAGAGCAGCAAATATGCGTTGAAATAGCCTCTTGGCTAGGGGCTAGGGTAAGCCAACCGAGCATCTAAATGAGACTAAGCTGAGCCATGGTAAAGTTGAGACCAAATTTAGCATGAGGCTAAAACAAATACCTCCACACATTCCATACATCAACACATAAAGCTGCCACATGTTTAAGATGAGAATACCCATGAGGCTTTTCAAATATTAGATTATAACCTCCCTCTAGCATGCCATTTTCATAAAGAAAGCCACAAGGAGCAAAGCCAAGCCCCCATACATACATATCAAAGCTAAAAAGAAGTTATTCCATGATTCGTGCTAGAAAGAAAGTGAGAAGAGGGGCTTAGAATGCATACCCCAACATGCTAAAAGAGACCAATACTTTGCCTCAAAACATATTTTCATGCCTTATTTCCACCTCCTTAAGCAAATAACCAAACCTATACTTTAGAATAGGCTCACATTTTTCATTCTTAGCATGTTTCAAGTGATAAAATACCCTCAAAACTTAATTTAAGAACATACTAGTATGCAACCAGGGAGGGGAAATAAGATATTATCACTTAGGCAAATAAATATTAAGTTCCATGGCACATAAGTGCTTAGCCGAATCACCAAGCAGGAAAGAAAATAAGCCAAAAGCCACTAACCGCAGCCATCTTAGGCCAAACCGAGAAGGAGAGAAAGGAAGGAAGGCATACCAGGTAGTGTAGAGCACACAAGAAAAAGCAAAGACAACCAAGCTCCACTCCAACACCAATTTCTCAAGAGGAAGCAGGCAACCAACCAACCAACCCTAAATCCATCCAAAAATGGGGCTTTTATAGGCAGAGGAGTGAAAGGAAGGCCACTCCTTACCTGTAGAGTCGGGCGCAAGTGGGAAAGGGTCGGAGAGATGGCGACAAAATGTCGCAGGTAAGGGCCGAGGCTCGGCAGCAAGGGCGAGAGTCGAGCGGGAGACAGAGCCGCGCGAGGGATCACGAGAGGTGACCTTCGCGCAGGGATAACACTCGAGAAGGTATGGGGAGAACCACGCGTGGCTCGAGAGGGCAACGGCTATAAGGAGGAGGCACGCTCAAGCGCGGAAAAAGCAGGGGACGGGAGCCCCCATCGAACGAGCGAGAGACAGCCAGCCGATCCCACGGGTAGGGGTTAGGGCTTAGGATAGATTAAATAGGTTTAAATATATATATATATATATTATTAATTTTATTAAAAACACGCCCAAAATCACAATTTCCGCTCCGGCATGCGATCGTCGCAAATCAAATATCAATTTTAGGCAGAAACGACGTTCCGGACGCAATGGCGCAGTCTGTTTCGTCATCCGAGGTCGTTCGGATAACCTCATCAACGGTCGCGTCGAAAGTACGTCAAATCTGACATTTTCTGAAATTCTAACTCGACGTCGCTCGCCCTGGCATTCTGGCTTCAATCTTGATCCGCTGCGAGGTGGTTGAAAGCGTCGAGGCAGTGGTCCGAGGAATTTGTGCTCGGTGGTGCAGGAAACGTGCACGAGGCTGTCCTAAGGTCCGGTGGTCCTATAGGAACTCAATTTGGACTCCTAACGTCAATTCCAACCTGCTATGAGCTAGAGGTGCGGAATTTCGTCCGGGATTCCAAAAGAGTGACGAGGTGGTTTCAGACAATCTAAAACGAGGTAGGCCCATTGCTAGGAGTCTAAGATCGTCGGGAAGCTCCTAAAACTAGAACCCTAAATCCTAGGAGGAAAACTAAACCTCGACAAAAGTGAGGTCAACAGTCACCCATATTGAGCATCCCTCCTTTCAACTCAGACTTTTTCTCTTAGCTCAGATAATCGTTGTGGCAGTTCAGCCTTGTCTGCTAGTAGAGGTTGACATCAAGTTATTCAATTCCAAAGAGATATCGATATCTTCAATTCCCCTCAAGTTTTGAGCATATGCAAATAGCTATGGAGGCACTAAAATGCTATGTATACCTCTTGAAATGTCTCTCTTAGAAATGAAGTGATGAATTAATCCACAGCTATTGCTTTCATCGTAATGGTCGTCCTGCATTTTGCATGCCCAATCTAAACTCACTTGTAAAAAAGGCTTTTCACAACAAACAAAACACAATTATAAGTACTTCAATCAATTTGATTCCAGTAAAGAATACTAAAAAATCTTTCACCTTTAACAAACAAACTCTCACTTTTAATTTCAAGGACAACCTCCTTTGTTAATTCAACAAGTGGAGCAACTTCTTGAAGAGCATGTCACTACAGCCTCCTCTCCATAGGGATTAATTATTCTTCTAGAAGAGCATCTACCTTGTTCAAGTTCGACTCGCCAACCACATTCAACTATGTCCTTTGGCCAATTGATCGCTCCTTGCTCACAAGCTTAATAAATGTGAACTGTACCATAAAACAGACTCAACATATTAGACTTCCTAGCAAATTAATTTTATAAGCAAAGCTTTTACACCATACTCTCTAATCTAGATTTGATTTAAGCAAGTATTGACAGTTCTCATTCATTTAAACTATTCAATATCATATTAGAAGGCAAACACTGAGGCTCGCTTGCAGGCAGCGGATCCTCAACATGTTAAAGCATCCCAGAAGCCAAGAATTAGCTAAAAGTAGAGCAGAAGATGGCAGGTGCACCATAGGTAAAGCCTCCACAAGGGTGAGGAGATCAAAACTGGGAAGGTAAGAGGAAGTTCCTTTGAGAATCTCATTTATATCCTGAATCCTCACTTCGTCCTCTCTAATCCTCCTTTTGCGGGTATCCCAAACAATGCCTAAATAACGTTAGCTTAGGAAATCATGACCACCAATTCAAGAGCCCCTTCAATCTTTCACGAGAAAGACAATAAAGACAATGAAAGTAAGAGATTGACAATAGATGGAAAAAAATAATAAGGGGCTAAGTTCATGTTGAAGCGCTTGATTGCGAGTGGTTGAGTTCCTTTAGAAGTTGCTAATTTTTTGTCTAACTAACAAATCATATATAGAATATTCCAAAATAGATCAATTTGGCTATGTTCCAATTCAAATCACTAAAATTCATCGTTTTTGCACGTGTTACAGCCTCCATATGTCACCACAGCAAGTCGTTGTCAACCATCACCACCACTAGCCTCTGACCACCAATGCCACTAACTGTTGCCTAGTATTGCCCACTGCCTTATTGTCACCATCATCGAACTCGGGCTTCATACTAAATTTATTTTACTCCAAAACAAACAAAAAAATAAAATAAAATCTCATTTATTAGTTTAACACTCACCCAAATACCGATGAAGCATTCAATATGGGGTTATTTGGTTTGTTGAAAAGAAAATGCGATGATGAAATGAATATAGTGTAATTGAAATGAAGAACTTTTAAAATACTTTGATGGTGTTTGGTTTAGTGTCAACTTAATGAAGGAGTTTATATTTTTTATTATTTGATTTAAATAAAAATGGAATCGGTATAAAACATGCTCAGTGATATTGATGGCAGCATCAACGATAGGTGGCGAAGGCGGTGATAGTGATAGGCGGCAGCAACAACGACATTGGTAGCAGGAATGATAGCGGGTGGCAGTGTTGGCTAGCAATGTCACAGGCTACAGTTAATATATTTAAGAATTGCTAAAATATAACAAATTTGGAATATGCTAGTTTTAAATTGTAGCGTGAATTCCAATTCACCAATATTTTACTGTATTTCATTTTTATTCAATCAAATACTAAAATTTAGAAAACCCCTGCATTTAGTTTGCTTTACACCATAAATTTAGGGACCGAAGAACCCCTATATGATTTTATTTTACATTGTATTTTGAAGATTTTGCCATTTCAAATACTTGCAAACAAATGGACAAAAAATCTTGTAATTCGGCATATTCAAGGGATTAATATACAACAACAACAAAGCCTTAATCCCACTAAGTGGGGTCGGCTACATGAATCCTTTTTCTCCATTGCATCCTATTTAGTGTCAAATTTTCGTTTAATTCTAATAAATTAAGATCATTTTTTATGCAATAAGCCCAAGTTTTCCTAGGTCTCATCTTCCGCCTTTCTTAACATAAGTTGTATTTAAAACATCTACTCTCCTAATCGGATCATCGTGTGGTCGACGTTTAATGTGACCAAACCATCTAAGGCGACTCTCTCTAATTTTATCCGTCATCTGGTGCAACTCCAACCCTATTACGGATATATTCATTTCGCATTTTGTCTCTAAGTGTAAAACCACTCATCCACCTAATCATTCTCATCTCGCAACACTTAACTTAACATTAAGTTTCTCTTTTAAAGGCCGGCATTCAAGCACCATAGAGCATCGAAGGTCTCACCACCATCTTATAAAATTTTCCTTTCAGTCTAAGCGGTACTTTTCTATCACACAAAAGGCCGGACGCATTCCTCCACTTCAACCAACCAACCCGAATTCTACTATTAACATCCCCATCAATATCACCATCACTTTGAACAATGGACCCGAGATATCTAAATCGTTCACACCTTTTAATAATTTGATCACCCAAAGTTACACTTCGTCACTAGACCTACTATTACTAAAATTACATTCCATGTATTCAGTTTTAGTTCTACTCAAACGAAGACCTTTAGACTCCAATGTAGACCTCCATAATTCAAGTTTTTCCGGGACTTTTTCTCTTGTCTTATCCACAAGGAGGATATCATCAGCAAAAAGCATACACCAAGGTACATCCTCTTGTAAATGGCCAGTAAGACCATCCATAAATAAAGCAAAAAGATATGGGCTTAAAGCCGATCCTTGATGTAAACCAACGAAATAGTAAAATACTTGGTCAATCCTCCTTCGGTTCGAACACATGTAACAGCTCTAGCATACATATCTTTAATGACTTGAATATAAGTCATATCAACACCTTTCTTCTCAAGGACTCTCCAAAGAACATCTCTAGGAACCTTATCGTAAGCTTTTTCTAAATCAATAAAAATCAAATGTAGATCCTCCTTATTATCTTTGTACTTCTCCATCAAACCTCTCAATAAATGAATAGCTTCCATGGTAGACCTGCCCGGCATAAATCCAAATTGATTATGAGAAATCTTCGTAATACGTCTTAACCTATGTTCAATTACCCTCTCCCATAATTTTAAAGTATGACACATCAATTTAATTCCTCTATAATTTGCACACTCTTGTGCATCTCCTTTATTCTTAAAAATGGGGACCAAAATGCTTTTTCTCCACTCCTCAGGCATCTTTTTAGTTTTTAAAATAATATTAAAAAGTTTAGTAAGCCAGGAAACCCCCAAATCACCAAAACATTTCCACACTTCAATTGGAATATCATCAGGTCCTACAGACTTTCCCCCCTTGGTTTTCTTTAAAGCCTCATCAACTTCTTTTTTTACTAATGCGACGGTAAAAATGAAAAGTTTTATTATTATTAACGATATTAAGATCACTAAGGTCGATCGTACTTTCAGCAACATCATTAAAAAGTTTATCAAAATAACTCACCCACCTATGTTGAATATCTTTTTCTAAGAAAAGCACTTTTTGATTTTCATCTTTAATACACTTTACTTGAGTTAAATCTTTAATTTTCTTTTCTCTTTGTTCGGCTAGTTTATACATATATTTTTCACCTTCCTTAGTATCTAACATGTTATAAAGATCACTAAAAGCAGAATTTTTAGCGTCACAGATTATTCTTTTACACTCCCTGCGGGCCGTTTTATATTTTTCCCGATTCTCTACGTTTTTACATTTAAACCAATTTTATAACATAACTTCTTATATTTTATCTTTTCTTGCACATTATTATTCCACCACCAACTATTTTTATTTATAGAAACTTTTTCTTTTGATTCTCCAAGTACATTTTTAGCCACTTGTTTAATAATATTAGTTAATTTTTCCCACATAACATTCGCGTCTTCATGAACATCCCAAATATTTAAATCTTGAATTTTACTCATAAAAATAATTTTATTTGTGTCTTTTAGGTGCCCCCATCTAATTCTACGATGTTGAATCCTAGTATTCTTTATTTTACAACTCTTCATCTTAAAATCTAGAACTAATAATCGATGTTGAGTACCTAATTGCTCACTTGGAATGACCTTACAATCCTTACAATCTCGACGATCTCTTCTTCTCATAAGCAAATAATCAATTTGTGTTTTATTAGATCCATTCTTATAAGTAATAAGATGTTCATCTCTTTTCTTGAATAAAGTATTAGTAATAATCATATCATACGCTAAAGCAAAATCTAAAATGACTCTACCTTCTTCATTAATCGCTCCATAACCATAGCCACCATGAATATTTCTGAAATCTTCTACCACTCTACCGACATGTCCATTTAAATCTCCTCCAATAAAAATTTTTTCTTCAAGGGGTATCAAGTGTATTAAGTCTTCTAAATCATTCCAGAATTTATCTTTAGATCCTATATCTAAACCAACTTGAGGAGCATAAGCACTTATAATATTAAAAATCGTAGTATCAATAATAATCTTAAGTGCTATAATTCTATCTCCAACTCTATTAATTTTAACAACATTATCTTTCAAACTCTTATCTATAATTACACCTACACCATTTCTAGTACGACTCTTACCATAATACCATAGTTTAAAACCTAAGTTATCAATCTCCTTAGCTTTTTCTCCAACCCATTTAGTTTCTTGAATACATAGGATATTTATCTTTCTATGGATCATAATATCAACCAATTCCATTAATTTACCATTGAGAGTACCTATATTCCAAGATCATATCCTAATACTAGTATCATGGACTAACTTCTTTACCCGCATCCGTCCGTAATGTGGGAACCCTTGCTTACTTGACACTACACCCGGGCGCCGGTGTAGCGGCCCTTGCACACTTTCCATCGTATTCGAGCCATACAGCAGCGTCGCTCTGTGGACGCCCTAGCACTTACACAATGATCAAAAGGATTCATGTCATGATTTTTTCGACAAGTTTTACGCTGGCTGTCGACTACCTAACGCAACCCTCCACTTTTCACATCCGGGCTTGGGACCGGCAACGGCAGTGTTCAAGGGATTAATATGAATAAAAAAAAAAATTTTTTTAGTCTTCTCAAGAAAGCGCCTACTCATCACCTCCATCACTCAACCAATCCTTTATACATCTTCCCTGTTACACTTCTAGCTTTCTTCTCATTGCCTCCATCACCTAGTACAATTTCTCTAGATATTTAGGGCCCGTTTGGGATCACTTTTGTTTTTATTATCTATGTTTGTTTTTATTTTATTTTTTTATATTTTGATTTGGAACAAAAATATTTGACTATTTGAGTAATATATGATTGTTTTTCAAAATACTCAAAACACCTAAAAGTTACTTCGAGTATTTTCAAAAGAATGTTAATTTATTTTTAGAAACAAAAATTAAAAACATGTAAAAAACATACTAAATATACATATTTTAAAAAAAAAAGAAAAAACAAAAAACAAAATTTATCATAAACGCCCTTAGTGGCGCAATGCTCACAAAGAGGTGGAGATTCAATTACTCAATTAACATAGGTAATTCTGGTTGCTCAGTTATCAAATGCAACAGTAGATAGTTATTTATTTTAATTAATTTAATTGAATGAATAAGTAGAGCAATTACAATTTCATTTTGGTGTAATATGTAACAACAGCCATTTAAGATTATTTGCAGAACTATCTTATATTTAGAAAAGTAAATCATTGCAGGTTTCATCATTGCCATCGAACAATAGTTTCACAACTAACTTTATAGATAGCAGCAGCCGCCCAAACAAAGCATAAGATTGCCATCAAATAATTTTGAATGCAGTAAGATATTCAGAAAATAGATTTAAAATTTTCTGAAAAGTTAGTAATGTAAAATGTGATTAGTTAAACAATTGAATTTCAATAGCTAAGCCTTGGAGTTTAATCTAAATAAACAACTGATTAGGACTAACTTTAATCAGACGCGAGAATTAAGTAACCTATTGATATTTTAGCATGTCATGAGCCTGAGAGTACAAAAGCGATACTATTTTCTTTCAAAAATGGAAAATGTAGTAGATTTTTCAAGACAAGTCTAGTCAACGAATCCATCAAAAATTTCTAAACCACCGTAATTTTTTTCTGAACTATCCTAACGGTCATCGGGATAGCAAACAACCTCGCTAATTGTGTTCTTGAATCTTTATCATTCACTGGGATATGCTAGTCGCTTTGATTTTCATGCTTCTTCAAACGAACCAAAACTAATGGATAAAATCCAACCACCACTATAGAGGACAATTTTCCGAAAAACATTTTGATAGAAGACAAATACAGAACTACAAAATATATACAAAGCTCAAATTACATTCAGATATTGATCCAAACTACCTTGTACCTATCAAGTCAAGCTTAGGCCTTCTCGTTATGAATTTTTTGAATACAGGATGGCGTAAGCAATAGCTAATTCAAACCAGCTCAGATACATTATTTCGAAACTATAAAATGCTGACGAAAGGGATAGGAGAATTAAGAAAATGGCTGAAGTGACAGAGTAGAATACAAGCTCAGATACATTATCTCGAAACTATACATGTGTTCGAACTAAAGGAGGATTGACCAAATATTTTACTATTTCTATTGGTTATCATCAGGGATCGGCTTTAAGCCCATATCTTTTTGCTTTATTTATGGATGGTATTAATGGGCATTTACAAGAGGATGTACCTTGGTGTATGCTTTCTGCTGATAATATCCTCCTCGTGGATAAGACGAGAGAATAAGCCTAGGAAAACTTGAATTATGGAGGTCTACATTGGAGTCTAAAGGTTTTCGTTTGAGTATAACTAAAACTGAATACATGGAATGCAATTTTAGTAATAGTAGCTCTAGTGACAGAAGTGTAACTTTGGGTGATCAAATTATTAAAAGGTGTGAATGATTTAGATATCTCGGGTCCTTTGGTTAAAGCGATGGTGATATAGATGGGGATGTTAATAGTAGAATTCAGGTTGGTTGGTTGAAGTGGAGGAATGCGTCCGGCCTATTGTGTGATAGAAAGGTACCACTTAGACTGAAAGGAAAATTTTATAAGATGGTGGTGAGACCTGTAATGCTCTATTCTGCTGAATGTTGGCCTTTAAAAGAGAAGCATAATGCTAAGTTAAGTGTTGTCGAGATGAGAATGATTAGGTGAAGATGTGTCTTTACACTTAGAGACAAAATGCAAAATGAATATATCTGTAATATGGTTGGTGTTGCACCAGTGACAGATAAAATTAGAGAGAGTCGCCTTAGATGGTTTGGTCACATTAAACGTCGACCACATGATGATCCGATTAGGAGAGTAGATGTTTTAGAAACAACTTATGTTAAGAAAGGCAGAGGTAGACCTAGGAAAACTTGGGCTTATTGCATAAAAAATGATCTTAATTTATTAGTTAAAAGAAAATTTGACAAAAAATAAGATGCAATGGAGAAAAAGGATTCATGTAGCCGACCCCACTTAATGGGATTAAGGCTTTGTTGTTGTTGTTGTTGTTATTGTATGTTTTGCCTAAGTCCATAAATTCACTAGAACAAATTTACTGCTATCACAAGTTGAATGTGCCATCAAAGATGGAACGAATGTCCAACACTTGTGATGCCAACTGAAGTGTAATTCTATAGAAATAGCTACATCAATTATATATTTATTTTAAGTACAAAAATAATACCCTCAAAATAATGAATTTTCAAATTCAGTGCATTCCAAAAGATTTATAACTGGACAGTGCGTATTAAAAAATGTGCAATTAAGCAACACTAAGTTTGTATCATATGAAAAATGAGGAAAACATAGTATTATCCATCGATCACCATTTCCATTATCTCTTCCATATCACTAAGTTCATGACCATTCATTTATTCCTTTATTTTAGTTGACTCCCTCTCACCACCCTCTCTCGATACTAATTTCATATTATCCAAATCAAGTTATCATTATTAAAGACAACTCATCTTCATAAAGGAAGTACTAGCACCAATTTCTTAAATGAGGGTCAATGTAATAACCTAATTCACTGATGGCCAATAGCAAGGCATCTATTTAACCATGATTTAAAAATGACACCTACTTAAGAGTAGGTCAAAGCATTATGGCCTCACCAAATATCCTAAACGGTGAACATCGCATCCATATAATAGAAAAGGCCTAAATAATTTAGCTTGAAAACTTCTGAATAATTACAGAGTAGTTCCAAAACGGCTCGCCAGCCTATCTTCGAAGCTCGGCTCGACCACCTCAAGAATGACTTGGCCTTGATTGATTAGGTCGGTCAATACTTTTCTCTTATCGATATCTTTAAAAATTAATTTTCTAAGTGATATATATATATATATATATATATATATATATATATATATATATATATATATATATATATATATATATACTAAAGAAATCAAGTTGTCAACCAAGTATGCCCACATTTAGGGGGTGTTTGGTAGCATGCTTATTATCGAATTTAGCCATGAATTTAACTTGAATCCAACTAAACAACAAAAAAATTAAAAATAAATCTAATACTCCGTTAAATCAAATTTCTTCACATTATGTAGCTTTTTTCTCATATTCTGTCGCCACTTCGCCGTAAATCCGGATTTAGCAAATCCGATCGCAAGACGGATTTATCCCATCTTCGCGTGAGCTCGTCCCATTGTTTGTGTAATCCGGATTTATAGGATTACATAAATACTATTAAACTTAAATCTGATCTGCAGCCAAACACAGCCTTAGATGTCAGAATATTCAATGACTAAAATAAATAACAACAAAACGAAGGACCATAATCAACATTGAACATTTTAGGTTAGTAAATGCTAGTTAAGTAAATTATACAAAATTAAGCGTACTCTATTTGATAGATCAAATTATTATCTGAATATGAATTTTATCCATATACCACAAACAATATGCTTTCATACGCTCTACTAAAAGATATAGTTAAAGTACAAACTGGTTAAGATTTCGTTTATGAAATAAGAAACAAGTTATGCACGCATATATAGATATGGAAGAAGTAAGGACAAAAGTAGAACACCGGCCTCGCTAATGAAAAGCAGTACCTTCGTCATACTCTGCTCTCCACTTTTCTCCGGAAGGCTGTCCATTGTTTCCGTTTGACTTCTCTAAAGCATGCTAAACCCTAACCCTAACTAAGCAATGAAGAGATATGCCACCAAAGGCGTACTTGAGCGGATAATGGCCACCCAGCCTAACATTCGTTTCGAATTCCATCGATAAACTCGAGGACAAATTTTGTTTTTCCTATGCCCGCCCAGCCTAACCTTAGTTTCGAATTCCATCAATAAACTCGAAGAAAATTTTTGTTTTCCTTTAGCATATGTTTAAAATACCGGATCGAACTGTTTGGCGATTGTTCGGTCCGATTCGCGGTCGAACAGTGAAACCGGGTTGGTGGAATTCTAGGCAGGCTAAGAGTGTGTTTAGCGGCTCATTGGTACATCCGGACTACGCACGTAGAGCTACGTGCGGAGTCAAATCCATGGGAGACACGTGGAATCCCGCAATAACACGCAATAACACGGGAATAACACGAAGGAATATTTCTCGTGTTATTCCGCGGTTAGCGGTGTTTTGGGCGGAATAAATCGGAGAATAACGCGGAATAACACGAGGAATATTCTTCGTGTTATTCCCGTGTTATTCCGCGTTATTGTGGTGGTATTGTAACACCACCACAATAACACATCAATACTACGCGGAATAACACGAGAATAACGCGGAATAACACGAGGAATATTCTTTGTGTTACAATACTACCGCAATAACACATGAATAACGCGGAATAACACGGAGGAATATTCCCCGTGTTATTCCGCCTAGAACACCGCTAACCGCGGAGTAACACGAGGAATATTCCCTCATGTTATTCCCGTATTATTGCGCGTTATTGCGAGATTCCATCGAGATTCCACGTGTCTCCCTTGGATTGGGCTCCGCACATACCTCTACGTGCGTAGTCCGGATGTAATATTTTTACCATTGGTTGACCGTGGGATTCAACGACTGTATTCAGTGTAAAAATCTAATTTTACATAAATATTATTATTTAATTAGTTTGAGGAAAACAAGTCAAACACAAACGAATAAATATTTATTTGTGCTTGACTCGTCTATAAATTGAGCCAAAAATATTTGCATTATTAATTTATTAATCATTATTGCATTATTTAGGTCATATTTAATAATTTTTATTATGTCATTGCTTTCCACCCCGGTCGAAGTTATGACACTAAAACATTTTTTTCTTCCGGTTTAATGCTTGGTTTGGTTTTCGTAAGGTTTTGAGTGAAAATTTTGAATGATTAATATATTATGTTTAAAATTTAAATAATTAATATGTATATTAATTATTTTAGATGATTGGCGTTTTGTTTCTTATCAAAACATAAATAATAAATAAATAAATAAAGAAAAAAATAAAGGCCATTTGTGATCATTTCTTTCTTTCTTTTTAGTATTATTTTGTTATATTTATGTTTGATTTAAAACAATTTTTATTTTTTGATTTTGAGTGAGGTATGATTGTTTTGGAATCTTATTTTCAAAAACAGAGGAAAAAAGAAAGATCCCAAAAAATGTAAAACAAAATAATTTTTTTTTAAAATTTTACATAATTTGCACACAATTCGTATATATTTATAAATCTCATATTTAAATTTTCATATTTACATAAATGACACTTTGATGCTTTAAACTTTTGCATTACAAGTTATATTTTACTTTCAAAAAATGATTTGGGGATTTACTTGCATAGCATTTCAAACTACTAATATTACATTATTTCACATTCGAACTTGAATATTTACATCCTTAGCACTTAAAACATTCAAATATAAATAAAATTAGTGCTCTATCATTAAAATCCTAACCTTGTCATCTTCCATTCGCTTAAAAACTCGCGCAACATCTGCCTGCAAGCTTTAGCAAGCACTGCGCCTGAAACTTGGGAGCTCTCCGAGAATTCAAGAAGTTGAAGCTGGTGAAGGCGAGTGGAAGTGGGAGAAAAATAAGAGTTACATCCGTTAATGTTTTTCGGTAGGAGCAAGGCGAAAGGAAAAGAAAGATGGGAATTTCATAGTCCTTCATAGGACATTATCTCATCACAACTTTCCCATCTATTTCAATTTTCATTTTAACATCGTGATCTGTCGACGCATGACTTTTTAGTTCCTATGCGTTTATCACCGTGATCCTGTCGCTACCTTCCCTTTCAAAGTGCTCTATTGAATCAGCATGCAGATGGAGGTTGTCTTCTGTGAAATCGTCTAACACTAACTAAATAGTATAAATATTGAAATTCTTGTGTCTGATATGCAGTATTAATAGTTTTGAGCGCTAAGTATGTAAATCCCCCAAAATGACTGAGCATCGTTATTTTTTATTAATATCAAAGATTTGGTCGTGATACACCATCAACAAATTCCTATTATTCGGCAAGAATCTCAATGCATGACAGATGTTGGGATAATCTTTTGAGCAAGAAATGTTTAAACTTTGATTAAAGTGATTCAGAACTCCGATTTCAACAAACATGCAGTCAACCTGGCTGGCTCAATGATATGAACCCAATGGTACTAAATTTGGTCCAATCTGAACCATATCAATCTTAGATCAAGCCATTAAACCAAATATGAAAGATCCCAGAGCATATTAGAAGGTTAAACTAATGTCGAATCTGACGAGCTTATATTTAAAACGAACGTCTTGACAAGACAATTCCAACAAGCCTAATATCACTCAATTTTGATATTGTTAAAGCACTCAAAGGTCCTTTAAACACCATCTTATTGAGGGAATTTCTCTGAGTCATCCGATCACACTAGTTCATATTTGTTCATTAATCGCAAATGAGACTCTACAAGTAGAACCATACTCCCCTCTTATTAGGGGAAGAAGTTTGAAGCATGGGAGGAGAGCTTGAAGCTTAAAGATAAAGCTTGAAGCATGGAGAAAGAGCAGAGTACAACATCACTTTTATAGCTATCGATCACCACAAAAAACTGGCATATGTCAATTTTACGTGATTTCACCAACATTTCATATTCCATTTTATCTATTATTTTTACTTATTTATCACAGATTTACACTTGAGAAATGCTTTTATTGATATTATGCAGGTTATAGGTGTTAAATACGAGCAATTTAGAACGAGAAAAAACTAACAAAAAAGCGACGTGACCACGCCTGAAAACAGCGTGACCATGCCATTTGATCAATAGCAGCAATGTGACCATGTCAGAAATTTAGACTTGCGGTGTGACCGTGCTGAGATTAGGTGTGACTACGCCACCAGATTGAGAACCAATGCTTGACCAAGCCAGTTTTCGGCGTGACCACACCTATAAAGTGGGAAATCATTTTGGAAAGAAAATTCCTTGCCAAATTTGTTGATTCATATATAAGAGTGACTCTTAGGGCTTCTTAAAAAAGGGTTAGAGATCTAGGACGGTCGAAGTGCGAGAAAGGTGGAGTTTTGCTTATATATTATTCTTCCCTTAGGTTTTTCTCCTCCCTTTAGGGTTGAAACATTTAAGGGGAGAGTTTCCACGTTGTATTCTAGTGAGTTATGAGAGAGTATTTTTGTATGAGAGGGAGGGGTGCGACTCTTATAGAGAAGAGAAACCTTTATTGTAAGTATTACTTTATGTTATATGTTGCAATGAAGAGCTATATGGATTCCCTATATGTGGTTTTCTCGATAATGTGTGACTAATTTTTTTTTTGTATCTTTGTGATGTAGGTGTAGTGGTTTTTATCGTGATTTTTTGAGTTGTTTCTCCTATAGGGATTTTCGTGCTTTCAAGGCATATATTGTTGGTTAACATCCAAACTTCATTTACTCCTTGTTTGGCCAACTAGGACATTAAAATCTTTCATGAAGCTATGATCCTAACCGTCCAATGGAAATGTAAGGGTTAATCACAGAATCCTAAGAGGATAGACAGATTCTAGTAGAATTCTATAACCTTTTCTGGGGGATCAGAATACTCTTATGGAATGCCATGGGGATTGAGAACATTCTTAAGAGGAAGCCTCAACTTCATGGATTCTAGTTTTGTTTTGAGCTAGACATAGACATAAGGAGAAATTTATATCCCCGGTTAACAATTATCATATAGGAAAATATTTATGAACACCACAACCAACCGTGATTCCTGAATCACTGAGGCATGAGACTCATCAATCTTGAAGAAATTTCTAGATTTTCTCCACTTATTTATTTTCTATTGTCTATGATCAGATCTGCTTTTGTTAAAGTTTTAAGACTTAACCTCTATTTTGCAATCACACTCAGCTAGGTTCATAAGATTAATAAACTAGAGATTTTCCTACAGGGCTGATTGTTAAATATTTTCTCATAGGGTCGATACGCAGACTCTTAAATCACATTTTACTTGACAGGTATACTTGCATTGTACGATATACTTACTTCACATTAAGTTTTGGCGCATTAATCCACTAAAAATTTGATAGCTTTTTACTATCCATTTCATACTAATTTTTTATGATATTGCACTTTAAAGGAAGGTATCTTTGATGATTTAATCCAGGTACAATGATTTTAGGCCTTTGGAGCAAAAGGAAGCGAAAAGGAGCAAATTTAGAGCGAAAAAGGACAAAAGTGCATTTTATTGAACTAGCGCCAAACGACATAGAGACCAAAGACTGGACGGCCACGGCTCCAGAGAGTTACGACGTTTTGACGGAATAATGCGCCGAACGCCACTCCTACCAGCGTCGGACAGCGCCCTATCCCGATTTTGAACTAGATTTAATGTATTTGGCCAGATTTTGAAAGGTTGCTAGAGGAAACTCTTAGGAATTCAGTTTTGGCCGAATTTAAACACTTTTGGAGCCACATTTCAAAGGGGGGAAGAAAGGAAGAGAAGAGTTTAGAGTTTAGAGAGTGAGTTTTTTCCATTTTGTGTAGGAAGTTAGGTTTGTGTTTTTCTTTTCTAAGGAGTGTGAGAGGAGAGGTAGATGATGCACCAAAAATATATATGGTTTTTGCTATATGATTTTACTCATTTTTGGTAATATTAAACTTTAAAAGGAATGTATATTGTATGTTTTTTTTTAGGTACAAGAAATATACTTTTGGAGAAAAAGAAACAAAAACGGTGCAATTTGGAGCAAAAACGAGCAAGAAATGAAATTTTCCCTCACACCTTTCGATAAGTCTTTCGATGCTTAATCTCTTTAACACTTCTTACATATTTTTTTATGAGATTACACTTTAAAGAAATGTTATTTTCATGCTTATTTTGTAGGGGTCATTAAGTCAAAAATTGACTATTTTGACCAAAATTGACTTTTTGGTCAAAAGTTGACCTATTGGGTCAATCGGTTTGTCATTGGGTCAAGGATTGACAATTTTGACCAGAGTAGACTTTTTGGTCAGAGATTGACTTATTGGGTCAATAATTAATCACTAGGTCAAAAATTGACTATTTTGAACAAAATTGAATTTTTTGTTAAAAGTTAACCTATTTGGTCAACGGGGTGGTCATTGGGTCAGAAATTGACAATTTTGACCAAAGGTGACTTTTGGGTCAAAAGTTAACCTATTTTGACTAAAATTAAATTTTTGGTCAAAAGTTAACCCATTGGGTCAACGGGGTGATCATTGGGTCAGAAATTGACTATATTGACCAAAGTTGACTTTTTGGTCAAAAGTTGACCTATTTGGTCAATGAGTTGGTAATTGGGTCAAGAATTAACCATTTTGATCGAAGATGACTTTTGGTCAAAAGTTGATCTATTGGGTCAATGTGTTGGTCGTTGGGTCAAAATCGACCATTTCGACAAAAGTTAACTTTTTGGTCAAAAGTCGACCTATCGGGTCAATGAGCGGTCATTAGTCAAAAATTAACTATTTTGACCAAAATTGATTTTTTTGTCAAAAGTTGACCTATTGGGTCAATGGGTTTGTCATTAGGTCAGTGATTTACCATTTTGACCAAAGTTGACTTTTTGGTCAGAGATTGACTTATTGAGTCAATAATTGGTCATTTGGTCAAAAATTGACTTTTTTAACTAAAATTTAATTTTGGTCAAAAGTTAACCCAATGAGTCATCGGGGTGGTCATTGAGTCATAAATTGACCATTTTGACCAAAGTTGACTTTTTGGTCAAAAGTTGACCTATTTGGCCAATGAGTTTGTAATTGTGTCAAGAACTGACAATTTTGACCAAAGATGACTTTTAAGTCAAAATCTGACCTATTGGGTCAATGAGTTGGTCATTGGTTAAAAAATTGACCATTTTGAGCAAAGTTGATTTTTTGGTCAAAAGTCAATCTATCGGTCAATGTGTGGTCATTATGTCAAAATTGACTACTTCAACAAAAATGACTTTTTGGTCAAAAGTTGACCTATCAGGTTAATGGGTTGATTATTGGGTCAAGGATTGACCATTTTGACCAAAGTTCACTTTTTTGTTAGAGATCGCCTTATTGGGTCAATAATCGGTCATTAATTCAAAATTGACTATTTTGACCAAAATTGACTTTTTGGTCAAAAGTTGACCTATTAGGCCATTGGGTTGGTCATTGGGTCAATGATTGATCATTTTGACCAAAGTCGACCTTTTGGTCAAAAGTTGACTTATTTAGTCAATAGGTTGGTCATTGGGTCTAGGATAGTCCATTTGACCAAAGTTGACTTTTCAGTCAGAGATTGGCTTATTGGGTCAATAATTGGTCATCAGATCAAAAATTGACTATTTTGACCAAAATTGATTTTTTTGTCAAAAGCTGACCTATTGGGTCAATGGGTTGGTCATTGGGTCAAGAATTGACCATTTTGACCAAAGTTGACTTTTTAGTGAGAGATTAACTTATTGGTCAATAATTGTTCATTAGGTTAAAAATTGACCAAAATTGAATTTTTGGTCAAAAGTTAACCCATTGGGTCAACCGGGTGGTCACTGGGTCAGAAATTGACCATTTTGACCAAAGTTGACTTTTTGGTCAAAGGTTGACCTATTTCGTCAATGAGTTGGTAATTGGGTCAAGAATTAACTATTTTGACCAACGATGACTTTTTAGTCAAAATTTGACCTATTGGGTCAATGGGTTGGTCATTGGGTAAAAAATTGACCATTTTGACCAAAGTTAACTTTTTGATCAAAAGTTGACCTATTGGGTCAATGGGTGGTCATTAGGTCAAAAATTGACTACTTTGAACAAAATTAACTTTTTGGTCAAAAGTTGACCTATTTGGTTCAATGGGTTTGTCATTGGGTCAATGATTGACCATTTTGACCAAAATTCACTTTTTGGTCAGAGATTGACTTATTGGGTCAATAATTGGTCATTAATTCAAAAATTGACTATTTTGACCAAAATTGACTTTTGGTCAAAAGTTGACCTATTAGACCAATGGGTTGGTCATTGGGTCAATGATTGATCATTTTGACCAAAGTTGACCTTTTGGTTAAAAGTTGACTTATTGGGTCAATGGGTTGGTCATTAGGTCAAGGATAGACCATTTTGAACAAATTTGACTTTTTGGTTAGAGATTGGTTTTCTGGGTCAAAAATTCGTCATGAGGTTAAAAATTGACTAATTTGACCAAAATTGATTTTTAGTCAAAAGTCGACTTATTGAGCTAATGGGTCAGTCATTCAGCCAAGACTGACCATTTCGACCAAAGTCGACTTTTTGGTCGAGATTAACTTAATGGGTCAATAATTGGTCATTAGGTCAAAAATTGACTATTTTGACAAAAAATTAATTTTTGGTCAAAAGTTAACCCATTGGGTCAACTGGGTGGTCATTGGGTCAGAAATTTACCTTTCTGACTAAAGTTGACATTTTGATCAAAAGTTGACATATTTGGTCAATGAGTTAGTAATTTGGTCAAGACTTGACCATTTCGACCAAAGATGACTTTTTGGTCAAAAGTTGACTTGTTAGGTCAATGGGTTGGTCATTGGGTCAAAAATTAATCATTTTGACCAAAATTGACATTTTGGTCAAAAGTCGACCTATCGGGTCAATGTGTGTTCATTAGGTCAAAAATCGATTATTTTGACCAAAATTGACTTTTTGGTCAAAAGTTGACTTATTAGGTCAATGGGTTTGTCATTGGGTCAAGGATTGACTATTTTGACCAAGGTTGACTTTTTGGTCAGAGATTGACTTATTGAGACAATAATTAGTTATTAATTCAAAAAATGACTATTTGACGAAAATTGACTTTTTGTTCAAAAGTTGACCTGTTAGGCCAATGGGTTGGTCATTGGGTCAAGGATTGATCATTTTGACTAAAGTTAACTTTTTGGACAAAAGTTGACCTATTAGGTCAATGGGTTCGTCTTTCGGTCAAGGATTGACCATTTCGACCAATGTTGACTTTTTGGTCAGAGATTGGTTTACTGGGAGAATTATTGGTCATTAGGTCAAAAATTAACTATTTTGACCAAAATTGACTTTTTGGTCAAAAGTTGACTTATTGGGTCAGTGGGTGGTCATTAAGTCAAAAATTGATTATTTTGACCAAAATTGACTTTTTGGTCAAAAGTTGATCTATCAGGTCAATGGGTATGTCATTGGGTTAAGGATTGACAATTTTGACCAAAGTGGACTTTTTGGTTAGAGATTAACTTATAGGGTCAATAATTGGTCACTAGGTTAAAAATTGACTATTTTGACCAAAATTGAATTTTTTGTCAAAAGTTAACCCATTGGGTCAGAAATTGACAATTTTGACCAAATATGACTTTTTGGTCAAAAGTTGACCTATTTGACAAAATTGAATTTTTTGTCAAAAGTTAACCCATTGGGTCAACGGGGTGGTCGTTGGGTCATAAATTGACCATTTTGACCAAAGTTGACTTTTTGGTCAAAAGTTGACCTATTTGGTTAATGAGTTGGTAATTGAGTCAAGAATTGACTTCGACTGAAGATGACATTTTGGTCAAAAGTTGATCTATTGGGTCAATGGGTTGGTTGTTGGGTCAAAAATTGACCATTTTGACCAAAGTTGACTTTTTGTTTAAAAGTTGACATATTGGGTCAATGGGTGGTCATTAGGTCAAAAATTGAATATTTTGACCAAAATTGATTTTTTGGTCAAAAGCTGTCATATTAGGTCAATGGGTTTGTCATTGGGTCAATGATTGATCATTTTGACCAAAGTTGGCTTTTTGGTCAGAGATTGACTTATTGGGTAAACAATTGGTCATTAGATCAAAAATTGACTATTTAGACCAAGATTGAGATTTTGGTCAAAAGTTAACCCATTGGGTGAACGGGGTGGTCATTGGGTTAGAGATTAACCATTTTGACCAAAGTTGACTTTTGGTCAAAAGTTGACCTATTTGGTCAATGAGTTGGTAATTGGGTCAAGAATTGACCATTGTGACCCAAGATGACGTTTTAGTCAAAAGTTGACCTATTGGGTCAATGTGTTGGTCATTAGGTAAAAAATTGACCATTTTGACCAAAGATGACTTTTTGCTCAAAAGTTGACCTATTTGGGTTAATGGGTGCTCATCAGGTCAAAAATTGACTATTTTGACCAAAATTGACTTTTTGATCAAACGTTGACCTATTGGGTAATGGTTTGTCATTGGGTCAAGAATTGACCATTTTGACAAAAATTAACTTTATGGTCAAAGATTGACTTACTAGGTCAATAATTTGTCATTAATTCAAAAATTGACTATTTTGACCAAAATTTACTTTTTGGTCAAAAGTTGACCGATTAGGCTAATGGGTTGGTCATTGGGTCAAGGATTGATCACTTTGTCCAAAGTTGACTTTTTGGTCAAAATTTGACTAATTGGGTCAAAGGGTTGGTCTTTGGGTTAATGATTGTCCATTTTGACCAAAGTTGATTTTGTGGTCAAAGATTAGCTTACTGGGTCAATAATCGACTTTTTGGTCAAAGTCGACTTTATTGGTCAATAGGTGGTCTTTAATAAAAAATTGAATATTTTTATTAAAATTTAATTTTTGGTCAAAAGTTGACATATTGGGTCAATGGGTTTATCATTGGGTCAAGGATTGACCATTTTGACCAAAGTTGACTTTTTAGTCAGAGATTGACTTTTTGGGTCCATAATTGGTCATTAGGTCAAAAATTGATTATTTTGACCAAAATTAAACTTTTGGTCAAAAGTTAACCCATTGGGTCACCCGGGTGGTCATTGGGTCAGAAATTAACCATTTTGACCAAAGTCGACTTTTTGGTCAAAAGCTGACCTATTTGGTCAATGAGTTGGTAATTGGGTCAAGAATTGACCATTTTGAACAAATATGACTTTTGGTCAAAATTATACCTATTGGGTTAATGGGTTGGTCATTGGGTCAAAAATTGACCATTTTGACCAAAGTTGACTTTTTGGTCAAAAGTTGACCTATTGGGTCAATGGGTGGTTATTAGGTCAAAATTTGACTACTTTGACCAAAATTAATTTTTTGGTCAAAAGTTGACCTATTTGGTCAATGGGTTCATCATCGGGTCAAGGATTCACCATTTCGACCAAAGTCGACTTTTCGGTCGAGATCGGCTTATCGGGTCAATAATTGGTCATTAGGTCAAAATTTGACTTTTATAACTTAAATTGAATTTTTGGTCAAAAGTTAACCCAATGGGTCAATGGGGTGGTCATTGGGTTAGAAATTGACCATTTTGACCAAAGTTGACTTTTTAGTCAAAAGTTGACACATTTGATCAATGAGTTGGTAATTGGGTCAAGAACTGATTATTTTAACCAAAGATGCTTTTTAGTCAAAAGTTGACCTTTTGGGTCAATGGGTCAGGTCAATGGGTTAAAAATCGACCAATTCGACCAAAGCTGACTTTTGGTCAAAAGTCGACCTATTCGGGTCAATGGGTGCTCATTTCGTCAAACATTAACTATTTCGACCAAAATCGACATTTTGGTCACAAGTCGACTCTATCGAGTCAATGAGTTTGTCATTGGGTCAAGGATTGACCATTTTGACCAAAGTTGACTTTTTGGTCAGAGATTGACTTATTGGGTCAATAATTGGACATTAGATGAAAAATTGACTTTTTTGACCAAAAATGAATTTTTAGTCAAAAGTTAACCCAATGGGTCAACGGGGTTGTGATTGGGTCAGAAATTGAACATTTGGACCAAAGTTGAGTTTTTGGTCAAAGGTTGACTTTTTTGGCGAATGAGTTGGTAATTGGGTTAAGAATTGACCATTTTGACCAAAGATGACTTTTTGGTCAAAAGTTGATCTATTGGGTCAATGGGTTGGTCATTGGGTCAAAAATTGACCATTTTGACAAAAGTTGAATTTTTGGTCAAGAGTTGACCTATTAAGTCAATGGGAGGTCATTAGCTCAAAAATTGACTATTTTGACCAAAATTGACTTTTTGGTCAAAAGTTGACTTATTGGGTCAATGGGTTTGTCATTGGGTCAAGGATTATCCATTTTGACCAAAGTTGACTTTTTGGTCTGAGATTGACTTATTGGGTCTCTAATTGGTCAAAAATTCAAAAATTGACTATTTTGACCAAAATTGACTTTTTGGTCAAAAGTTGACCTATTAGGTCAATGGGTTGGTCATTGGGTCAAGGATTGATCATTTCGACCAAAGTTGATTTTTTGGTCATAAGTTGACCTGTTGGGTTAATGGGTTGGTCATTGGGTCAAGGATGGACCATTTTGACCAAAGTTGACCTTTCGGTCAGAGATTGGCTTACAAGGTGAATAATTGGTCATTAAGTAAAAAATTGACTATTTTGACCAAAATTGACTTTTTTGTCAAAAGTTGACCTATTGGGTCAATGACTTTGTCATTGGGTCAATGATTGATCATTCTGACCAAAATTGATTTTTGTTCAAGGATTGACTTATTAGGTCAATAATTGGTCATTAGGTCAAAAATTGACTATTTTGACCAAAATTGAATTTTTTTGGTTAACGGGGGGTCACTGGGTCAACTTTTTGGTTAAAAGTTGACCTATTTTGACCAAAATTGGCTTTTTGGTCAAAAGTTAACCCATTGGGTGAACAGGGTGGTCATTGGGTCTGAAATTGTCCATTTTGACCAAAGTTGACTTTTTGGTCAAAAGTTAACCTATTTGGTAAATGAGTTGGTTATTGGGTTAAGATTGACCATTTTGACTGAAGATGACTTTTCAGTCAAAAGTTGATCTATTGGGTTAATGGGTTGGTCATTGGGTCAAAAATTGACCATTTTGACCAATATTGTCTTTTTGGTCAAAAGTTGACCTATTGGGTTAATGGGTGGTCGTTAGGTCAAAAATTGACTATTTTGACTAAAATTGATTTTTCAGTAAAAAGTTGACAAATTGGGTCAATTTGTTTGTCATTGCATCAAGGATTAACCTTTTTGACCAAAGTTGACTTTTTGGTCACAGATTGACTTATTGGGTCAATAGTTGGTCATTGGGTGAAAAATTGACTATTTTGACTAAAATTGAATTTTTGGTCAAAAGTTAACCCACTGGGTTAACGGGGTGGTCATTGGGTTAGAAATTAACCATTTTGATGAAAGATGACTTTTTGGTCAAAAGTTGACCTATTTTGACCAAAATTGAATTTTTGGTCAAAAGTTAACCCATCGGTCAACGGGAGTCATTGGTCGTGAAATCATCCATTTTGACCGAAGTTGACTTTTTGGTTAAAAGTTGACCTTTTGGTCAATGAGTTGGTAATTGTGTCAAGAATCAGCCATTCGACCGAAGATGACTTTTTGGTCAAAAGTTGACCTATTTGGTCAATGGGTGGTCATTAGGTAAAAAATTGACTATTTTGACCAAAATTGACTTTTTGGTCAAAAGTTTACCTATTGGGTCATTGGGTTTGTCATTCGGTCAAGGATTGACCATTTTGACCAAAGTTGACTTTTTGGTCAAATATTGACTTATTGGGTCAATAGTTGGTTATTAATTGAAAAAATGGCTATTTTGACCAAAATTGACTTTTTGGTCAAAAGTTGACCTGTTATGCCAATGGGTTGGTCATTGGGTCAATGATTGATCATTTTGACCAAAGTTGACATTCTGAACAAAAGTTGACCTATTGGGTCAATAGGTTGGTCATCGGGTCAAGGATCGACCATTTCGACCAAAGTCGACTTTTTGGTCGAGATCGGTTCATCAGGTCAATAATTCGTCATTTGGTCAAAAATTGATTATTTTGACAAAAATTGACTTTTTGGTCAAAAGTTGACCTATTGGTCAATGGGTGGTCATTAAGTCAAAAATTGACTATTTTGACCAAAATTGACTTTTTAGTCAAAAGTTGACTTATTGGGTCAATCATTTTGTCATTGGGTCAAGGATTGACAAATTTGACCAAAGTGGACTTTTTGGTCAGAGATTGACTTATTGGGTCAATAATTGGTCACTAGGTCAAAAATTGACTATTTGACCATAATTAAATTTTTGGCCAAAAGTTAACCCATTTGGTCAACGGGGTGGTCATTGGGTCAGAAATTGATAATTTTGATCAATGATGACTTTTTGGTCAAAAGTTGACCTATTTTGACCAAAATTGAATTGTTGGTCAAAAGTTAACCCATTGGGTCAACGGGGTCATCATTGGGTCAGAAATTGACCATTTTGATCAAAGTTGACTTTTTTGTCAAAAGTTGACCTATTCGGTCAATGAGTCGGTAATCGGTCAAGAATCGACCATTTTAACCGAAGATGACTTTTTGGTCAAAAGTTGATCTATTGGGTCAATGTGTTGGTCGTTGGGTCAAAAATTGATCATTTTGACCAAAGTTGACTTTTTGGTCAAAAGTTGACCTATAGGGTCAATGGGTGGTCATTAGGTCAAAAATTAACTATTTTGACCAAAATTGATTTTTTGTTCAAAGGTTGACCTATTAGTTCAATGGGTTTGTCATTGGGTCAAGGATTCACCATTTTGACTAAAGTTGACTTTTGGGTCAGAGATTGACTTATTGGGTCAATAATTGGTCATTAGGTCAAAAATTGACTTTTATAACTTACATTGAATTTTTGGTCAAAAGTTAACCCAATGGGTCATCGCGGTGGTCATTAGGTCGAAAATCGAGTTATTTCGACCAAAGTCGACTTTTTGTCAAAAGTTGACATATTTGGTCAATGAGTTGGTAATTGTGTCAAGAACTGACCATTTTAACCAAAGATGACTTTTAAGTCAAAATTTGACATATTGGGTCAATGGGTTGGTCGATGGTTAAAAAATTGACCATTTGGAGCAAAGTTGACTTCTTGGTCAAAAGTTGATCTATTGGGTCAATGGGTGGTCATTATGTCAACAATTGACTACTTTGAACAAAATTTACTTTTTGGTCAAAAGTTGACCTATTGGGTCAATGGTTTTGTCATTGGGTCAAGGATTGACCATTTTGACCAAAATTCACTTTTTGGTCAGAGATTGACTTAATGGGTCAATAATTGGCCAGTAATTCACTTAATAGGTCAACTTTGACCAAAATAGGTTCTATGGGTGGTCATTAGGTCAAAAATTTACTATTTTGTCCAACATTGACTTTTTGGTCAAAAGTTGACCTATTGGGTTTATGGGTGGTCATTAGGTCAAAAATTTACTATTTTGTCCAAAATTGACGTTTTGGTCAAAAGTTGACCTATTGAGTTTGTCCTTGACCCAATGACAAACTCATTGACCCAATAGGTCAACTTTTGACCCAAAAATCAATTTCTGTCAAAATAGTAAATTTTTGATCTAATGACCACCCATTGACCCAACAGATTATCTTTTGACCAAAAAGTCAACTTTGGTCAAAATGGTCAATTTTTGACTCAATGACCAACCCATTAACCCAAAATGTCAACTTTTGACCAAAAAGTCATCTTTGTTCAAAATGGTCAGTTCTTGACCCAATTTCCAACTCTTGGCCAAATCGGTCAATTTTTGACCAAAGTTGACTTTTTGGTCAAAAGTTGACCTATTGGGTCTATGGGTGGTCATTAGGTCAAAAATTAACTATTTTTTGTCTAGAATTGACTTTTTGGTCACAAGTTGACATATTGGGCCAATGGATTTGTCATTGGGTCAAGGATTGACCATTTTGACCAAAGTTGACTTTTTGCTTAGAGATTAACATTTTGGGTCAATAATTGGTCATTAGGTGAGAAATTGACTATTTTGACCAAAATTGAATTTTTGGTCAAAAGTTAACCTTTTAGGCTAATGGGTTGGTCATTGGGTCAAGGATTGATCGTTTTGTCCAAAGTTGACTTTTTGGTCAAAAGTTGACCTATTGGGTCAATGTGTTTGTCATTGGGTCAAGGATTGACCAATGACCAAAGTTGACTTTGTGGTCAATGATTAGCTTACTGGGTCAATAATTGGTCATTTAGGTAAAAAATTGATTATTTTGACAAAGATTGACTTTTTGGTCAAAACTTGATCTATTGGGTCAATGGGTGTCATTAAGTTAAAAATTGACTATTTTGACAAAAAATTACTTTTTGATCAAAAGATGACCTATTGGGTCAAAGGGTTTGTCATTGGGTGTCAAGGATTGACCATTTTGACCAAAGTTGACTTTTTAGTCAGAGATTAACTTGTTGGGTCAATAATTGGTCATTATGTCACAATTTGACTATTTTGACTAAAATTGAACTTTTTTGTCAAAAGTAAACCCATTAGGTCAAAGGAGTGGTCATTGCGTCAGAAATTGACCATTTTGACCAAAGATGACTTTTTGGTCAAAAGTTGACCTATTTTGACCAAAATTAAATTTTTGGTTAAAAGTTAACCCATTGGGTGAACAGGGTGGTCATTCGGTTAGAATTTATCCATTTTGACCAAAGTTGACTTTTTGGTCAAAAGTTGACCTATTTGGTAAATGAGTTGGTAATTGGGTCAAGAATTGACCATTTTTACTGAAGATGACTTTTTGGTCAAACTTGATATATTGGGTCAATGGATTTGTCATTGGGTAAAAAATTGACCATTTTGACCAAAGATGACTTTATACTCAAAAGTTGACCTATTGGGTCAATGGGTTAGTCATTGGGCCAAAAATTGACCAATTTGACCAGAGTTGACTTTTCGTCAAAAGTTGACTTATTGGGTCAATGGGTGGGGTCATTAGATCAAAAATTGACTATTTTGACTAAAATTGACTTTTTGGTAAAAAGTTGACCTGTTGGGTCAATGGGTTTGTCATTAGGTCAAGGAATGACAATTTTGACCAAAGTTGACTTTTTGGTCAGAGATTGACTTTTTGAGTCAATAATTGGTCATTAGGTGAAAAATTGACAAGTTTGACCAAAATTGAATTTTTGATCAAAAGTTAACCTAATGGGTCAATGGGGTGGTCATTGGGTCAGAAATTTACCATTTTGACGAAAGATGAATTTTTGCTTAAAAGATGACCTATTTTGAATTGAATTTTAGGTCAAAAGTTAATCTATTGGGTCAACAGGGTAGTCATTGGGTCAGAAATTAACCATTTTGACCAAAGTTGACTTTTTGGTCAAAAGTTGACCTATTTGGTCAATGAGTTG
Organism: Papilionanthe hookeriana x Papilionanthe teres; assembly: GCA_022702705.1. NCBI lineage: Eukaryota > Viridiplantae > Streptophyta > Magnoliopsida > Asparagales > Orchidaceae > Papilionanthe > Papilionanthe hookeriana x Papilionanthe teres. The sequence continues at coordinate 16,121,927 of CM040438.1, forward strand.
ATAATTGGGTGACGAATTGACCATTTTGAACAAAGATAAATTTTTGGTCAAAATTTGACCTATTGGGTTAATGGGTTGGTCATTGGGTCAAAAATTGACCATTTTGACCAAAGTTGACTTTTTGGTCAAAAGTTGACCTATTGTGTTAATGTGTGGTCATTAGGACAAAAATGATTATATTGACTGAAATTGATTTTTTGGTCAAAAGTTGACCTATTGGCTTAATGGGATTGTCATTGGGTCAAAGATTCACCATTTTGAGCAAAGTTGACTTTTTGGTCAGAGATTGACTTATTGGGTCAAGAATTGGTCATTAGGTCAAAAATTGATTTTTTTTACTAAAATTGAATTTTTGGTCAAAAGTTAACCAATGGGTCAACGGGGTGGTCAATGGGTCAGAAATTGACCATTTTGACCAAAGTTGACTTTTTGGTTAAAAGTTTACCTATTTGGCCAATGAGTTGGTAATTGGGTCAAGAACTGACCACTTTGACCAAAGATGACTTTTTAGTCAAAATTTGACCTTTAAGTTGGTCATTGGGTCAAAAATTGACCATTTTGACCAAAGTTGACTTTTTTGTCAAAAGTTAACCTATTGGGTCAATGGGTGCTCATTAGGTCAAAAATTGACTATTTTGACCAAAATTGACTTTTTGGTCAAAAGTTAACTTATTGGGTCATGGGTTTGTCATTGAGTCAAGGATTGACCATTTTGACCAAAGCTGACTTTTTGGTCTGAGATTGACTTATTGGGTCAATAATTGGTCAATAATTAAAAAATTGACTATTTTGACCAAAATTGACTTTTTCATCAAAAGTTGACATATGAGGCCAATGGGTTGGTCATTGGGTCAAGGATTGATCAATTGACCAAAGTTGACTTTTTGGTCAAAAGTTGACCTATTGGGTCAATGGGTTGGTCATTGGTTCAAGGATTAAGCATTTTGACCAAAGTTGACTTTTTGGTAAGAGATTGGCTTACTAGGTCAATAATTGGTCATTAAGTCAAAAATTGACTAGTTTGACAAAAATTGACTTTTTGGTCAAAAGTTCACGTATTGGGTCATTGGGTCAAGGATTAAACATTCTGACCAAAGCTGACTTTTTAGTCAGAGATTGTCTTATTGGTTCAATAATTGGTCATTAGGTCAAAAATTGACTATTTTGATCAAAATTGCGTTTTTTGGTCAAAAGTTAACCCATTGGATTAACGGGGGGGGGGGGGGGTCATTGGGTCAGAAATTGACCATTTTTACCAAAGATGACTTTTTGGTCATAAGTTGACCTATTTTTACCAAAATTGAATTTTTGGTTAAAATTTAACCCATTGGGTGAACGGGGTGGTCATTGGGTTAGAAATTGTCTATTTTTACTGAAAATGAATTTTTGGTCAAAAGTTGATATACTGGGTCAATGGGTTTGTCATTGGGTCAAAAATTGACCATTTTGACCAAAGTTAATTTTTTGGTCAAAAGTTGACCTATTGGGTCAATGGGTGGTCATTAGGTCAAAAATTGACTATTTTGACTAAAATTGACTTTTTGGTAAAAGTTGACTTATTTGGTCAATGGGTTTGTCATTGGGTCAATGATTGACCATTTTGACCCAAGTTGACTTTTTGGTCAGAGATTGACTTATTGGGTCAATAATTGAACATTAGGTGAAAAATTGACTATTTTGACCAAAATTGAATTTTTTGACAAAAGTTAACCCATTGGGTTAACGGGGTTATCATTGGGTCAGAAATTGGCCATTTTGACGAAAGATGATTTTTTGGTCAAAAATTGACTTTATTGACCAAAATTGAATTTTTAGTCAAAAGTTAACCCAATGGGTCAACGCGGTGGTCATTGGGTCATAAATTGACCATTTTGACCAAAGTTGACTTTTCAGTCAAAAGTTGACTCATTTGGTCAATGAGTTGGTAATTGGGTCAAGAATTGACCATTTTGTCCAAAGATGACCATTTGGTCAAAAGTTGACCTATTGGGTCAATGGGAGGTCATAAGGTCAAAAATTGACTATTTTGACCAAATTTTACTTTGTGGTCAAAAGTTGACCTATTGGGTCAATGGGTTTATCATTGGTTCAAGGATTGACCCTTTTGACCAAAGTTGACTTTTAGGTCAGAGATTGACTTATTGGGTCAACAATTGGTCATTAGGTCAAAAATTGACTATTTTGACTATAATTGAATTTTTTTGTCAAAAGTTAACCCATTGTGTCAACAGGGTGCTCATTGGGTAAAAAATTGACCATTTCGACCAAAGTTGACTTTTTGGTCAAAAGTTGACCTATTTGGTCAATGAGTTGGTAATTGGGTCAAGAATTGACCATTTTGACCAAAGAATATGTTTTAGTCAAATGTTGACCTATTGGGTCAATGTGTTGGTTATTGGAAAAATAATTGACCATTTTGACCAAAGTTGACCATTTGGTCAAAAGTAGACCTATTGGGTCTATGGGTGGTCTTTAGGTCAAAAATTGATTATTTGGACCAAGATTGACTTTTTGGTCAAAAGTTGACCTATTTGGTGAATGGGTTTGTCATTGGGTCAAGGATTGGCCATTTTGACAAAAATTAACTTTTTGGTCAGAGATCGACTTATTGGGTTAATAATTGGTCATTAGGTTAAAAATTGACTATTTTAACCAAAATTGAATTTTTTGTCAAAAGTTAACCCATTTGGTTAACGGGGGGTTCATCTGGTCAGAAATTGACCATTTTGACAAAAGATGAAACTTTGGTCATAAGTTAACCTATTTTGACCCAAATTGAATTTTTTACCAAAGTTGACTTTTTGGTCAAAAGTTGACTCTTTGGGTCAAGGATTGACCATTTTGACCAAAGTTGACTTTTTGGTTAGAGATTGACTTATTAGGTTAATAATTGGTCATTAGGTCAAAAATTGACATTTTTGACCAAAATCGAATTTTTACTGAAGAAGACCATTTTTACTGAAGATGACTCTTTGGTCAAAAGTTGATATATTGGGTCAATGGAATTGTCATTAGGTATAATATTGACCATTTTGACTAAAATTGACTTTTCGGTAAAAAGTTGACCTATTGGTTCAATAGGTGGTCATTGGGTCAAGGATTAACCATTTTGACCAAGGTTGACTTTTTGGTCAGAAATTGACTTTTTGGGTAAATAATTGGTCATTAGGTGAAAAATTGACTATTTTAACTAAAATTGAATTTTTGGTCAAAAGTTAACTTATTGGGTCAACGGGGTGGTCATTGGGTCAGAAATTGAGCATTTTGACGAAAGATGAAGTTTTGGTCAAAAGTTGACCTATTTTGACCAAAATTTAATTTTTGGTCAAAAGTTAACCCATTGGGTCAATGGGGTGGTCATTGGGTCATAAATTGACCATTTTGACCTAAGTTGACTTTTTGGTCAAAAGTTGACTTATTTGTTCAATGAGTTGGTAATTGGGTCAAGAATTGACCATTTTGACCGAAGATCCCTTTTTGGTCAAAAGTTGATCTATTGGGTCAATGGGTTGGTCATTGGGTCAAAAATTGACCATTTTGACCAAAGTTAACATTTTAGTTAAAAGTTGACCTATTGGGTCAATGGGTGATCATTAGGTAAAAAATTGACTATTTTGACCAAAATTGACTTTTTGGTCAAACTTGACCTATTCGGTCAATGGGTTTGTCATTGGGTCAAGGATTGACCATTTTGACCAAAGTTGACTTTTTAGTCAGAGATTGACTTATTGAAGCAATAATTGGTCATTAGGTCAAAAATTGATTATTTTGACCAAAATTGAATTTTTGGTCAAAAGTTATTACATTGGGTCAACGGTGTGATCATTGGGTCAAAAATTGACCATTTTGACCAAAGATGACTTTTTTGTCAAGCGTTGACCTATTTTGACCAAAATTGAACTTTCGACTAAAAGTTAACCTATCGGTCAACGGAGTGTCATCGGGTCGAATCGACCATTTCGACCAAAGTCGACTTTTTGGTCAAAAGTTAACTCTATTTGGTATATGAGTTGGTAATTAGGTCAAGAATCGACTCATTTTGAACAAAGATGAATTTTTGGTCAAAATTTGACCTATCAAGTCAATGGGTTGGTCATTGGGTCAAAAATTGACCATTTTGACTAAAGTCGACTTTTTGGTCAAAAGTTGACCAATTGGGTCAATGGGTGGTCTTTAGGTCAAAAATCGACTATTTTGAACAAAATTGATTTTTGGTCAAAAGTCGACCTATCGGGTCAAAGAGCTCATTATCGGGTCAAGGATTCACCATTTCGACCAAAGTCGACTTTTGGTCGAGATCGACTTATTGGGTCAAGAATCGGTCATTAGGTCAAAATTAATTTTTTCGACAAAAATTAAAGTTTTGGTCAAAAGTTAACCTAATGGGTCAACGGGTCAGTTATTGGGTCGAAATCGACCATTTGGTCCAAAGTTGAGTTTTTGGTCAAAGGTTGACCTATTTGGCCAATGAATTGGTAATTGGGTCAAGAATTGACCAATTTGACCAAAGATGACTTCTTAGTCAAAAGTTGATCTATTGGGTCAATGGGTTTGTCATTGAATAAAAAATTGACCATTTTGACCAAAGTTGAGTTTTTGGTCAAAAGTTAACCTATTAGGTCAATGGGTGGTCATTAGGTAGAAAATTGACTATTTTGACCAAAATTGACTTTTTGGTCAAAAGTTGACTTATTGGGTTAGTGGGTTTGTCATTGATCAAGGATTGAACATTTTGACCAAAGTTGACTTTTTGGTCTGAGATTGACTTATTGGGTCAATAATTGGTCAATAATTTAAAAATTGACTATTTTGACCAAAATTGACTTTTTGGTCAAAAGTCGAACTATTAGGTCAATGGGTCGGTCATCGGGTTAAGGATCGATCATTTTGACCAAAGTTGACTTTTTGGTCAAAAGTCGACCTATTGGGTTAATTGGTTGGTCATCGGGTCAAGGATTGACCATTTTGACCAAAGTTGACTTTTTGGTCAAAGATTGGGTTACTTGGTCAATAATTGGTCATAAGTCAAAAATTGACTATTTTGACAAAAATTGACTTTTTGGTCAAAAGTTGACCTATTGGGTCAATGTGTTTGTCGTTGGGTCAAGGATTGACGATTCTGACCAAAGTTGACTTTTTTGTTAGAGAATGAATTATTAGGTCAATAATTGGTCATTAGGTCAAAAATTGACTATTTTGACTAAAATTGAACTTTTTGTCAAAAGTAAACCCATTGGATCAAAGGAGTGGTCACTGGGTTAGAAATTGACCATTTTGACCAAAGATGACTTTTTGGTCAAAAGTTGACCTATTTTGACCAAAATTAAATTTTTGGTTAAAAGTTAACCCATTGGGTGAACGGGGGTGGTCATTGGTTTAGAATTTATCCATTTTGACCAAAGTTGACTTTTTGGTCAAAAGTTGACCTATTTGGTAAATGAGTTGGTATTTAGTCAAGAAATGACCATTTTTAATGAAGATGACTTTTTGGTCAAAAGTTGATCTATTGGGTCAATGGGTTTGTCATTGGGTAAAAAATTTACCATTTTGACGAAAGTTGACTTTTTGGTCAAAAGTTGACCTATAATGGGTGGTCATTAGGTCAAAAATTGATTATTTTGACCAAAATTGATTTTTTTGTCAAAGTTGACTTATTAAGTCAATGGGTTTGTCATTGGGTCAATGATTCACCACTTTCACCAAAGTTGACTTTTTTGTCAGAGATTGACTTATGGGGTCAATAATTGGACATTAGGTCAAAAATTGACTTTTTTGACTAAAATTGAATTTTTGGTGAAAAGTTATCCTAATGGGTCATGTGAGTGGTCATTGGGTCAGAAATTGACCATTTTGACCAAACTTGACTTTTTGGTCAAAAGTTGACCAATTTGGCCAATGAGTTGTTAATTATGTCAAGAACTAACCGGTTTGATCAAAGATGACTTTTAAGTCAAAATTTGACCAATTTTGTCAATGGGTTGATCATTGGTTAAAAAATTAACCATTTTGACCAAAGTTGACTTTTTGGTCAAAAGCTAATCTACTGGGTCATTGGGTGGTCATTAGGTCAAAAATTGTCCATTTTGAACAAAGATGAAATTTTGGTCAAAATTTGACCTATTTGGTTAATGGGTTGGTCATTGGGTCAAACATTGATCATTTTGACCAAGTTGACTTTTGGTCAAAAGTTGACCTATTGGGTTAATGAGTGGTCATTAGGTCAAAAATTGTTTATTTTGACTGAAATTAATTTTTTGGTCACAAGTTGACCTATTGGCTTAATGGGTTTGTCATTGGGTCAAGGATTCACCATTTTGACCAAAGTTCACTTTTTGGTCAGAAAATGACTTATTGGATCAAGAATTGGTCATTAGGTGAAAATTTGACTTTTTTGACTAAAATTGAATTTTTGGTCGAAAGTTAACCAAATGGGTCAACGGGGTGGTCAATGGGCCAGAAATTAACCATTTTGACTAAAGTTGACTTTTTGGTCAAAAGTTGACCTATTTAGTCAAGGATTGACCATTTTGACCAAAGTTGACTTTTTGGTCAGAGATTAACTTATTGTGTTTATAATTGGTCATTAGTTCAAAAATTGACTTTTTTACCGAAATTGAATTTTTTGTCTAAAGTTAACCCATTGGGTGAATGGGGTGGTCATTGGGTCAGAAATTGTCCATTTTGACCAAAGTTGACCTATTTGGTAAATGAGTTAGTAATTGGTCAAGAATTGACCATTTTAACCAAAGATGATTTTTTGGTCAAAAGTTGATATATTGGGTCAATGGGTTTATCATCGGAGTCAAAATCGACCATTTCGACCAAAGTCGAATTTTTGTCAAAAGTCGACCTATCGAGTCAATAGGTAGTCATCAGGTCAAAATCGACTATTTTGACTAAAATCGACTTTTTGGTAAAAAGTCGACTATCGAGTCAATGGGTTTATCATCGGGTCAAGGATCGACCATTTCGACCAAAGTCGACTTTTTGGTCAGAGATCGACTTATCGGGTCAATAATCGGTCATAAGGTGAAAATTGATTATTTCGACCAAAATCGAATTTTGGGTCAAAAGTTAACGCCATCGGGTCAATAGTGTGGTCATTGGTCGAAATTGACCATTTTGACGAAAGATGAATTTTTGCTTAAAAGATGACCTATTTTGACCAAAATTGAATTTTTGGTCAAAAGTTGATATATTTGGTCAAAGGGTTTGTCATTGGGTCAAAAATTGACCGTTTTGACCAAAGTTGACTTTTTGGTCAAAAGTCGATCTATCAGGTCAATGGGTGGTCATTAAGTCAAAAATTGACTATTTTGACCAAAATCGATTTTTGACTCAAAATTCGACTATATTTGATCAATTCATTTCGACTAAAGTCGATATTCGGTCAAGAGATCGACTTATTAGGTCAATAATTTGTCATTAGGTCAAAAATTGACTATTTCGACCAAAATTGACTTTTGGTCAAAAGTCGACAGATCGTAATGGGTCAAGGATTAACCATTTCGACCAAAGCTCGACTTTTTCGTCAGATTGTCTTATTGGGTCAATAATTGCTCATTATGTTAAAAATTGACTATTTTGATCAAAATCGACTTTTGGTCAAAAGTTAACCTATTGGGTCAACGGGGGTCATTGGTAAGAATTGACCATTTTGACCAAAGTCGACTTTTTGGTCATAAGTTGACTATTTTGATCAAAATTGATTTTTGTCAAAGTTAACCCATTGGGTGAACGGGTGGTCATTAGGTCAGAAATCGATCAATTTTGACTAAAGTTGACTTTTTGATCAAATGTTGACCTATTTGGTAAATGTGTTTGTAATTGGGTCAATAATTGACCATTTTTACTGAAGATAACTTTTTGGTCAAAAGTTGATATATTGGGTCAATGGGTTTGTCATTAGGTCAAAAATTGACCATTTTGACCAAAGTTGAATTTTTTGGTCAAAAGTTGACCTATCGGGTCAATAAGTGGTCATTAGGTCAAAAATTGACTATTTCGACTAAAATTGATTTTTTGAGTCAAAAGTTGACATATTGGGTCAATGGGTTTGTCATTGGGTTAAGGATTGACCATTTGACCAAAGTTGACTTTTTGGTTAGAGATTGACTTAATGGGTCAATAATTGGACATTAGGTGAAAAATAGACTATTTTGACCAGAATCGAATTTTTATTCAAAAGTTAACCCATTGGGTCAACGGGGTTGTCATTGGTTATGAAATTAGTCATTTTTCCAAAAGATGAAATTTTGGTCAAAAATTGACTTTTTTGACCAAAACTGAATTTTTAGTCAAAAGATAACCCAATGGGTCAATGGAGTAGTCATTGGGTCATAAATTGACGATTTTGACCAAAGTTGACTTTTTGCTCAAAAGTTGACTTATTTGATCAATGAGTTGGTAATTGGGTCAAGAATTGACCATTTTGACCAAAGATGACTTTTGGTCAAAATTTTATCTATTGGGTCAATGGGAGTCATTAAGTCAAAAATCGACTATTTTCACCAAAATCGACTTTTGTGGTTAAAAGTCGACCTATTCTGGGTCAATGGGTTTATCATCGGGTCAAGGATCGACCATTTTGACCAAAGTCGACTTTTAGGTCGAGATCGACTTATCGGCTCAATAATTGGTCATTCGGTAAAAAATTAACTATTTTGACTAAAATTGAATTTTTTGTCAAAAGTTAACCCATTGTGTCAACGGATGGTCATTGGGTTAAAAATTGACCATTTCGACCAAAGTTAACTTTTTGGTCAAAAGTTGACCTATTTGGTCAATGAGTTAGTAATTTGGTCAAGAATTGACCATTTTGACCAAAGACGACGTTTTAGTCAAAATGTCGACCTATCGGGTCAATAGTCAGTTATCGAGTAAATAATCGACCATTTTGACTAAAGTCGACTTTTCGTCAAAATTATACATATCGGGTCTATGGGTGGTCATTAGGTCAAAAATTCGATTATTTTGACCAAAATCGACTGTTTTGGTCAAAAGTCGACCTATCGGGTCAATGGGTTCGTTATCGGGTCAAGGATTGATCATTTCGACCAAAGTTAACTTTTCGGTCGTAGATCGACTTATTGGGTTAATAATTGGTCGTTAGGTCAAAAATTGACTATTTTAACCAAAATTGAATTTTTGGTCAAAAGTTAACCCATTTGGATAACGGGGGGTTCATTGGGTCAGAAATTGACCATTTTGACAAAAGATAAATTTTTGGTCATAAGTTAACCTATTTTGACCCAAATTGAATTTTTGGTTAAAAGTTAACCCATTGGTGGATGGGGTGGTCATTGGGTCAAAAATTGTTCATTTTGACCAAAGTTGACTTTTTGGTCAAAAGCTAACTTATTTGGTAAATGAGTTGGTAATTGGGTCAAGAATTGACCATTTTGACCGAAGATGACTTTTTGGTCAAAAGTTAATATATTGGGTCAATGGGTTTGTCATTGGGTCAAAAATTGACCATTTTGACCAAAGTTGACTTTTTGGTCAAAAGTTGAGCTATTGGGTCAATGGGCTGGTCATTAGTCGAAAATCGATTATTTCGACTAAAATCGACTTTTTTGGTCAAAAGTCGACCTATCGGGTCAATGAGTTCGTCATTGGATCAAGGATTAACTATTTCGACCAAAGTCGACTTATTGGTCAGAAATCGACTTATCAAGTCAATAATCGGTCATTAGGTCAAAATCGATCTATTTTGACCAAAATTGAATTTCTTGGTCAAAAGTTAACTCATTGGGTCAACGGGTTGATCATTGGGTCGAAAGTCGACCATTTTGACGAATACGATGAATATTATTGGTCAAAAATTGACCTATTTTGACCAAAATGAATTTTTGGTCAAAAGTTAACCCATTGGGTCAACGTGGTGGTCATTGGTTCAGAAATTGACCATTTTGACCAAAGTTGACCTATTTGGTCAATGAGTAAAAAAATTGGGTCAAGAATTGACCATTTTGACCGAGGATCACTTTTTGGTCAAAAGTTGATCTATTGGGGGTCAAAAATTGATTATTTTGACCAAAGATAACTTTTAGGTCAAAAGTTGACCTTTTGAGTCAATGGGTGGTCATTAGGTCAGAAAATTGACTATGTTGACCAAAATTGACTTTTTGGTCAAAGTTGACCTATTGGGTCAATGGGTTCATTATTCGGGTCAAGGATCGACCATTTCGACCAAAGTCGACTTTTTGGTCGAGATCGACTTATCGGGTCAATAATCGGTCATTAGGTCAAAAATCGACTATTTTGGCCGAAAATCGAATTTTTGGTCAAAAGTTAACCCATTAGATCAACGGGTTCGTCATTGGGTCGAGAATCGACCATTTCGACCAAAGTCGACTTTTTGGTCAAAAGTCGACCTATTTGGTGAACGAGTCGGAAATCTGGGTCAAGAATCGACCATTTCGACTAAAGACGACTTTTTAGTCAAAAGTCGATCTATTAGGGTCATGGGTCAGTCATTAGGTAAAAATCGACCATTTCGACCAAAGTTAACTTTTTAGTCAAAAGTCGACCTATTGGGTCAATGGGCGTCATTAGGTCAAAATCGACTATTTCGACCAAAATCGTACTTTTTGGTCAAAAGTCGACTCGATCTGGGTTAACTGATCGACCATTTTGACCAAAGTTGACTTTTTGGTCACAAAGTCGACTTATCAAGTCAATAATCGACATTATGTCAAAATCGACTTTCTTTACCAAAATCGACATTTTTGATCGAAGAATCGACTATTTTGACTCGAAGATCGACTTTTCGTCAAAAAGTCGATCATATCGGGTCAATGGATCGTCATTGGGTCAAATATCGACCATTTTAACCAAAGTCGACTTTTTGGTCAAAAGTCGACCTATTGGGTCAATAGGTCGTCATTAGGTCAAAAATCGACTATTTCGACTAAAATCGACTTTCTGAGTCAAAAGTCGATCTATTGAGTCAATAGTTCGTCATTGGGTCAAGGATCGACCATTTTGACCAAAGATGACTTTTTGGTCAAAAATCGATCTATCGGGTTAATGGGCTGGTCATCGTGTCAAAATCGATCATTTTCACCAAAGTTAACTTTTTGGTCAAAAGTCGACTTATCAGTCAATGAGTTGTCATTAGGTCAAAATTGACTTATTTCGACCAAAATCGACTTTTTGGTCAAAAGTCGACTTATCGGGTCAATAAGCTCGTTATCGAGTCAAGGATCGACCATTTCGACCAAAGTTGACTTTTCGGTCGAGATCGACTTATCGAGTCAATAATCGAGTCATTAGGTCAAAATCGACTATTTTGACCAAAGTCGACATTTTTGGTCAAAGTTTGACCTATCAGGTCAATGAGCTCATTATCAGTGTTGAAATCGATCATTTTGACCAAAGTCGACTTTTTTGTCAAAAGTCGACCTATTTGGTCAATGAGTTGGTAATTGGGTCAAGAATTGCCATTTTGATCAAAGATGACCATTTTCACCAAAGATTTGACCATTTTCACAGATGACGTTTTATCAAAAGTCGACCTATTGGGTCAATAGTTCGGTCATTGGGTCAAAATAACCTTTTTGTACCAAAGTTGACTTTTTCGACCAAAAGTCGACCATAAGTGTTTGCGGTGGTCATTTGGTCAAAAATTCGACCTAATCGACTTTTTGGCCAAAAGTTGACTTATCGGCTCAATCGAGTGGTCTTTAATTAAAAATTGACTATTTTGACCAAAATTTACATTTTGGTCAAAAGTTGACCTATTGGGTCAATGGGTTTGTCATTGGGTCAAGGATTGACCATTTTGACTAAAGTTTACTTTTTGGTAAGAGATTAACTTTTTGGGTCCATAATTGGTCATTAGGTCAAAAATTGACTATTTTGACCAAAATTGAATTTTTGGTCAAAAGTTAACCTATTGGGTCAATGGGGTGGTCATTGGGTCAGAAATTGACCATTTTTACCAAAGATGACTTTTTGGTCAAAAGTTGATCTATAGGGTCAATGGGTTGGTCATTAGGTCAAAAATTGACCATTTTTACCAAAGTCGACTTTTGGTCAAAAGTCGACCTATCGGGTCAATGGGTGATCATTAGGTCAAAATCGACTATTTCGACCAAAATCGACTTTTGGTCCAAAGTCGACTCTATCGAGTAAATGGGTTCGTCATCGGGTCAAGGATCGACCATTTTGACCAAAGTCGACTTTTCGGTCGAGATCGACTTATCGAGTTAATAATTGGTCATTAGGTCAAGAATTGACAATTTTGGCTGAAATTGAATTTTTGATCAAAAGTTAACCCATTGGGCAACGGATTTGTCATTGGGTCAGAAATTGACCATTTTGACCAAAGTTGATTTTTTGGTCAAAAGTTGACCTATTTTGGCCAATGAGTTGGTAATTGGGTCAAGAATTGACCATTTTGACCAAAGATGACCATTTTCACAAAAGATGACGTTTTAGTCAAAAGTTGACCTATTTGGTCAATGTCTTGGTCATTGGGTAAAAAATAAAAATTTTTTTACTAAAGTTGACTTTTTCGTCAAAAGTTGACTAATAGGGTCTATGAGTGGTCATTAGGTCAAAAATCGACTATGTTCGACCAAAATCGACTTTTTGGTCAAAAGTCGATCTATTAGGTCAATGGGTCAGTCATATCGGTCAAAGATTGACCATTTTGACCAAAGATTAACTTTTTGGTCGAAGATCGACTTATTGGGTCAATAATTGGTCATTAATTAAAAAATCGACTATTTCTGACCAAAATTTGACTTTTTTGATCAAAAGTTCGACCTATTAGGCTAAAGGGTCGGTCATCGGGTCAAGGATCGATCATTTTGTACCAAAGTCGACATTTTTGGTCAAAAGTTGACCTATTGGGTCAATGGGTTCATCATTCGGTCAAGGATCGACCATTTCAACCAAAGTCGACTTTTTGGTCAAAAGTCGACTTATTAGGTCAATGAGTGGTCATTAAGTCAAAAATCGACTATTTTGACCAAAATTGACTTTTTAGTCAAAAGTCGACTTATTGGGTCAATTGTTTGTCATTAGGGTCAAGGATTTGACAAATTTGACCAAAGTGGACTTTTTGGTCAGAGATTGACTTATTGGGTCAATAATTGGTCACTAGGTCAAAAATTGACTATTTGACCAAAATTAAATTTTTGGTCAAAAGTTAACCCATTTGGTCAACGGGGTGGTCATTGGTTCAGAAATTGATAATTTTTATTAAAGATGACTTTTTGGTCAAAAGTTGACCTATTTTGACCAAAATTGAATTGTTGGTCAAAAGTTAACCCATTGGGTCAACGGGGTCATCATTGGGTCAGAAATTGACCATTTTGATCAAAGTTGACTTTTTTGTCAAAAGTTGACCTATTTGGTCAATGAGTTGGTAATTGGGTCAAGAATTGACCATTTTAATCGAAGATGACTTTTTGGTCAAAAGTTGATCTATTGGGTCAATGTGTTGGTCGTTGGGTCAAAAATTGACCATTTTGACCAAAGTTGACTTTTTGGTCAAAAGTTGACCTAAAGGGTCAATGGGTGGTCATTATGTCAAAAATTCACTATTTTGACCAAGATTGACTTTTTGGTCAAAGGTTGACCTATTAGTTCAATGGGTTTGTCATTGGGTCAAGGATTCACCATTTCGACCAAAGTCGACTTTTTGGTCGAGATCGACTTATCTGGATCAATAATTGGTCATTAGGTCAAAAATTGACTTTTATAACTTACATTGAATTTTTGGTCAAAAGTTAACCAAATGGGTCATCGCGGTGGTCATTGGGTCACAAATTGACCATTTTGACCAAAGTTGACTTTTTGGTCAAAAGTTAACATATTTGGCCAATGAGTTGGTAATTGTGTCAAGAACTGACCATTTTAACCAAAGATGACTTTTAAGTCAAAATTTGACATTTTGGGTCACTGGGTTGGTCGTTGGTTAAAAAATTGACCATTTTGAGCAAAGTTGACTTCTTGGTCAAAAGTTGACCTATTGGGTCAATGGGTGGTCTTTATGTCAACAATTGACTACTTTGAACAAAATTTACTTTTTGGTCAAAAGTTGACCTATCGGGTCAATGGTTTGTCATTGGGTCAAGGATTGACCATTTTGACCAGAATTCACTTTTGATCAGAGATTGACTTAATGGGTCAATAATTGGTCAGTAATTCACTTATTAGGTCAACTTTGACCAAAATAGGTTCTATGTGTGGTCATTAGGTCAAAAATTTACTATTTTGTCCAACATTGACTTTTTGGTCAAAAGTTGACCTATTGTGTCTATGGTTGGTCATTACGTCAAAAATTTACTATTTTGTCCAAAATTGACGTTTTGGTCAAAAGTTGACCTATCGGGTTAGTCCTCGATCCAATGACAACTCATTGATCTAATAGTCAACCTTTGACCCAAAAATCAATTTCTGTCAAAATAGTAAATTTTTGACCTTATGATCACCTATCGATCTAACGATTATCTTTTGACAATAATTGGTCATTTAGGTCAAAAATTGATTATTTTGACAAAGATTGACTTTTTGGTCAAAACTTGATCTATTGGGTCAATGGGTCTCATTAAGTTAAAAATTGACTATTTTGACAAAAAAATTACTTTTTGGTCAAAAGATGACCTATTGGGTCAAAGGGTTTGTCATTGGGTGTCAAGGATTGACCATTTTGACGAAAGTTGACTTTTTGGTCAGAGATTAACTTGTTGGGTCAATAATTGGTCATTAGGTCAAAAATTGACTATTTTGACTAAAATTGAACTTTTTGTCAAAAGTAAACCCATTGGGTCAAAGGAGTGGTCACTAGGTTAGAAATTGACCATTTTGACCAAAGATGACTTTTTGGTCAAAAGTTGAACTATTTTGATCAAAATTAAATTTTTGGTTAAAAGTTAACCCATCGGGTGAACGGGGTGGTCATTGGGTTAGAATTTATCCATTTTGTCTAAAGTTGACTTTTTGGTCAAAAGTTGACCTATTTGGTAAATGAGTTGGTAATTGGGTCAAGAATTGATCATTTTTACTGAAGATGACTTTTTGGTCAAAATTGATATATTGGGTCAATGGGTTTGTCATTGGGTAAAAAATTGTCCATTTTGACCAAAGATGACTTTTTAGTGAAAGGTTGACCTATTGGGTCAATGGTCTGTCATCAGGTAAAATCGACCATATTTAACCAAAGTCGACTTTTGGTCAAAAGTTGCCCTATTGGGTCAATGGGTGGTCATTAGATTAAAAATTGACTATTTTGACTAAAATTGACTTTTTGGTAAAAAGTTGACCTATTGGGTCAATGGGTTTGTCATTAGGTTAAGGAATGACAATTTTGATCAAAGTTGACTTTTTGGTCAGAGATTTACTTTTTGAGTCAATAATTGGTCATTAGGTGAAAAATTGACAAGTTTGACCAAAATTGAATTTTTGATCAAAAGTTAACCCATTGGGTCAATGGGGTGGTCATTGGGTCAGAAATTTACCATTTTGACGAAAGATGAACTTTTGCTTAAAAGATGACCTATTTTCAATTGAATTTTCGGTCAAAAGTTAATCTATTGGGTCAACAGGGTGGTCATTGGGTCAGAAATTAACCATTTTGACCAAAGTTGACTTTTTGGTCAAAAGTTGACCTATTTGGTCAATGAGTTGGTAATTGGGTGAAGAATTGACCATTTTAAACAAAGATAAATTTTTGGTCAAAATTTGACCTATTGGGTTAATGGGTTGGTCATTGCGTCAAAAATTGACCATTTTGACCAAAGTTGACTTTTTGGTCAAAAGTTGACCTATTGGGTTAATGTGTGGTCATTAGGACAAAAATGATTATATTGACTGAAATTGATTTTTTGGTCAAAAGTTGACCTATTGGCTTAATGGGATTGTCATTGGGTCAAAGATTCACCATTTTGAGCAAAGTTGACTTTTTGGTCAGAGATTGACTTATTGGGTCAAGAATTGGTCATTAGGTCAAAAATTGATTTTTTTTACTAAAATTGAATTTTTGGTCAAAAGTTAACCCAATCGGGTCAACGGGGTGGTCAATGGGTCGAAATCGACCATTTTGACCAAAGTCGACTTTTTGGTTAAAAGTTTACCTATTCGGCCAATGAGTTGGTAATTGGGTCAAGAATCGACCACTTCGACCAAAGATGACTTTTTAGTCAAAATTCGACCTTTAAGTTGGTCATCGGGTCAAAAATCGACCATTTCGACCAAAGTCGATTTTTTGTCAAAAGTTAACCTATTGGGTCAATGAGTGCTCATTAGGTAAAAAATTGACTATTTTGACCAAAATTGACTTTTTGGTCAAAAGTTGACCTATTTGGTCAAGGATTAACCATTTTGACCAAAGTTGACTTTTTGGTCAGAGATTGACTTATTGTGTTCATAATTGTTCATTAGGTCAAAAATTGACTTTTTTAACCAAAATTGATTTTTTAGTCAAAAGCTAACCCAATGGGTCAACGGGATTGTCATTGGGTCAGAAATTGACCATTTGGACCAAAGTTGAGTTTTTGGTTAAAGGTTGACATATTTGGCCAATGAGATGATAATTGGGTCAAGAATGGTCCATTTTGACCATTAATGACTTTTTGGTCAAAATTTGATCTATTGGGTCAATGGATTGGTCATTGGATCAAAAATTGACCATTTTGACCAAAGTTGAATTTTTGGTCAAAAGTTGACCTATTAGGTCAAGGGTGGCCATTAGGTCAAAAATCGACTATTTTGACCAAAATCGACTTTTTAGTCAAAAGTTAACTTATCGGGTCATGGGCTTGTCATCGAGTCAAGGATCGACCATTTTGACCAAAGCTGACTTTTTGGTCCGTGATTGACTTATCGGTCAATAATCGGTCAATAATTAAAAAATCGACTTTTTTGACCAAAATCGACTTTTTCATCAAAAGTCGACATATGAGGTCAATGGGTCAGTCATCGGGTCAAGGATCGATCAATTGACCAAAGTTGACTTTTTGGTCAAAAGTCGATCTATCGGGTCAGCGGGTCAGTCATTGGGTCAAGGATTAACCATTCTGACCAAAGTTGACTTTTTGGTAAGAGATTGGCTTATTAGTTCAATAATTGGTCATTAAGTCAAAAATTGACTAGTTTGACAAAAATTGACTTTTTGGTCAAAAGTTCACGTATTGGGTCATCGGGTCAAGGATTAAACATTCTTGATCAAAGTCGACTTTTGGTCGAAGATTGTCTTATTGGTTCAATAATTGGTCATTAGGTCAAAAATTAACTATTTTGATCAAAATTGCATTTTTTGGTCAAAAGTTAATCCATTGGGTTAACGGGGGGGGATCAATGGGTCAGAAATTGACCATTTTTACCAAAGATGACTTTTTGGTCATAAGTTGACCTATTTTGACCAAAATTAAATTTTTGGTTAAAATTTAACCTATCGAGTGAACGAGGCGATCATCGGGTCGAAATTGTCTATTTTGACCAACGATGACTTTTTGGTCAAAAGTCGATATATTGGGTCAATGGGTTGGTCATTGGGTCAAAAATTGACCATTTTGACCAAAGTTGACTTTTGGTCAAAAGTTGACCTATTGGGTCAATGGGTGATCATTAGGTCAAAAATTGACTATTTTGACTAAAATTGACTTTTTGGTCAAAAGTCGACTTATTTGGTCAATGGGTTCGTTATCGGGTCAATGATCGACCATTTCGACCAAAGTCGACTTTTGGTCGAGATCGACTTATTGGGTCAATAATCGGACATTAGGTGAAAAATCGAACTATTTCGACCAAAATCGAATTTTTTGTCAAAAGTTTACCCATCGGGTTAACGGGTCAGTCATTGGCGTCGAAATCGCCATTTCGACTAAAGATGATTTTTTGGTCAAAAATTGACTTTTTCGACCAAAATCGAATTTTTAGTCAAAAGTTAACCCAATGGGTCAACGCTGGTCATTGGGTCATAATCGACCATTTCGACCAAAGTTGACTTTTTAGTTAAAAGTCGATTTATTTGGTCAATGAGTTGGTAATTAGGTCAAGAATTGACCATTTTGTCCAAAGATGACCTTTTGGTCAAAAGTTGATCTATTGGGTCAATGGGAGGTCATAAGGTCAAAAATTGAATATTTTGACCAAAATTGACTTTGTGGTCAAAAGTTGACCTATTGGGTCAATGGGTTTATCATTGGTTCAAGGATTGACCATTTTGACCAAAGTTAACTTTTAGGTCAGAGATCGACTTATTGGGTCAACAATTGGTCATTAGGTCAAAAATCGACTATTTTGACTATAATTAAATTTTTTTGTCAAAAGTTAACCCATTGTATCAACAGGGTGCTCATTGGGTCAAAAATTGACATTTTCGACCAAAGTTGACTTTTTGGTCAAAAGTTGACCTATTTGGTCAATGAGTTGGTAATTGGGTCAAGAATTGATCATTTTGACCAAAGAATACGTTTTAGTCAAATGTTGACCTATTGGGTCAATGTGTTGGTTATTGGGAAAATAATTGACCATTTTGACCAAAGTTGACTTTTTGGTCAAAAGTAGACCTATTGGGTCTATGGGTGGTCATTAGGTCAAAAATTGATTTTTTGGACCAAGATTTGGTCAAAAGTTGACCTATTTGGTGAATGGGTTTGTCATTGGGTCAAGGATTGGCCATTTTGACAAAAATTAACTTTTTGGTCAGGGATCGACTTATTGGGTTAATAATTGGTCATTAGGTTAAAAATCGACTCATTTTATCCAAAATTGAATTTTTTGTCAAAAGTTAACCCATTTGGTTAATCGGGGGTTCAACTCGGTCGAAATCGACCATTTTGACAAAAGATTGAATTTTTGGTCATAAGTTAACCTATTTCGACTCCAAATCGAATTTTCGACCAAAGTCAATTTTTTGGTCAAAAGTCGACTCCGTTCGGGTCAAGGATAGACCATTTTGACCAAAGTTGACTTTTTGGTCAGAGATTGACTTATTAGGTTAATAATTGGTCATTAGGTCAAAAATTGACATTTTTGACCAAAATCGAATTTTTACTGAAGAAGACCATTTTTACTGAAGATGACTCTTTGGTCAAAAGTTGATATATTGGGTTAATGGAATTGTCATTGGGTATAATATTGACCATTTTGACTAAAATTGACTTTTCGGTAAAAAGTTGATCTATTGGGTCAATAGGTCATTGGGTCAAGAATTGACCATTTTGACCAAAGTTGACTTTTTAGTCAGAAATTGACTTTTTGGGTAAATAATTGGTCATTAGGTGAAAAATTGACTATTTTAACTAAAATTGAATTTTTGGTCAAAAGTTAACCCATTGGGTCAACGGTGTGGTCATTGGGTCAGAAATTGACCATTTTGACGAAAGATGAAGTTTTGGTCAAAAGTTGACCTATTTTGACCAAAATTTAATTTTTGCTCAAAAGTTAACCCATTGAGTCAATGGGGTGGTCATTGGGTCAGAAATTGACCATTTTGACCTAAGTTGACTTTTCGGTCAAAAGTTGACTTATTTGTTCAATGAGTCTGGTAATCGGGTCAAGAATCGACCATTTCGACCGAAGATCCTTTTTGGTCAAAGTTGATCTATCGGGTCAATGGGTTGGTCATCGGGTCAAAATTGACCATTTTGACCAAAGTTAACTTTTTGGTCAAAAGTCGACCTATCGGGTCAATGGGTGATCATTAGGTAAAAAATCGACTACTTCGACCAAAATCGATTTTTTGTCAAAGTCGACCTATTCGGTCAATGGGTTTGTCATTGGGTCAAGGATTGACCATTTTGACCAAAGTTGACTTTTTAGTCAGAGATTGACTTATTGGGGCAATAATTGGTCATTGGGTCAAAAATTGACAATTTTGACTAAAATTGAATTTTTGGTCAAAAGTGATTACATTGGGTCAACGGTGTGATCATTGGGTCAGAAATTGACCATTTTGACCAAAGATGACTTTTTGGTCAAGCGTTGACCTATTTTGACCAAAATTGAACTTCCGGTCAAAAGTTAACCTTTTGGGTCAACGGGGCGGTCAATGGGTCAGAAACTGACCATTTTGACCAAAGTTGACTTTTTGGTCAAAAGTTGACCTATTTGGTATATGAGTTGGTAATTAGGTCAAGAATTAACCATTTTGAACAAAGATGAATTTTTGGTCAAAATTTGACCTATTGGGTTAATGGGTTGGTCATTGTGTCAAAAATTGACCATTTTGACCAAAGTTGACTTTTTGGTCAAAAGTTGACCTATTGGGTCAATGGGTGGTCATTAAGTCAAAAATTGACTATTTTGACCAAAATTGATTTTTTGGTCAAAAGTTGACCTATTGGGTTAAAGGGTTTTTCATTGGGTCAAGGACTCACCATTTTGACCAAAGTTGACTTTTTGGTCAGAGATTGACTTATTGGGTCAAGAATTGGTCATTAGGTCAAAAATTAATTTTTTTAACAAAAATTAAATTTTTAGTCAAAAGTTAACCCTATGGGTCAACAGGGTTGTCATTGGGTGAGAAATTGACCATTTGGTCCAAAGTTGAGTTTTTGGTCAGAGGTTGACCTATTTGGCCAATGAGTTGGTAATTGGGTCAAGAATTGACCAATTTGACCAAAGATGACTTCTTAGTCAAAAGTTGATCTATTGGGTCTATGGGTTTTTCATTGGATAAAAAATTGACCATTTTGACCAAAGTTGAGTTTTTGGTCAAAAGTTGACCTATTAGGTCAATTGGTGGTCATTAGGTAGAAAATTGACTATTTTGACCAAAATTGACTTTTTGGTCAAAAGTCGACTTGTCAGGTTAGTGGGCTTGTCATTGATCAAGGATCTGAATATTTTGACCAAAGTTGACTTTTTTGGTCCGGAATTGGCTTACTGGGTCAATAATCGGTCAATAATTTAAAAATTGATTTATTTTGACCAAAATTGATTTTTGGTCAAAAGTCGATCTATTAGGCCAATGGGTCGATCATTGAGTTAAGGATTTATCATTTCTGACCAAAGTTCACTTTTTGGTCAAAAGTTGACTCTATTGGGTTAATGGGCCAGGTCATTGGGTCATGGATCGACTCATTTTGACCAAAAGTCGATCTTTTGGTCAATGATTGGCTTACTTGGTCAATAATTGGTCATTAAGTCAAAAATTAACTATTTTGACAAAAATTGACTTTTTGGTCAAAAGTTGACCTATTGGGTCAATGGGTTTGTCGTTGGGTCAAGGATTGACCATTCTGACCAAAGTTGACTTTTTAGTTAAAGAATGAATTATTGGGTCAATAATTGGTCATTAGGTCAAAAATTGACTGTTTCGACCAAAATTGAATTTTTGGTCAAAAGTTAATCCATTAGGTCAATGGCGTGGTCATTGGGTCAGAAATTGTCCATTTTGACCAAAGATGACTTTTTGGTCAAAAGTTGACCTGTTTTGACCAAAATTGAATTTTGGTCAAAAGTTAACCCATCGGGTGAACCGGGGGGGGTCATCGGGTCGAAATTGTCCATTGTCACCAAAGTTGACTTTTTGGTCAAAAGTTGACATATTTGGTAAATGAGTTGGTATTTGGTCAAGAAATGACCATTTTTAATGAAGATGACTTTTTGTTCAAAAGTTGATCTATTGGGTCAATGGGTCAGTCATTGGCAAAAAATTTACCATTTTCGACGAAAGTCGACTTTGGTCAAAAGTTGACCTATCGGGTCAATCGGTGGTCATTAGGTCAAAAATTGACTATTTTGACCAAAATTGATTTTTTTTTGTCAAAGTTGACCTATTAGGTCAATGGGTTTGTCATTGGGTTAAGGATTCACCACTTTCAACAAAGTTGACTTTTTGGTCAGAGATTGACTTATTGGGTCAAAAATTGGACATTAGGTCAAAAATTGACTTTTTTTATTAATATTGAATTTTTGGTGAAAAGTTAACCCAATGGGTCATCAGAGTGGTCATTGGGTCAGAAATTGACCATTTTGACCAAACTTGACTTTTTAGTCAAAAGTTGACCTATTTGGCCAATGAGTTGGAAATTATGTCAAGAACTGACCAGTTTGATCAAAGATGACTTTCAAGTCAAAATTTGACCTATTTGTCAATGGGTTGATCATTGGTTAAAAAATTGACAATTTTGACCAAGTTGACTTTTTGGTCAAATGCTAATCTACTGGGTCATTAGGTGGTCATTAGGTCAAAAATTGACCATTTTGAACAAAGATGAAATTTTGGTCAAAATTTGACCTATTGGTTTAATGGGTTGGTCATTGGGTCAAACATTGATCATTTTGACAAAGTTGATTTTTTGGTCAAAAGTTGACCTATTGGGTTAATGTGTGGTCATTAGGTCAAAAATTATTTATTTTGACTGAAATAGATTTTTTGGTCACAAGTTGACCTATTGGCTTAATGGGTTTGTCATTGGGTCAAGGATTCACCATTTTGACCAAAGTTGACTTTTTCGTCAGAAATTGATTTATTGGATCAAGAATTGGTCATTAGGTGAAAAATTGACTTTTTTTGACTAAAATTAAATTTTTGGTCGAAAGTTAACCAAATGGGTCAACGGGGTGGTCATTGGGCCAGAAATTAACTATTTTGACCAAAGTCGACTTTTTGGTCAAAAGTCGACTCTATTCGGTCAAGGATCGACCATTTCGACCAAAGTCGATTTTTGGTCGAGATTAACTTATTGCGTTTATAATTGGTCATTAGTTTAAAAATTGACTTTTTTACCGAAATTGAATTTTTTGTCAAAAGTTAACCCATTGGGTGAACGGGGTGGTCATTGGGTCAGAAATTGTCCATTTTGACCAAAGTTGACCTATTTAGTAAATGAGTTGGTAATTGGTCAAGAATTGACCATTTTAACTGAAGATGATTTTTTGGTCAAAAGTTGATATATTGGGTCAATGGGTTTATCATTGGGTCAAAAATTGACCAGTTTGAGCAAAGTTGAATTTTTGGTTAAAAGTTGACCGATTGAGTCAATGGGTGTTCATTAGGTCAAAATTGAATATTTTGACTAAAATTGACGTTTTGGTAAAAAGTTGACTTATTGGGTCAAAGTGTTTGTCACTGGGTCAAGGATTGACCATTTTGACCAAAGTTGACTTTTTGGTCAGAGATTGACTTATTGGGTCAATAATTGGTCATAAGTTGAAAAATTGACCATTTTGACCAAAATTGAATTTTGGGTCAAAAGTTAACCCATTGGGTCAATGGGGTGGTCATTGGGTCAGAAATTGACCATTTTGACGAAAGATGAATTTTTGCTTAAAAGATGACCTATTTTGACCAAAATTGAATTTTTGGCCAAAGGTTAACCCATTAGGTCAACGGGGTGGTCATTGGGTCAGAAATTGACCATTTTGACCAAAGTTGACTTTTTGGTCAAAAGTTAACCTATTTGGTCAATGAATTGGTAATTGGGTCAAGAATTGACAATTTTGACCAAAGATGACGTTTTAGTCAAAGTTGACCTATTAGGTCTATGAGTTAGTCATCGGGTAAAAAATTGACCATTTTGACCAAAGTTGACTTTTTGGTCAGAGATTGACTTATTGGGTCAATAATTGGTCACTAATTCAAAAATTGATTATTTTGACCAAAATTGACTTTTTGGTCAAAACTTTACTTATTTGGTCAATGAGTTGGTAACTGGGTCAAGGATTGACCATTGACTAAGGTTGACTTTGTGGACAAAGATTGGCTTACTGGGTCAATAATTGGTCATTAGGTCAAAAATTGACTATTTTGACAAAAATTGACTATTTTGACAAAAATTGACTATTTTGACAAAAATTGACTTTTTGGTTAAAAGTTAATCTATTGGGTCAATGGGTGGTCATTAAGTCAAAAATGGACTATTTTGATGAATTTTTTGTCAAAAGTTAACCCATTGGGTCAATGGAGTGGTCATTGGGTCAGAAATTGACCATTTTGACCACAGATTACTTTTTGGTCAAACGTTGACCTATTTTGACCAAAATTGAATTTTTCGGTCAAAAGTTAACCTATTGGGTCAACGGGGTGGTCATTGGGTCAAAAATTAACCATTTTGACCAAAGTTGACTTTTTATTCAAAAGTTGACCTATTGGGTCAATGGGTTTGTCATTGGGTCAAGGATTCACCATTTTGACCAAAGTTGACTTTTTGGTCAGAGATTGACTTATTGGGTCAATAATTGGTTATTAGGTCAAAAATTGGCTTTTTTGACTAAAAATGAATTTTTGGTCAAAAGTTAACCCAATGGGTGAACGGGGTGGTCATTGGATCAGAAATTGACCATTTTGACCAAAGTTTACTTTTTGGTCAAGAGTTGACCTATTTGGCCATTGAGTTTAAAATTGGGTCAAGAACTGGCCATTTTGACCAAAGATGACTTTTTAGTCAAAAGTTAACCTATTGGGTCAATGGGTTGTTCATTGGGTAAAAAATTGACCATTTTGACCAAAGTTGACTTTTTGGTCAAAAGTTGACCTATTTAGGTCAATGAGTGCTCATTAGGTCAAAAATTAACTATTTTAACCAAAATTGAATTTTTGGTCAAAAGTTGACCTATTGGGTCAATGGGTTTGTTATTGGGTCAAGGATTGACCATTTTGACCAAAGTTGACTTTTTGGTCGAGATCGACTCTGTTACATAATTGGTCATTAGGTAAAAAATTGACTTTTTTGACCAAATATGAATTTTTAGTCAAAAGTAACCCAATGGGTCAACAGGGTTGTCATTGGGTCAGAAATTCACCATTTGGACTAAAGTTGAGTTTTTGGTCAAAGGTTGACCTATTTGGCCAATGAGTTGGTAATTTGGTCAAGAATTGACCATTTTGACCAAATATGACTTTTTAGTCAAAAGTTGATCTATTGGGTCAATGGGTTGGCCATTGGGTAAAAAATTGACCATTTTGACCAAAGTTGAATTTTTGTTCAAAAGTTGACCTATTAGGTCAATGGGTGGTCATTAGATCAAAATTGACTATTTTGACCAAATTTGACTATTTTGACCAAAATTGACTTTTTGGTCAAAAGTTGACTCATTGGGTCAAAGGGTTTGTCATTGGGTCAAGGTTTGACTATTTTGACCAAAGTTGACTCTTTTGTTTGAGATTGACTTATTGGCTCAATAAATAGTCAATAATTCAAAAATTGACTTTTTTGACCAAAATTGACTTTTTGGTCAAAAGTTGACCTATTAGGCCAATGGGTCGTCATCGGGTCAAAGATTGATCATTTTGATCAAAGTTGACTTTTTGGTCAAATGTCGACCTATTAGTTTAATGGGTCATGTCATTGGGTCAATGATTAACCATTTTGACCAAAGTTGACTTTTTGGTCAGAGATTGGCTTACTAGGTTAATAATTGGTCTTTTAGTCAAAAATTGACTATTTTGACCAAAATTGACTTTTTGGTCAGAAGTTCACCCATTGGGTCAATGGGTTTGTCATTCGTTCAAGGATTGACCATTATGACCAAAATTGAATTTTTGGTCAAAAGATAACTCATTGGGTTAATGGGGGGGGTCATTGGGTCAGAAATTGACCATTTTGACGAAAGATGACTTTTTGGTCAAAAGTTAACCTATTTTGACCAAAATTGAATTTTTGGTTACAAGTTAACCCATCGGGTGAACGGTGGTGCATTCGGAGTCGATCAATCGACCATTTTTTCTAAAGATGACTTTTCGGTTCAAAAGCTCGATCTATTCGGTCAATGGGCTCGTCATTGGGTCAAAATCGACCATTTTGACCAAAGTTGACTTTATGGTCAAAAGCTCGACTTATCGGGTCAATCGAGTGGTCATCAGTGTCAAAACTCGACTATTTCGACTAAAATCGACTTTTTGGTCAAAAGTCGACCTATTCGGTCAATGAGTTCATATCGGGTCAAGGATCGAACCATTTCGACTAAAGTCGACTTTTGGTCGAGATCGACTTATTGGGCCAATAATTCGGTCATTAGGTGAAAAATCGACTATTTCGACCAAAATCGAATTTTTTGTCAAAAGTTAACCCATCAATTAACTGAGCGGTCATTGGGTCGAAATCGACCATTTCGACGAAAGATGAATTTTTGGTCAAAAGTCGACTCATTTAGACCGAAATCGAATTTTTGGTCAAAAGTTAACCCATCGGGTCAACGAGGCGGTCATTGGGTCGAAATCGACCATTTCGACCTAAGTCGACTTTTCGGTCAAAAGTTAATCTATTCGTTCAATGAGTCGGTAATTGGGTCAAGAATCGACCATTTTGACCGAAGATCGACTTTTGGTCAAAGTTAATCTATCGAGTCAATGGGTCGGTCATCGGGTCAAAAATCGACCATTTTGACCAAAGTTAACTTTTTGGTCAAAAGTCGACCTATTGCGTCAATCGGTGGTCATTACAGTCAAAAATCGACCATTTTGGCCAAAATCGACTTTTCGGTCAAAGTCGACTTATCGGGTCAATGGGTTTGTCATTGGGTTAAGGATCGACCATTTCGACCAAAGTCGACTTTTTGGTCGTAGATTAACTTATCGGATCAATAATTGGTCATTAGGTCAAAAATTGACTATTTTGACAAAAATTGAATTTTTGGTCAAAAGTTATCCCATTGGGTCAACGGTGTTGTCATTGGGTGAGAAATTGACCATTTTGACCAAAGATGACTTTTAGGTCAAACATTGACTTATTTTAACCAAAATTGAACTTTTGGTCAAAAGTTGACCTATTGGGTCAATAGGTGGTCAGTAGGTCAAAAATTGACTATTTTGACCAAAATTGACTATTTTGACCGAAATTGACTTTTTGGTCAAAAGTCGCACCTTTGGGTCTAATTCGGGTTTTTGTCATCGAGGTCATAGCATCGACCATTTCGACCAAAGTTTACTTTTTGATCAGAGATTGACTTATCGGGTCAATAATCGGTCATTGGATCAAAATCGACTACTTTAACCAAAATCGAATTTTGGTCAAAAGTTAACTCATTGGGTGAATGGGTGGTCATCGGGATCAGAAATTTGACCATTTTGACCAAAGATGACTTTTTGGTCATAAGTTGACCTATTTTGACCAAAATTGAATTTTATTTTAAAAGTTAACCCATTAGCTGAACTATGTGGTCATTGGGTCAGAAATTGTCCATTTTGACCAAAGTTGACTTTTGGGTTAAAAGTTGACCTATTTAGTAAATGAGTTCGTAATTGGGTCAAGAATTAATTATTTTTAATGAAGATGACTTTTTGGTCAAAAGTTGATATATTTGGTCAAAGGGTTTGTCATTGGGTCAAAAATTGACCATTTTGATCAAAGTTGACTTTTGGTCAAAAGTTGACCTATTGGGTCAATGGGTGGTCATTAAGTCAAAAAATTGACTATTTTGACCAAAATTGACTTTTGACTCAAAAGTTGACCTATTTTGACCATTTTAACCAAAGTTGATATTTGGGTAAGAGATTGGCTTACTAGGTCAATAATTGGTCATTATGTCAAAAATTGACTAGTTTGACCAAAATTGACTTTTTGGTCAAAGTCGACGTATTGGGTCATTGAGTCGAAGGATTAACCATTCTCGACTCAAAGCTGACTTTTTGGTCGTTGATCGTCTTATCGGGTCAATAATTGGTCATTATGTTAAAAATCGATTCATTTTCACCAAAATCGAATTTTTGTCAAAAGTTAACCTAACGGTTAACGGAGTCTTTGGGTCGTAAATTAACCATTTTTACCAAAGTCGATTTTTAGTCATAAGTTGACCTATTTTGACCAAAATTGAATTTTTGGTAAAAATTTAACCCATCGGATGAACGGCGTAGTCATTAGGTCGAAATCGTCAATTTCGACTAAAGTCGACTTTTCGGTCAAATGTCGACCTATTTGGTAAATGAGTCGCAACCGGTCAAGAATTGACTATTTTTACTGAAGATGACTTTTTCGTCGAAAAGTTGATATATTGGGTCAATGGGTTCATTGATTGGTCAATAATCGACCATTTTGACCAAAGTTGATTTTTGGTCAAAAGTCGACTTATCGGGTCAATGAGTGGTCATTAAAGTCAAAATCGACTATTTCGACAAAAATTAACTTTTCGTCAAAAGTTGACTTATCGGATCAATGGATTTGTCATCGGGTCAAGGATTCGATCATTTCGACTCAAAGTTGACTTTTTGGTTAGAGATTGACTTAGTACGTCAATAATTGGATCATTGTAGTGAAAGATCGACTATTTTTGACTATAATCAATTTTTGTCAAGAGTCAACCATTGTGTCAAGTCGTCATTAGGTCGAAATTGTCATTTTTACCAAAGATGAATTTTTGGTTGACAATCGACTTCATTTGACCAAAATCGAATTTTCAGTCAAAAGATAACCTATCGGGTCAATGAGGTATCATCGGGTCATGAATTGACCATTTTGACTAAAGTCGACTTTTTGGTCAAAAGTCGACTTCTTTGGTCAATGAGTCGGTAATTGGGCTCAAGAATCGACCATTTCGACCAAAGATGACTTTTTGGTCAAAAGTTAACATATTAGGTCAATGGGATTGGCCGTTAGGTCAAAAATCGACCATTTCGACCAAAGTCGACTTTGTGGTCAAAAGTCGACCTATCGGGTCAATGGGTTTATCATTGGATCAAAGATTAACCATTTTGACCAAAGTCGACTTTTTGGTCAGAGATCGACTTATTGGGTCAATAATCGGTCATTCGGGTCAAAAATCGACCATTTCGACCAAAATTGAATTTTTTGTCAAAAGTCAACCCATGTGTCAACAGGATGGTCATTGGGTTAAAAATTGACCATTTCGACCAAAGTTAACTTTTTGGTCAAAAGTTGACCTATTTGGTCAATGAGTTAGTAATTTGGTCAAGAATTGATCATTTTGACCATAGATGACGTTTTAGTCAAAAGTCGATCTATCGGTCGGCATGTCATTATCGGTCAAAAATCGACCATTTTGACCAAAATCGACTTTTTGGTCAAAATTATGACCTATTGGGTCAATGGGTGGTCATTAGATCAAAAATTGATTATTTCGGACCAAAATCGACTTTTTGGTCAAAAGTCGACCTATTAGGTCAATGGGTTTGTCATCAGGGTCAAGGATCGACCATTTTGACACAAAATTAACTTTTTGGTCGAAGATCGACTTATTGGGTCAATAATCGGTCATTAGGTCAAAAATCGACTATTTTAACCAAAATTGAATTTTTGGTCAAAAGTTAACCCATTTGGATCAACGGGGTGTCTATCGGGGTCGAAATCGACCATTTCGACCAAAGATGACATTTTTGGTCAATAAGTTAACCTATTTCGAATCTAAATCGAATTTTTGGTCAAAAGTTAACCCATTGGGTGCAATGGGGTCGGTCATCGGGTCGAAAATCGATCATTTCGACCAAAGTCGACTTTTTGGTCAAAAGTTAACTTATTTGGTCAATGAGTCGGTAATCGGTCAAGAATCGACCATTTTGACCGAAGATGACTTTTCGGTCAAAAGTTGATCTATTCGGGTCAATGGGTCTGGTTATCGGGTCAAAGATCGACCATTTTGACCAAGTCGATTTTTGGTCGAAATTCGACCTATTAGGTCAATGAGTGGTCATTACGTCGAAAATTGACTATTTTCGACTAAAATCGACTTTTCGATCAAAAGTCGACCTATTGGGTCAATGGGTTGATCATTGGGTCAAGAATCGACCATTTCGACCAAAGTCGACTTTTTGGTCGAGATCGACTTTATTGGTCAATAATTGGTCATTAGGTCAAAAATCGACTATTTTGACCAAAATTGAATTTTTGGTCAAAAGTTAACCTATCGGGTCAACGAGTGGTCATTAGGTCAAAATCGACCATTTTGACGAAAGATGAATCTTTGGTCAAAAGTTGATCTATTTCGACCAAAATTGAATTTTTGGTCAAAAGTTAACCCATCGAGTCAACGTGTTGCGTCATTAGGTCAAGAATTAACCATTTTGACCAAAGTCGAATTATTTGGTCAAAGTGAGCTATTAGCACAATCGGTCGTGGTCAAGAATCGACCATTTCGACCGAAGATCGACTTTTTGGTCAAGAGTTGATCTATCTGGTCAATGGTCGTCATCGGTCAAAATCGATTATTTTGACCAAAGTTGACTTTTGGTCAAAAGTCGACCTATTAGGTCAATGAGTGGTCATTAGGTCGAAAATCGACTATTTCGACCAAAATTGACTTTTTGGTCAAAAGTCGACCTATCGGTCAATGGGTTCGTCATCGGTCAGTGGATCGACCATTTCGACCAAAGTCGACTTTTGATCAGAGATCGACTTATTGGGTCAATAATCTGGTCATTAGGTCAAAAATCGACTATTTTGACCAAAATTAAATTTTTGGTCAAAAGTTAACCCATCGGGTCAACTGGTGGTCATCGTGGTCGAAGAATCGACCATTTCGACCAAAGTCGATTTTTGGTCAAAAGTCGACCTATTTGGTCAATGAGTCGGTAATCGGGTCAAGAATCGACCATTTTGATCAAAGATGACTTTTTAGTTAAAAGTCGATCTATCGGGTCAATGGGTCGGTCATCAGGTCAAAATCGACCATTTCGACCAAAGTCAACTTTTTAGTCAAAAGTCGACACTATTGGGTCAATGAGCGATCATTAGTCGAAAATCGACTATTTCGACCAAAATCGATATTTTTGGTCAAAAGTCGACCTATTGGTCAATGAGTCATCATTGGTCAAGGATTGACCATTTCGACCAAAGTCGACTTTTGGTCAGAGATCGACTTATTGGGTTAATAATCGGTCATTAGACTAAAATTCGACTATATTCGACCATTTTTTAATTTTTGGTCAAAAGTCGACTTATTCGGTCAATGTAGTCATTGGGTCAATAATCGACCATTTTAACCAAAGTTGACTTTTTGGTCAAAAGTCGACTTATCGGGTCAATGGTCAGTCATTAGGTCAAAAATCGACCATTTTCGACTAAAATCGACTTTTCGGTCAAAAGTCGATCTATCGAGTCAATAAGTTTGTCATTGGGTCAAGGATCGACCATTTTGACTAAAGTTGACTTTTTGGTCAAAAGTCGACTCTATTGGGTCAATGGTGGTCATTAGGTCAAAAATTGATTATTTCGACCAAAGTTAACTTTTCGGTCAAAAGTCACCTATTAGGTCAATGGTGATCATCAGATCGATTATTTTGACCAAAATTGACTTTTTCAAAAGTTCGACCTATTGAGTCAATAGGTTCGTTATTGGGTCAAGGATCGACCATTTCGACCAAAGTTGACTTTTTGGTCAAGAGATCGACTTATTGGGTCAATAATCGGTCATTAGGTCAAAAATCGACTATTTTGACCAAAATCGAATTTTGGTCAAAAGTTAACCTATCAGGTCAACGGGGTGGTCATTGGGTCGAAATCGACCATTTCGACCAAAGTTGACTTTTTGGTCAAAAGTTGACCTATTCGGTCAATGAGTCAGTAATTGGGTCAAGAATCGACCATTTCGACCAAAGATGACTTTTTCACCAAAGATGACTTTTTAGTCAAAAGTTGACCTATTGGGTCAATGTGTTGGTCATTGGTCAAAATTGACCATTTTCGACTAAAGTTGACTTTTTGGTCAAAAGTCGACCTATTAGGTCAATGGGTGGTCATTGGTCAAAAATCGACCATTTAACCAAAGTCGACTTTTGGTCAAAAGTCGACATATTGGCTCAATTGGTGGTCATTAATCAAGAATCGACTCATTTTGACCAAAATTAACTTTTTGGTCAAAAGTTGACCTATCGGGTCAATGGGTCAGTCATCGGGTCGAAGATCGACCATTTTCGACTAAAGTCACATTTTCGGTCGAAATCGACTTATTTGAGTCAATAATCGGTCATTAGGTCAAAAATCGACTATTTCGACCAAAATCAATTTTTGGTCAAAAGTTAACCCATTAGGTCAATCGGGTCGTCATCAGGGTCGAAATCGACCATTTTGACCAAAGTCGACTTTTTGGTCAAAAGTTCAATCTATCGGGTCATCGAGTCAGTAATTGGTCAAAATCGACCATTTCGACCAAAGTTGACTTTTTGGTCAAAAGTCGATCTATTGGGTCAATGGGTGGTCATTATGGTCGAAAATCGACTATTTCGACCAAAGTTAACTTTTGGTCAAAAGTCGACCTATCGGGTCAATGGGTTTGTCATCGAGTCAAGGATCGACCATTTCGACCAAAGTCGACTTTTTGGTCGAGATCGACTTATCGGGTCAATAATCGGTCATTAGGTCAAGAATCGACTATTTCGACCAAAATTGAATTTTTGGTCAAAAGTTAACCCATCGGGTCAACGGGCTGGTCATCGGGTCGTAAATCGACCATTTCGACCAAAGTCGACTTTTTGGTCAAAAGTCGACCTATTTGGTCAATGAGTCAGTCAATCGGGTCAAGGATCGACCATTTCGACCAAAGATGACGTTTTGGTCAAAAGTCAACCTATTGGGTCAATGGCTCGGTCATTGGGTCAAAATCGACCATTTTGACCAAAGTCGACTTTTCGTCAAAAGTCGACTTATCGGGTCAATGGGTGGTCATTAGGTCAAAAATTGACTATTTAGACCAAAATCGACTTTTTAGTCAAAAGTTGATCTATTTGGTCAATGGGTTTGTCATTGGGTCAAGAGATTGACCATTTTGACTAAAAATTGACTTTTTGGTCGAAGATCGACTTATCATGGGTCAATAATCTGGTCATTAATTCAAAAATTGACTATTTTTGATTCAAAATTTACTTTTTAGTCAAAAGTTCACCTATTGGGTCAAAGGGTTGGTCATTAGGTCGAAGTCGATCATTTTGATCAAAGTTGACTTTTTGGTCAAAAGTCAACCTATCGGTCAATGGGTTGTCATTGGATCAAGATCGACCATTTTAACCAAAGTCGACTTCGTGGTCAGAGATTAACTTATCTGGTCAATAATTGGTCATTAGGTCAAACATTGACTATTTTGACCAAAATTAAATTTTTGTGTCAAAAGTTGACCTATTGGGTCAATAGGTGTCATTGATGTAAAAATTGACCATTTTGACCAAAATTGACTTTTTGGTCAAAAGTTGACCTATTGGATCAATAGGTTTGTCATTGGGGAAGGAACTGACCATTTGACCAAAGTTGACTTTTGGTCAAAAGTTGACTTTTGGGTCAATAATGTCGGTCATTAGGTCAAAATCGATTATTTTGACCAAAATTGATTTTTTGGTCAAAAGTTAACCTATTGGGTCAACGTGTCGTCATTGGGTCAAAATTGACCATTTTGATCAAAGATTGACTTTTTCGTCAAAAGTTGACATTATTTGTTGACCAAATTTGAATTTTTGGTCAAAAGTTAACCTAATTGGTCAACTAGGTGGTCATTGGGTCAGAAATTGACCATTTTGACCAAAGTTGACTTTTTGGTCAAAAGTTGACCTATTTGGTCAATGAGTTGGTAATTGGGTCAAGAATTGATCATTTTGACTAAAGATGACTTTTTAGTCAAAAGTTGACCTATTGGGTCAATGGGTTGGTCATTGGGTCAAAAATTGACCATTTTGACCAAAGTTGACTTTTTGGTCAAAAGTTGACCTATTGGGTCAATGAGTGGTCATTAGGTCAAAAATTGACTATTTTGACCAAAATTGACTTTTGGTCAAATGTTGACCTATTGGGTCAATGGGTTTGTCATTGGGTCAAGGATTGAACATTTTGACCAAAGTTGACTTTTTGGTCAGAGATTGACTTATTGGGTCAATGATTGGTCATTAGGTCAAAAATTGACTATTTTGACCAAAATTAAATTTTTGGTCAAAAGTTAACCCATTGGGTTAACGGGGTGGTCATTGGGTCAGAAATTGACCATTTTGACCAAAGTTGACTTTTTGGTCAAAAGTTGACCTATTTGGTCAATGAGTTGGTAATTGGGTCAAGAATTGACCATTTTGACCAAAGATGACTTTTTAGTCAAAAGTTGATCTGTTGGGTCAATGGGTTGGTCATTGGGTAAAAAATTGACCATTTTGACAAAAGTTGACTTTTTGGTCAAAAGTTGACCTATCAGGTCAATGGGTAGTCATTAGGTCAAAAATTGACTATTTTAACCAAAATTGACTTTTTGGTCAAAAGTTGAATCATTGGGTCAATGTGGTTTGTCATTGGGTCAAGGATTGACCATTTTGACGAAAGTTGACTTTTTGGTATAAGATTGACTTGTTGGGTCAAAAATTGGTCAATAATTCAAAAATTGACTATTTTGACCAAAATTGACTTTTTGGTTAAAAGTTAACCTATTAGGCCAATGGGTTGGTCATTGGGTCAAGGTTTGATCATTTTGACCAAAGTTGACTTTTTGGTCAAAAGTTGACCTATTGGGTTAATGGGTTGGTCATTGGGTCAAGGATTGGCCATTTTAACCAAAGTTGACTTTTTGGTCAAAAGTTGACCTATTCGGTTAATGGGTTGGTCATTCGGTCGAGAATGACCATTTTGACCAAAGTTAACTTTTTGATCGAGGATTGACTTAGCAATACGTAACTGAACGAAGTACA